>ML664177.1:976056-1272185 GCA_007570785.1 Antilocapra americana | reverse complement strand
GGCGCCGCCGCGGGACCCGGCGGAGGATGGTGCGCGGCGCGCCCGGGGCTCCCCGCCGCCGAAGCCGCAGCGCCAGGGCAGGAGCGGGCCGCGGCGCGCGGCCGACCCCTGCACCGGACGCGGGGCGAGCGGCCGCCGCGGTGCGGCGCCCAGGGCGGCGCGGGCGCAGCGGCCATGGGGGCCCTGACCAGCCGGCAGCACGCGGGCGTGGAGGAGGTGGACATCCCGTCCAATTCCGTGTACCGCTACCCGCCCAAGTCCGGTGAGCGCGACCCGGGGCTGCGAGGAGGTCGCGATGCCCCCGCGCAGGGGGTCCCCCGGGGGACCCAGAGGCCGAGGGCGCTGCAGAGCCATCTCGGAGGGTGGGAGGTGTGGGACCAGCCCGGCGGGGCGGCTTTAGGGCCCTTGGCGGGGGTCGCCGGGGGCTGGGAGCGGCCTGCGCGCCATCGGGTCCAGTGACGGAGCCGTGCGCTCCGGGGGGGACTGCGGCTCCGAGGGGCGGGGTGTCCACGGCGCAGGCCGGGTCCCCTCCGGCCGCAGCGCCGCGTCCCTTCCTTCCTGCCCGGTGCCCGGGCCCCCTCGGGAGCTGAGGATGAGGTGGAACGGGCTGGCATCCGAAGCGGGCACCTGTGCTGGGTGCTGGCCGTGGTGGCCTCCGGAGGTTTGAATTAGATTCTCCGGGTTGGGGCGGGGGGCCGGAGAGCTGCTGGAGGATGGTGGCCGAAAATGCGTTTGCTGTTGTGGGTGCTTTTTCAAGAGGCTGTCAGAAGAAAGAAGGAGTTTACCAGAAATGTATCAGAGTCACTCGGGTTGTCGCTTTGCCAGAGTAGTGGCAAGCCTGGCATTTGGAATGAGAATAGCCCTGAGATAGGGCACAGATATTGACAATGTCCAGAAGTAGTATGTTTGTTTTCAGAATCATTAAAACGATAAATGGCTCCAGCCTCTGGTTTGTGGCGTAAATATTGGAAGTGGAGGAGAATTTTGACAGCACAGAGAGGCTTACAAGTGGATTGAGCACCAGCCAATTTGGAACTGCTGGCCCGAAACCTAACTCCTGGCTCTTTGTTTTTCATTGCTTTTCTCAAGACTTCTGGGGACCCGTGGCTACCATCTTCCCTTCGGCTTTGGACCTGATGAGGATTTTCATGATCTTGGAGAGATGTCAGAATTACAGCAGTAGAATAAAGACATGCTAATGAGATGAGCTGGTTTCTCAGCAGTCGGTCCAGTTTGTGCCAGGTGAAAGCTGGGACCAGACAATGAACCTGCACCCTGCAGTGTGTCTGCCAGGGCCATGTTGCTCACTGCTTTTGTGCCAAAGAGTGAATCCTTGCAGACATGAATATGCTTTTGAGCTGCTTTAGAACAGTCTGAGATCAAGGGAGGCATCATTAATGTTTTAATAAAGCTCTGGCTAATTACAACTGTATGAACCCCGTGCTAAAGGAGGCATGCATTTTGCTTTTTAGTGGACACAAATATGCACAATTATTTGTGGACTTTTCTGAAATCACTTAGCTTTTATTGATTAGCATATGGAGCATGTTTTGCTGAACTTGGAGTTTGCAGTGGAGTTCACTGCCTCAGAAGAGTATTCATCCATCCTTTACTTATGGGAATAAGCATAGGTCGATCAAAGTCCCAAAAGCATATTGATGCAACTGTCGATCTTGGATGATGTTAATAAAAGGGTAATGGACCAAACCGAAATTTTCCCTAACCATCACCCTCCATACTTATAGTCTTAAATCATCATCTCTGCTCGACCAATCTTTTTTAAAAGTTTCACCTAATGGTAACTCATTTTTTAATCAGAGCTTTTGCATGAGCAAAATCTTTGTAGCAAGTGGACCAAATTTTGTATGTTGAAGGTAAAACACAGAAAATAGGAATCAGAACATTCATGTCCCAGTTGGCAGACCTCTGTGTACTTGGAAGTTTGTGTACTTGGCGTATATGCGCTAGTCTAGAGGCGTCTACTATCTTTCACGTGATCTTTATCATTATTATCGTTTTATTTATTTGGCTGTGTCGCCTCTTTTCGGCACATGGGGATCTTTCTCTGCAGAGAATGGACTCACTCTAGGACTCTCTCTAGTTGTGGCTCGAAGGTTCAGTAGTTACAGTGGAGAGGCTTAGTTGTTCCATGGCATGATCTTGGTTCCCTGACCAAGGATCGAATCTGCATCCCCTGCATTGCAAGGCAGATACAAGTCCCTCGTGTGATCTTTAAATTTACGTGACTATTGGATTATACTATTTTTTGGTTTTTTGGCCGGGCAGTGCAGCATACAGAATCCCTACCAGAAATCGGATCAATGCCCCCTGCATTGGAAGCTTGGAGTCTTAACTGCTGGACCATCAGGGCAGACCCTGGATAATAGTATTTGAGCCCCATAGGAACCTTGCAGAGAATATGGCCCCTGATCCATTCATTTGGCGGGTAAGAAAATGGAGACTTGGAGAAGTGAGTTGGTAAAGGCCAAGGTTACCCAGCAAGTTAGTGCTCTGCTTACTAAACCATCAGCCTCTGCCTTTCTTAAGGAATTGGATGTTGAACTCATCCTTGATGATTTGTGGAATGGAGGCTATTCTGCATCAGTATTGGTATAAAACTCAGAGGCTCATCTCCCTGTTGAAAGATCAGACTGGGTTGATCTTGAGGTCTCCCTATCTTTGGTACTGAGAGTGGAACAAAGCAAACAGCAGAATCAGCTTTCTCCAGGTGACTGACCTGGCAGAGCTGGGACCACCCTCTGGCTCACTAGGAAGGCTCTATAACTCCACAGCAAGCACGGGGTCATCTGTCCCTGTAATGATGGTCACAGGGCCCAGCAGAAATTGGTTTTTCTGCTTTTCGTATTTTTAAAGGAACCCCTTAATTTTGTATTCACGTTGACCTGGAAACATTTAAAAGATATTGAGAACAGCTGATTTCATGTTGGAACTTGGGTTTATAACTTTTTTTTTCTTTACTAGGATAGGCGAAAATGAAATAGCCTAAAATTGTTTAGAATTATGTATTTTTTAAATTAGTCATATAGTCACATAGTTCAAAGTTGAAAAGAATGAAAAGGCATACAGTGAGAGTCTAGTTCTCACAGTGCCTGTTTGACCACCCAGTTCTTCCCTATACAATGCCCATACCTGCGTAGCCACTTTCTAGAATTCTTCCAGAGTTTCTTGTGTAAATACAAGTGTCACATGCTACTTAGACAGCTCTGCACAGTGTTTTGTTTTGATTTTTTTACTTTCAAAGATATTGGAGATCTTTTTCTATTATCTCCATATTAGAGTTTGTTGTTGTTGTTGCTGTTATTGTTGTTCTTTAAAAAAAATAAAGTAACTATATAACATTCCTTGGTATGTACATGCTATCAGTTTTTCACAGTCTCCTTATTAGTGAACATTTGGAAGTGTTTTCCCCCCCGCCTCAACCTTTTACTATTACAAACAATGCAGCAACAATTAATGTTATACATATGTTCTCAGGCAATTTTTAGCTTTGTTAATAAATACACAAATATTAATCATTTAAATAACAGAAGGTATGATGGGAGTTTGTTGCTGTAGAGTATTTCTGCATTAGCATAGAAAGCTGTTTTTCCGCACTGTTCTGCACAGTGCTAAAAGGCACAGAATTGTGCCTTTGTAATTTTTGAGTTAGAAGCCATTCTGTGCTTTTAAATCCTCCTCTGAGATCTTTGTTTCTTTCAAAGCCCACTATCATTTGTTCAGCAAAGGCATGGCTTTGCTGAGGTGTTGTTTTTATGTGTGCAGGTCCAACTTTTTTTTTTTTCTAGCTCATAAATTTTAATTAATATATTAATACAGAAACAATTCCCTCATTATTTTTCTCTTGCAGATGTAATTAATAAGCAGTTTAGTAGTTCTATGAACTTTACATTTTATTGTTAATCATGTGATTTGCTGATAGGTTTTATTTCTTTATTTTATTTTTTCCCTTTTATTGTTTTTGCCATACAATGCCATGATATCACCATGGGTTTACATATGCTCCCCCTCCAGAACCCCCCTCCCTCCTCCCTCCCTCCTCCCTCCCCCCGGGAAATCTCGATGTACCAGCCCAGAGCATCAATCCTGGGCTGGCGATTGATTAGACATATGATAATTAACATGTTTCAATGCCATTTTCCCATATCATCCCACCCTTACCCTCATCCACAAAGTCACGAGTCTATTCTATACATCTGTGTTCCTTTTGCTGTCTTGCATGATGGGTTCTCGTTACTGTCTTTCTAAATTCCATATATATGTGTTAATATACTGTATTGTTGTTTTTGCTTCTGGCTTACTTCACTCTGGATAATGGGCTCCAGTTTCGTCCATCTGAGTAGAACTGCTTCAAATGAATTTTTTTTTTAATGCTGAGTAATATTCCATTGTGTATATGTACCACAGCTTTCTTATCCATTTGTCAGTTGATGGGCATCTAGGTTGCTTCCATGTCCTGGCTATTGTAAATAAAGCAGCGATGAACATTGGGGTACACATGTCTCTTTCAATTCTGGTTTCCTCGGTGTATATGCCCAACAGTGGGATTGCTGGGTCATATGGCAGGACTATTTGCAGTTTTTTAAGGAACCTTCACACTGTTTTCCATAGAGGCTGTACTAGTTTGCAATCCCACCAACAGTGTAAGAGAGTTCCCTTTTCTCCACATCCTCTCCAGCATTTATTGCTTGTAGATTTTTGGATGGCAGCCATTCTGACTGGTGTAAAGTGGTACCTCATTGTGGTTTTGATTTGCATTTCTCTGATAATGAGTGATGTTGAACATCTTTTCATGTGTTTGTTAGCCAATTTTATGTCTTCTTTGGAGAAATGTCTGTTAAGTTCTTTGGCCCACTTTTTGATTGGGTTGTTTATTTTTCTAGAATGGAGTTGCAGGAATTGCTTGTATATTTTTGAGATTAATTGTCCGTTGCTTCATTGGCTATTATTTTCTCCCATTCTGAAGGCTGTCTTTTCACCTTGCTTATAGTTTCCTTTGTTGTGCAGACGCTTTTAACAGATCCAACTTTTGAAAGGTGTCCCCATATTGATAAGAGTCATTGGTTCTGTTTTTCTCTGTCCAGGAGGAAATAGCATACTGTAAAGACATTCTTTAATTCAGCACCTGATAAATCTAGTTCATTTCCCTCTTACATATTTGAGCAAATTGGAAAATAGGAGTAATTCGTTTTGCTCAGGTGTTAGGAGGGAAACCTATTATAAAAATTTAGAATGGGGAAGGGACAGTTAGGGGGTTTGGGATGGACATGTATACACAGCTGTATTTAAAATGGATAACCAACAGGGACCTACTCTATAGTACATGGAATTCTGCTCGATGTTATTTGGCAGCATAGATGGAAGAGGAGTTTGGGGGAGAATGGATGCATGTATATGTATGGCTGAGTCTCTTCCTGTTCATCTGAAACTATTCACAATATTGTTAATTGGCTAAACTTCAATACAGAATAAAAAGTTAACACACACACACAAAAATTTCAAAATGGTGAGACATCCCTTGTGGTCTAGTAGTTAAGCATACACCTTGCAATGCAGGGAATTAGATCCTTGGTCAGGAAACTAAGATCCCACGTGCCCTAGGGCAACTAAACCCACACCCACACACCACAACTACGGAGCTCCACAACTAGAGATCCCACATGAGGGGACAAAGATCCTGCATGCTGCATCCAAGGTCTGAGGCAGCCAAATAAATAAATAAATAAATTTTTAAAAAGTAAATAAAATTCAGAATAGTAATCAGAGTCCTAGACAGCTAACATCATCATTCTCCAGTTTTTTTTTGTTGTAGTGGAGTAGGTCTTTCCCAGGGCAAGAGCTGCTTCTAAAGCGTGGGTACTAAGTCTTTGCTGGTTGTCCAGTTATAAAAGTCTCTCTTAGCTTTGTTGTTGTTTACTTGACAAGTCATGTCTGACTCTTTTGCAGCCCCGTGGACTTTGGCTGGCCAGACTCCTCTGTCCATGGGATCTCCCAGGCAGTAATACTGGAATGGGTTGCCATTTCCTCCTCCAGGGATCTTCCCGACCCAGGGATCAAACTCTTGTCTCCTGCATTGGCAGGTGAATTCTTTCCCACTGAGCCACCAGGGAAACTTACTGCAGAATAAAGAATTATTTGGTTTTGGCAAATTTTGACTGATGCATTAACTAAAATTAAGTAGGTCTCTTGGGACTTCCCTGGTAGTCCAAAGTTTAAGATTTAGCCTTCTAACGAAGAGGGTGCAGGTTCAATCCATGGTCAGGAAGCTGGGATCCCACATGCCTTGAGGTTAAAAAAAACCAAAACATAAAACAGAAACAATATTGTAACAAATTCAATAAATACTTTAAAAATAGTCCACACATAAAAAAATTTTTTTAAAGTAGAAAATAAAATTAAGTAGGTTTCTAAAATTTTTAGCAAATACATTTAATACCATAATAAAGCTAATGGGAGTTCTATTTAATGATGGAGTCATAAAGATCAAGAGTTCAAATGCTGGTATTATTTTTGAACACTTAAAAGGTGGTAATTCTACTTTTGAAACCTCCAGTATTTTTGCTTTATTTGTACCTTACTTCACTGAGAGCAGACCGATTTCTTTCACTTCTCGGTTTTGTCTTATGATTGAGGGTCTTTGATTTCCTTACATGATAGTGGTTGTGTTCTTTTGTTCCTTAGCAACTCTTTTCTCATTCTGTTTATTACTGTCAATGCACATTATCGAGTACTGATATACCGTGCTGTGTGCTAGTGCATAGATTCTGGTCCAGGGATTTTGATGCCTATGGTGAGCATCAGGATAGAAGCCCTCAAATCAACTTTGTAGTTCATAATGTGGGTCACAGAAGGGAGGATTAACAATACAGGCTATATGGTGGCTGTATCACCAGGGTTTCCAGAGAAAGAGAACCAGTAGGAGATGTACACATATAATTGGCCTCCATTATTATGATTGTGAGGCTGGCAAGTCTGAAAGTTGTAGGGCTGGCCAGCAAGCCGGATTCTCAGGAACTGATGTTGTATTCATCAGTCTGAAATCTGTAGGACAGGCTGCCAGACTAGAAACTCAGGCAGGATTTCTGTGTTAGTTTTTTTTTTTCCCCATACTTTAAACTTCTTATTTTGCATTGGGGTACGGCCAGTTAACAATGATGTGGCAGTTTCAGGTGAACAGCAAAGGGACTCAGCCATACATGTGTATGTAAGTCTTACAGCAGAATGCCTTTTCCTCCTGGAAACCTCCATTTTGGCTTTTAAAGCCTTCAACTGATTAGATGAAGCCCACCCACATTATCCAGGTTAATCTCTTTTACTTAAAGTCAACCAATTATAAAGGTTAATTACATCTACAAGATACCTTCACAGCAACATCTAGATTAGGCTTTGGACAAACAACTGACCACCACAGCCCTAGCCAAGTGGACGTAAAATTAACAATCATGGTGATTCTTTTTTTTCTGGCTCTGCTGCATGACTTTTCAGGATCTTAATTTCCCAACTGTGGATCAAACCTGTGGTGGTGAAAGTATGGAGTCCCAACCACTGGACCACCAGGAAATTCCCAGTAGCTTCTTATTTCATCAAATTATTTGTGCTAGATAGGCACAAAACTTTGGCTCAAGTTTTTAGTTTCTGAAAGAGTGCCTGTGCTGGGACATCATATTTTTAAATGTCTAAAAGTTACAGTCCTTTAAAGTCATTATTTAAGAATTACACTCCTTCCAAAATTTCAGTGCTTATCATCAGGTATCAAATGTAGAGTGCAGTCATAAAGAGATAAATAAGAATATAAAATATACCATGATCAGGTGGAATTTATGCCAGGAACGCAAGGTTGGTTTAATATCTGAAAAATCAATCGATGTTAATACACCATATTGGTAGAATAAAGAGTAAAAACTACATGATCATCTCAATAGATAATTCAGTACCTTGAATCAATACTGCTTAACATATCCAATACCTTTTCAAGATAAAAAACATTCAACAAACTTGGAATAGAAAGGTGCTTCTTCAATCTGATGTAGGGTATCTATGAGATACTCATAGCTACCAGTATAATTAACGGTGAGATACAGATTTCTTTCCTGCTAAGATCAGGATCAAGACAAGGATGTCTGCTTTTGCCATTCCGTATTGACTGGAGATTCTAACTGGATTGGAGATTCTAACAATAAGGTCAAACAAAGAAACACATTAAAAAGAAATTTTAAGGCAACCAGATTGTAAAGAAAAAAGTGAAACTGTATTCACAGACAACATGATCCTATGTATAGAAAATACCCAGGATTCCACAAGAAAGCCTACCAGAACTAATAAATCAGGCAGGTTGTAGATAAAAGATCATATAAACATGAAAAAAATCAATTGTGCTTTTATACACAAGCAATTATCTGAAGGGCTTCCCCGGTGGCTCAGCGGTAAAGAGTCAGGAAGATCCCCTGGAGGAAGAAATGGCAACCCACTCCAGTAATCTTGCCTGGAAAATCCCATGGACAGAGGAGCCTGGCGGGCTACAGTCCATGGGGTTGCAAAAGAGTTGGATACGACTGAGTGACTAAACAACAAATAATCTGAAAATGAAATTAAGAGAGCAGTTCCAAAAAAAAAAAAAAAGAGCAGTTCCAATCCCAATAGCATCAAAAAGAATATAGTGATTCTCAGGGATAAATTTAACATAAGTCTGTGATTTGTGCACTGAAAATTCTAAAATGTTATCAAGATTAATGCCGTAACTAAAGATTAGTTTAAAGATGTTTAAAGATGAACATTTCATGTTCATGAATTGAAAAACTCAATATTGTTGAGATGCCAGTGATCTCCCAATTGATCTGAAAATTTTTCTACATGCTCTGTCACAATCCGAACAGACGTTTTTGAAGAAACTGGCCAGCCGGTTCTAAAATACATGTGGACATGCAAAGGATCTAGAATATCCTTAACAATTTTGAGAAGGAAGAACAAACTGGGAAGATTTTCATTACCCAATTTCAAAAATTACATCAAGACACGGTGTGGTGTTGGTACAACTAGAAGCATATAGATCACTAGAATTGCAAGACAGAAATAAATCCTGATATTTATGGTCGGTTGTTTTTGACAGAAGTGCCAAGACAATTCAACAGGGAGAGGATATGCTTTTCAACAAATGGTGCTAGGACAATTGGATATTGACAAGCAGAAAAATGAGCTTAAACCCTTTATTCACATCACCAAAAATTAACTCACAATGGAGCATAGAATGAAAATATTGACCATGGAATGGAAGAAAATATTTGCAAATCTTCTATATGGTAAGGGATTTGTATCTAGATTATAGAAAGAATGTGTGCAATTCAAAAACAAAAGGACAACCCGAAAAGGAGGAAAGTTCTTCAGTAGACCTTTCTCCAACAAAGGTATACAAATGAACAATAAGCATGTCAGTAATGAAAAGATGCTTAATATTATTGGCCTTTAGGGGAATACAGTTAGATTACCACTTCACAGCCACTAGGATGGTAATAATTTTTAAAAACAAATAGTAAGTGTTCGCGAGAATGTGGAGAAACTGAAATCCGGGTCCACCACTGATGGGAATGTAAAAAGAACTGGCTGCTATGGAAAACAGTTTGACAGCTCCTCAAATGCTTTGTTACTTTATAACTTAGCAATAATGCCCTAGGGTGTGTGTATGTGTGTGCCCAAGAAAAATGGAAAAAAAAATTCTACACCAAAACATTTACATGAACGTTCATAGCAGCATTAAGTCATAGTAGCTAAGATGTGGGAATAACGCAGATGCTCAACAACTGGTGACTGGAGCAACTGATAAAATGTGGTAAATCTGGGCGGTGGAGTGTTATTCGTTGATAAAAAGGAATGACGTATTGAGATGTGCTACAGCTTAGCTGGAACCTGAAAGACAGTAAGGTGGGCTGAAAGGAGCCAGGGGCAAAAGGCCACATATTGTATAACCCCTTATCCGACATGTCCAGAAGAGGCAAATCCGTAGAGACAGAAAGGAGATTAGTGACTGCCAGTGGCTGGGGGAGGGGGAGATGAGAAGTGATTGCTAACAGGGCTTCTTCCTGGGATTATGGCAATGTGCTAAAATTAGGTAACGGTGAGTAGTTGCGTGACTTGGTGAATATACTAAAAAACCATCGCGTTGTATGTTTTAAACAAGTGAATTGTACGGTATGTGAAATGTCTCTCAATAAAGCTGCTTTTAAAAGGGACCTAGGACTTCCCCAGGACGGCCTTGGTGGCTCAGATGTGACGAATCTGCCTGCCAGCGCAGGAGACTCAGCTTCCATCCTTGGGTCAGGAAGATCCCCTGGAGAAGGAAACGGCAACCCTCTCCTGGGTTCTCATCTGGGAAATTCCATGGACAGAGAAGCCTGGTGAGCTACAGTCCATGGGGATCACAAAAAAATTCGGACAGGTATCTTAGTGATGAAAATGATAATGAAGAGGACTTCCTGGTGGTCCAGTGGTTAAGACTCTACCTCCCAATGCAGGGGGCCAGAGTTCAAACCCTGGCTGGGGATCCCACATGCTCTGCGATGGGGCCAAAAACTTTTTTAAAAATGGACTTAGATTCAAGAATTAGAACTATAAAAACCCTAAAAGAAAACATAGGAGAAGCTATGTATTTGTTTCAGATTGGGCAGAGTTCTTTGATACAATGCCAAAAGCAAAATCCATAAGGGAAAAAACTGATGAATTGGATTTCTTACAAATTAATAATGTTTCTACTTCAAACAACATTAAGGAGATGAAAAGACAAGCCACCTTCTGAGTGAAAATATTTGCAAAACACACAGAGGATTTACATCCAGAAGATTCTGACAACTCTTACAACTCAATATTAAGATGACAACTCAATTTAAAAATGGACAAAAGAGTTGAATAGACATTTCACCAAAGCCAATAAACACATGGAAAGATGGTTAGCATGAGTATTTATTAGGGAAATACAACTAAAACCACAATGAGATAGCACTCTAAAACTGCTAGGAAAGCAGCAGTAACAAAGACAACATCAGGTGTTGGTGAGAATGCAGAGAAATTGGGATCCTTGTACCTTACGGACGGGCATGCAAAGTGGTAACGGCCAATTTGGAAAAGAGTTTGAGAGTCTTAAGGATGATCTAGCAGTTGCACCCCTATTGTCCAGTTGCTCAGTCATGTCCGACTCTTTGCGACCCCACGGACTGTTGCACACCAGGGTTTCCCTGTCCTTCACCAGCTCCCGGAGCTTGCTCAAACTCATGTCCATTGAGACAGTGATGGCATCCAACCATCTCATCCTCTGTCGTCCCCTTCTCCTGCCTTCAGTCTTTCCCAGCATCAGGGTCTTTTCCAATGAGTAAATCTATTCAAAAGAAATGAAGCCAAAGAAACACACAAAGACATGTGTTCAAATGCTCATAACAGTATTGCTCATAATGATCAAAAAGCTGAAAGTAATCCAAATGTCCATCAACTGGTGAATGGATTAACAAAATAAGGTATATTCATACATTACAATACTATTCAGCAATTTAAAGAAAACGGCTATTGACATGTGATACACAATGCAGATTAACCCCAAAAACATTGTGGTAAGTGAAAGTAGCAGATACAAGATGATGTATTATTGTATGTGTCCATTTGTATGGACTAGAAACAGCAAATACAAAGAAATAGAAAGCAGAGCAGGGTTTGCTGAAGGCTGAAGATGGGAGTGGGAATTAGTTGTAAATGGACATGAGGGAGCATTTTGGGATGGTGATGTTTTCAACTGGATTGTGGTGATAGTTGCCAAAATAATTTAATTGTAGCATGGATGAATTTTATGCTGTGTATATTATACCTCAATAAAGACTGTTTTTAAAAATAACAATAACGAGACTTCCTTGGTGGTCCAGTGGGTAAGACTCTGAGCTTTCAATGCAGGGGGCTTGGGTTCAATCCCTGGTCAGGGAACTAGATCCCACACTCAGCAGAGATGGAAGATCCTGAATGCCGCAACTAATACCCAACCCAGCCAAATACATAAATAAATATTTAAAAACACGATGCCGAGTGTTTTATCCCAGTTGAATAAAATAAAGAGAAGAGCTTGAGGACTTCCCTGGTGGTCCAGCAATTAAGAATCCATTGGCCATTGTGGGGGACACAGGTTTGATCCCTGGTCGGGGAAGATTCCACATACCTCTGGGTAACTGAGCCCGCACACCACAACTGCTGAGCTTCAGAGCCAGCAAGCTGCAATCCCTGAGCCCAGTGCTGCAGCTGCTGAAGCCCTCACACTCTAGAGCCCATGCCCCACGACAAGAGACTCCGCCACGGTGAAAAGCCCACTCACCGCAACGAGAAAGGAGCTCCCGCTCACCGCAACTAAAGAAGGCCCGCCACATGCCACAACTAAGGCCCAGGGCAGTCAAATAAAGAAATGAAGACTGAAAAAGAAAGAAAGTAGTGTTGAAGTCTTCTGAGCATTCATAAGGTGAATGAAGTGTGAGAAAAGACAGTTGGCCTGCTTGGTGTTACAGAGGAGAGTTTCGGTGCAGTGGTAGAAACTGCTGTAAAGGTTTGGAGGGGTTGTTGGATGTGGGGGTGGGAGCAGACAGAGGATGGAGGAATGGATGGATGGGTGGATGGGTTGGTGAATGGATGGGCTGGTGGGTGGATGAGTGGGTGGGTGGATGGATGGGTGAGTGGTTGAGTCTTAAGGAATTTGTTTTTGCATTTTTTTTTAAGTCAGGGAGAGAATATGTTTGTAGAGGCAAACAGAAAGCCAGTGGAGAACAACGAATAGAAATCTTGAGTAAGAAGGGTGGTTGCTGGCGAGGTCTGGAGGAGGTAGAGTTAGTTGGGAATGAGAACCTAGGTGAAAAAATTAAGCTTGCGATGGGGAAGATAGGAATATCTTCTTGAGACCGGAAGAAAGTATGAACACGAATATAGAGGAAGTTGTAAAGTATTGAAACTTCGGTAACTGAAAAGGGTGTTTAAGGAGCACCACAAAGTAGAAGGAAAACAGGTAGCGGGATCACGGCTGGGGACTTGGGAAGGCAGGAAAGGTTTGGGTCCATTGATGTGTGCCTCGCTGTATAGACTGTGAAGCTACAGTTGTTAAACCACGTTGTGGGACTTCCCTGGTAGTCTAGTGGCTAAGACAACCACACTTCCAATGCAGGGGCCCTAGGTTTGATCCCAGGTCAGGGAACTAGATCCTACATGCTGCAACTAAGGGTTCGCAGGGCACAGCGAAGACCCTGCAGGCCACAGCTGAGACCCCGGGGCACGCCCCCCCCAAGAAAACCCCCACTATATTGTACTTGTTCAGAGTAGAATAGGATCCAGACCTAGATATATACAGCATGATAAAAATCGGATTTCAATTGGTGGAGGAGCCCATGGGCCACAACTTTTGCACCCATGCTCTGAAGCTCAGAAACCACAATTCCTGAAGCCCAGACATCCTGTAGCCTAACTGAGCAACAAGAGAAGCCGCCGCAGCTCGAGGCCCAGGCACCGCAGCTCGAGAGGAACCCCCACCCACCGCAGCTGGAGAAAGCCCAGCAGCAGGGAGGACCCAGCACGACCGTAAATAAATAAATAAGAAAGTAAAACAAGTTAGTGGGGGAAATGGAATAGTGAAATTATGTTAGTGATGTTTCCTATTTGGAAAACAACTTAAACCTTATCTCAATACAGTTCACAAGGACAAATTCCAGATGTAAAAACAATAATAAAAAAAACAGGCAAGCAACATAAACTAGAACGAGTAGGGAGCGTTTATCAGGAGGGAAACAGTTAATTCAATCTGGACACTCAGTGAGATTACAGTATAGTGGTTAAGAGCACACACAGGCTCTGGAATAAAAATAGCTGGATTTGGGGCATCGCACTGCCTCTTCCTAACTGTGTGACCTTGGGCAAAGTCATGAACCTCTGTGCATTCGATTCCTCTTTGGTAAAATAATAATAATAAAAAATAGTTGACACCCACCTTATAGGGTTGTAAGGGATAACCTATGTAATATTTGTTAGTATAGCACTGGTATATAGAGTAAGCCTTCAAAAAGACGTTGTTATTACGTAGTCATTAAGAACAATCAAGTTGGGAATTCCCTGGTGGTCCAGTGGTTAGGACCTGGCAGGGTCTGGGTTCAATCCCCTGGTCAAGGAACTAAGATTTTGTAAGCCAATTGGAGTGGACCAGGAAAAAAAAAAAAGAACAATGAAGTCAATCCATAAGTCTGTAAGTCCAGATATGGAAAGATGCCAATATTACATTAGAGAAAAAAAGGCTACATGCAGATCAATATGAGTAATATTTTAATTAGGTTAAAAAACAAAGCAAAACTGAGAACTTGAATGTGCTTATTATATACGTGTAGGAAAACCTAGAAGGCTGCAAACTGTTTTCTTGTTGTTTGTTTGGGGGGAGAATCATAATCTTTTTTAAGTGAGTTAATTTTGTTTTTGGCTGCTCTGGGTCTTCACTGCTGTGTGCAAGCTTGCTCTAGTTGCTGCCAGCAGGCGCTCCTCTTCGTGAGGGTGCGCAGGCTGCTCCCGGCAGTTACACGTGTTACAGAGCACCGGTTCGAGGCATGTGAGCTCAGTAGTCGCTATGGGGTGTGTGAATCTTCCCAGACCAGGGATTGAACCTGTGTCCCCTGCATGGGCAGGCAGATTCGTAACCACTGGACCGCCAGGGAAGTCCCCCCAGATTAAGAGTTTTTGTTTGTTAACATTTAGGGTATCCATTAAATATAGAGTTGAAGAAAAATGAGAAGTGTCAGCTGCCCTTTATTGTGTGATGTAATAGTTCATAGTGGTTTGGTGGCAAATGTCAGAATGTCTCATTGGGGCAGACGTAAATTCTGGAATCCACTGAGCAACATTTACTTTCATTATGATGTTAGGCATATGCCCCAGTAGTGTAGTTCATCGGGTAAACTATGTAAGATTGTTAATTCCAAGATATTTCTTTTTCACATTCTGAGTAACAAATAGCTGTATTCAATTATTTAGCAGATAGTTGAAGAAAGAATGTGACTAGCACCTTAAAGTATTTTTATATCGGTTACATGTTAAAGTAATATTTTAGATATATTGGATTATTAGCATATCCAACATTGGTTTAAATAAAATATATTGAAGTTAATTTTGATTATTTTTACTTAAAAAAATATGGTTCTTAGATAATTTAAAATTACATATGCGGCTTTTTTTTTTTTTTTTTTTTTGATCACGCCTCAAGACATGTGAGATCTTAGTTCCCTGACCAAGGATCATACCCTTGCCTCTACAGTGGAAGACCAGAGTCAACCACTGCACCTCCAGGGAAGTCCTCTCATGGTATATTATTACTGAACAGTGCTGACCTGGGAGAACAGTACTAGTGTAGTTTTCTTCCTTTGTAAGTAATTTTTTAAAAATCTGGATGCCTTTTTTTTCTCTGGTACTTAAAAAAAAATACTGAATTATTCTGGGCCATACCTTATGGGGTTTTCCCCCTTGATATTTTATTTGTATTGTGGTTAAAAATGCATACCATTAAACTTACCACCTTAACCATTTTCAAGTGTTAAAAGTTCATTAGTGTTAAGATCTCTAGAACATTTTCTTCTTGCAAAACTGAAACTATACCCATTAATCACTAATTCCCCCTTTTCCCTCCCACACACACCTTATGTTTTAAATACAATTTGGGGGGTGAGTGGTAAATTAGGAGTTTAGGATTAAAATGTCTACACTACTGTATGTGAAATAGATAGCAACAAGGACCCACCGTATAGTACAAGCAGCTATACTTCATATACTCAGTATCTTGTAACAACTTGTAATGGAAAAGTACATCTATAACCGAATCACTTTACTATACTCCTGCAACTAACACACCATTGTAAATCAACGATCTTTCAATAAGAATTTTTCCTGAAAGTATGTAATTTTTGTGTATGATGTGGCTCCTTTTTTCCAGTTCTATTGAGATATAATTGACACATAACATTCTGTAAGTTTAAGGGGTACAACATGATAATTTGATCTGTGTGTATCTTGCAAAATGATTACCACAAGATATGTCTTTTTTTAAATAAGATTTAGATTTCTTTAAATTGAATTAATTTATTGTTGGCTGCATTGGGTCTTCATTGCTTTGCGAGGGCTTTTCTCTAGTTGCAGCGAGCTGGGGCTGCTCTCCAGTCTCAGGGCATTGACCTCTTCTGTTGCGAAACAAGGGCTCTGGGCACTTGAGCTCAGTAACTGTGGCTCTTGTGCTTAGTTGTTCCTTGGCATGTGGAATCTTCCCGGACCAGCAGTGAAACCAACATCCTCTACATTGGCAGGTGGATTCTTAACCCTTGGACCAGGGACGTCCCAAGATATATCTTCTTAAAGCCTGCAAAGAATTCCAATTATGATTTGGTTAATAAATTATAGCCAACTATGGGACTTCCGTGGAGGTCCAGTGATTAGGATTCCATACTTTCCTTGCAAGGACTGCAGGTTTGATCCCTGGTCGGGGAACTAAGATCCCACATGCTACATAGGTGGCCTACAAAATAAAATAAAAACTATAAAATCAATAAAAGTTATAGCCAATTAATAATGAAAACCTTGCAGGTAATCTACTAGTCATGTATGTTGTTTCCTATCCACAAATAGGCAAAGAAATGTCTTACTGTAGTTCTTTTTTGCCTACCATTTCTGATCTTAGTGCCCAGTTCTCACTAAGAAGCACAAGTGTGCACAAACTGTCCACAAGGCACTTTCTTTTCAGTGCTTGGTGTTTGGTGTTCCATCTGTCGATGTGGCCACCCCGTCTGGGTCACTGCGCCCTGATCCCCCCCTCTGGGCAGCCTGGGCAAACAGAACGCTCTACCCGGGCTGCAGATGGCAAGTTTGCTCTCTCCCCAGTCTAATTTCAAAGAGAGGAAAGAAGCAAAATGTGTGTTGTCTGAAGTTTAGTTTTTCTTTTATCTGATGAGGCATTCGTATTTTAAGTGTGTCAAGGGAGATCAGTGTGGCATTGACGCTTCTCTCTTTTCACTTGTGGATTATTGACCTTAAAAGGTCTCTGTATATGTGTGCTCTTGATTTTTTATACCAAGCAGGGCTGGATTTCCCTGACACTCCAGTGGTTAAGACTCTGAGGTTCCACCGCAGAGGTTGTGGGTTCGATCCCTGGTTGGGGAACTAAGATCCCACATGCTGTGCAGTACAGCCCCCCAATTTTTTTTTCTTTTAAATAGTTGTAAAATAAAATAGAGACTTTCCTGGTAGTCCAGTGGCTAAGACAGCAAGCTTCTATTCCAGGGGGCCCAAGTATGACCCCTGATCAGGAAACTAGATCCCATATTCAAGAACTAAGAGTTCACATGTCTCAACCAAGACCCTGTGCAGCTAAATAGATTTATTTAAAAATAAAAAATTAAGTTAAAAGTTAAAAAATAAAATAAAATGCCAGACAGGGCTACAGTTAGCTCTACACACTGCTTTCTGGGTAATTTCATTTATTATCATGGCTGTCCCCAAAAGGGCATTTCCAGTAGAACCCTGCCATCTTTAATGCTTTAACCCCGAAGCCTTTAACCCTGAAGCCATTAGTGCTCTTCTCTTGCTAGGATCAATCACTACCATGTGTAAGCTGATTATCCGTTGATTTCATCGTCCCCACGTCCCTCACCTAATGGCTCCCAGGTCCTAGAAACTCAGCGTGTCCCAGATTGAACTCAGCCTGTACCACTCCAGATACCGAATCTGCTTCTCCTCATTCTTTATTCATGATCTGGGCAAGCCACCCGTTAATGTAAACATCTTTCTTAATTTCATCTAATGTATAGTAAATGTATAATGTCTAATGTGTAGAAAATATATTTTCCTAATGTTCAACAGTAAATGACAAATTCTTTGAGATGGCTGCTTCTGTTTGTGACAGCTAGTCATCTCCTTCTCTATAAATTATGCACGTGGAAAATAGGGCTAGCAAGTGCTAGACATAAATAATTTATAACTAAGCTCCTAAATGATGAATCGCGCTGTGTGTCACTGCGGATGGCTGCCCCTGTATGTGTTCATGTTGATGGCTAACTTTCAAGGGTTCCTCCTTGATTGCTTTTGTTTCGGCTGCTTTTACCCCCAAATAAGGGGCTTTCCAGATGGCTCAGTGGTAAAAGAATCCACCTGCTAATGCAGGAGACGCGGGTTCAATCCCTGAGTCAGGAAGATTCCCTGGAGAAGGAAATAGCAACCCACTCCAGTATTCTTGCCTGAAAGGTCCAATGGACAGAGGAGCCTGGCAGGCTACGGTCCCTGGGGTCCCAAAAAGTCAGACATGACTTAGGAATTAAAATAACAACAACGACTCTCAAATAATGTTTTCCTGCTTGCTGGTTAATTAAAGAATTGCCTCACTTTGTGGCAAGGGATTTTATCCATGTTGTTTTGTTTAATGTGTTTCTAGACCAAAACAACTCCATGTGTAGAAAATCCAAAAAAATGAATGTTTGATTCCATTTTCCTGTTAGAACTTTCTTCCCTGTCTTTGTTGCTGTGGCTTCTTCACAGGCTGAAAGTGCTGCATCTCATTTTTTAGAGTTTTCTGTAAACCTAAGTAATTGAAACATTTATCCTAGCCATAAAACATAAAGAAGACTTTTGCTGATTCGTAAGTTCTTTGTATTAATCCAAGAACTGGGGTATATGAGAGCATTGATAGAGTATGTTATGGCTGAGTCACTCACTTTTGAGCAATTTCCTTTTATGGGAGAATTAGATGATAGAAATGTGGGCTGAGAAGCATTTGGGGTTTGGTTTTGTTACTGTTTTGTTTTTATTGACATATAGTTGATTTACAATGTGGTAATTTCTGCTGTACAGCCAAATGATTCTGTTTATATATATACTTTTTTTTAATATTCTTTTCCATTGTGATTTATCACAGATTATTGAACATAGTTCCCTGTGCTATGTGGTAGGACCTGTTGTTGATCCAGTCTGTGAGAAGCATGCGTTTAATCAGATTTGGAAAGTGTTCCCAGATGGAACGGGCAGTGTTACCTAAGCCTCCCTTGGTTCCTTGGTGCCATCGTGTCCTGGCTTGGCTCCTCCATCTGTCTGGACAAGGCAGTTGGAGATCCTGACCCTGGCTGCAGATTGCCTCTGATTAGTGTAGACTTGAAAATATTCCTGCCTCCTGGCTGGTCAAGGTGGGGCCTGACTGATATCCCTGTAACCTTGGCCATGAAGACTGCTAACGAATTTGGGACTAGGGTGTATATGCATGCCTGTATCTTTCAAAATCACTAAACTTGTCCAGTTAAGCAATATAATCTGTGTGGTATGTGAGTGCCCAGTTGCTTAGCTGTGTCTGACTCTTTGAGACCCAGTGGACCCCAGCCCGCCAGGCTCCTCTGTCCATGGAATTTTCCAGGCAAGAATCTGTGTAGTAGTTGATTGGTAAAGCCTAGGGCAGTATTACTTAATTTGTATTTTCCTATTAAACCATCATTTTGAAGCAAATATGAAACACAAGGGGCCTTCATTGTGGAGGGTGATGGAGGTATACCTGGAATTGGCAGGGAAATGCTGAGGCTACTGTGTTTGGGTATGAGCCGGTGTATGAACAATCTAGGCAAAGGAACGTATGTGCGTGTGTGCATGCTGATGCCTGCAGTTAAGATTCGTGAGTACATGCAGAATAAGGAATAACCACTTCAAGTATAAGAGAAAAAATTCAGGAACAAAATACATATATATATATTCATTAATGTGTGTTGTAGGGCCTTCTGGTCTTTTGCTTCTTGGTATGATAGGCAGATCATGGTAAACATTCAATTAAGAATGTCAAAAGGGACTTCCCTGGTGATCCGGTGGTTAAGAATCTGACTGCCAATGCAGGGGGCAGGGGGATTCGATCCCTCGTCTGGGAAGATCCCACATGCCGCAGGACAGCTAAGCCCGTGTGTTGCGACCACTGAGCCAGCATGCCACCACAAGAGAAGCCCTCAGTCGCAGCAGCTAGAGAAACCCCACATGAAGTACAGCAGAAAAAAAGAATGTCAAAAGGAAAACAGTGATCTATTTTATATTTGATATCTTGGGTTTTCACTGCTAGGATTTTGCGTATTTTGTGCCATTATCCCCAATCAAGAGAAGAAATTTTTGCCTAAGGTTAGAAATAGCTCTAATTGTTTGTGGAAGGGTTAACATTCCAAACCGCCCCCCCCCACCCCACCCCTGCCAGAATCGGCTTGTTCACTTGGCTTAGTTTGACTGGTTTCTGTCTCTTGCCCTCTAGGAAGCTATTTTGCGAGCCACTTCATCATGGGAGGAGAGAAGTTTGACTCAACGCACCCCGAAGGCTACTTGTTTGGAGAAAACAGCGATCTGAACTTTCTGGGGAACAGACCAGTGGCGGTATGGTTAACATCCATTTACTTATGCTCAGGGCTAAGTGGCCGAGTCAAATGGTCTTGTCAAAATAAGTCTGTAACTGCTGGTTCAGCAGTGTCTGTGGCCTGGTCTGGGTTGAGAGGAGCCAGCCTGCAGCCTTTTTGGTGGAGAAGGGGCTCGGGCACCAGAGGCTGCCCTGTGGAAAAGTATCCGGCCTGCCTGAGGGTGAGGACAACTCACAAAACCCAGCTGTCCTAGGGTCTGCCCCTCTGAAGCTCTGCCTAAACGCCACCTCTGCAGACTTCCCTTGCCCAGTCCCTAGCTTGACCTCACCTTGCTTTTCGTTCTTCTTCATACCAACTAATACCACGTTGTTTTTCAGTCAATAAATCATGTCTAAATCTTTGCAACCCCATGGACTGCAGCATGCCAGGCTTCCCTGTCCTTCACTATCTTCCAGAGTTTGCTCAGATTCATGTCTGTTGAGTCAGTGATGCTATTCAGCCATCTCATCCTCTGCCACCCCCTTCTCCTCCTGCCTTCAATCCTTCCCAGCATCAGGGTCTTTTCCAATGAGTCAGCTCTTTGCATCAGGTGGCCAAAGTATTGGAGCTTCAGCATCAGTCCTTCCAATGAGTATTCAGGGTTGATTTCCTTTAGGATTGACTGATTTGATCTCCTTGCAGTCCAAGGGACTCTCAAGAGTCTTCTCCAGCACCACAATTCGAAAACATCAATTCTTCCTAATACCACATAAGCTTCTGTTGCCTTGTCAACTCTGTTATCTGCCAGAGTGTACATTTCCCAGGGCAAGGGGTCTGTGCTACTGTCGAAACCCAGCACCCAGAACAAAGCCTGGGACATTGTGATAAGCCTTTCATAAAGATCTGTTGAATGAATGACTGACAAATTTCCCCTCGATATCTGAGTTGATATCAGACTGTCTCTCTCTCCATTCATTCAGTTCATTCCATAAATGTTTATGGGGCATTTTCTCAGCACCCAGCATGAAGCTTTGCAAAAATAGCTGCCATGTGGCTACTGAGTGGCCATTTTGTGCTAAGGAAGGCCCTAGAGAGCTTTCAGACATTATTTCTAATCTTCATAAAGACCCACTTTAGGACCTCCCTCGTGATCCAGTGGTTAAGATTCCACACTTCCAATGCAGAGTTCAGGGTTGAATCCCTAATCTGGGTGCTAAGATCCAACATAACACGTGGCAAGGCCAAAAAATAAATAAATAAAAAATAAAAACAAAACTATATTTTAAAAAAGCCGCTACCTGTCAGAGAATTTATTATCAATATTATTTTGTAAGCGAGAGAACTTGAGGTTCCGAGATCTGAACAGTGGTAATAGCCTTGTTGTCGTTTAGTCGCTAAGTCATGCCCAACTCTTTCGTGACCCCATGGACTGTTGCCCGCCAGGTTCCTCTGTCCATGGGATTTTCTGGGCCAGAATACCGGAGTGGATTTCCATTTCCTTGTCCAGAGGATCTTCCCAACCCAGGGACTGAACCCATATCTCCTGCAGTGCAGGCGAATTCTTTACCGCTGAGCCACCAGGGAAGCCCAGTAGCCTTTATGAAGTGCACACTGTGTTCCGGGCCCTGTTCAAACTGCTTTCAGAAAAATTTTCCCAAAGCCACATAACTAGATATGCCTAGCCACAGATCAATAACCTTTCCACTGCTTCTCTTTGCTTTACAGTATCCTGCCGTTCTCCAGAAACTTCCATTTTAGTGGGGCAGGCCAAACACAGGAACGAGATATTTCAATAGCGATCAAGGTCTGAAAAGGCTGGGATTCTGTAGGTATAGAGAGTGTGGGAGGGGAATCACAAGGGCTGATGCTTTGGTGCTGGCTTTGAGAAGGACGCCTTGGAGGATGGCTGGGTTTTCACGAGGCAGGTGGGCATGGGGCTTCCCGGGAGGGAGGCACAGAGCACAGGCGTGAAAGCATTCACATTTCTGTTGCATCAGCAACCATTTACTGAGAAACTACTGTGTGCCAGGTACTGTGGTAGGCGCTGGGGATGCAAGGCTGAAATGAGCATGATTTGTTCCTGCCCTGGAACAAATAAGGAAGCCAGTCTGGCAGGAGTGGACCTTTCCTGGTGGAGAAACAAGATTGGAAAGGTAGGTTGGGGCTCTGTTCCCTCAAGAGTTGTTCCACTCTTTCCCATAGGCTCTGGGGAAATACTGAATTTTTTTAGGCAAATGGGCGCCCCAGAGAAATCATTTGGGTTTTGGTCTTTAGGAATGTTAATCTGATGACGATTTTCCCTGAAGCTTTAATTAAAAAGCATTTATGGTTGTTGTTGATGGTTTTTATTGTTTTCTTCCTTTCTATCTGGGCTTCGCTGATGGCTCAGAAGGTAAAGAATCTGAAACTGTCTGTCCAGTTCGATCCCCTGGAGACAGGAATGGCAACCCAGTCCAGTATTCCTGCCCGGAAAATCCCATGGACCGAAGAGCTTGGGGGGGGGCTAGTACATGGGGTCACAGAGAGTCAGAAACAACTGAGCGACTAACAACACCTTTCTTTCTGGAGTGACAGTCCCCCCACCACATCCCGGTGCCGTGTGCTCAGCCATGTCCAACTCTTAGCGATCCCGCCGCCGGTGCCGTGTGCTCAGCCATGTCCAACTCTTAGCGATCCCACTAACCGTAGCCACCTGCCCCCTCGCCCCGAGGGATTTTCCAGGCAGGAATACTGGGAGTGGGAAGCCATTTCCTTCTCCAGGGATCTTCCACACTCAGGGATCAGCCTGCATCTCCTGCGTTGGTAGATGGGTTATTCCCCAGTGTGCCACCTCGGAAGCCAATTCTTAGTTGAACAGTACTTTCAAAATACCAAGTACTTTCTGCTTCACAGTCAATTATGACACCTCTTACTTATCAAATGTCTACTCTCTGATTTTCCTACTGTTACCTTAGCCTTCAGAGTGGAATGATTTTTTTTTTTCTGCTTGAGCCAGATAAGAACTCCCTTACTTCCTGGGAGGGGGCTGATGCTTGAAAAACACCGTTTAGTCTCCCAGGGACTTGGCCATTTGCATCCGCTTCTTCCTCCCTTTTTTCTTTCCTCTGGTGTCAGAATAGTTTATATACTTTAAAAAAAAAAAAAAAAAAAAACTTTTTCAGGCCATAAAGGTGATTTTAAAACAAGGGAACACTTCTTCAGGCTCATTTTGAGGTTTATGCTGGCCAACGAACCTCCCCAAAGTGTAACCGTCTTGTTTACACTTCCGTGAGCCCATGAATGACTGAGCTCTTCCAGGAGCCTCGGAGAGCAGCGTTGACCTTCACTTGCAGGCTTTCTCCCAAAGAAGCATCAACATTGGCCTTTTTGTTGTTGTTTTTGTGGACGAATCATTAAACATGCTTCATGTTGCACAGAGCAAATATTGTCAAAGGACATTATCATTTCACGTTAAGAAACCAAATCGGAGTAACTTCAACAAGAGGGGTAGAAGTAGGGAATGCAGCACGTTTCCCTTCACTTTTCCCCTTTCTTAGTTAATGATAGCTAACATTTAGTGAACACTTACCGTTTGCCAGGCCCAGCTGTTCCAGGTTCTCTGTATGTGCTAACTCTTGGCGTCCTTGTTAATGCAAGTTCGAGGGCGATGCACAGTGAGGCCAAATGGAAACGTCAGTTTGGAGCAAAGAAAGGTTTACTGCAGGACAGTGCAAGGAGACAGCCGCTCGTGCTGTAAAAAGCTTCAGCTCTCCAAAGAGTTTCAGCACAGCACTTAGAAATGGCAGGCGAGGCAGGGGTGGGCGGTGTTGCGAGGTACTAATCTCCTTGCGCACAGTTCTGGACTGGCTGATGGGGAGGGAGCAGGGGGTGTCACAGGAGGCCTGGGGCTCTGTGCTGTGGTCATCAAGTAGTTCTTCCATTTGGTGGGGTTTTTTTCAGATCTACAAAGCAACTCAGGAAATTTGCATCAAATACTATTATCTAGGTGCTTCAGAGAGGAGCTGAAGCAGAGGATTTGGGGAAGGCCTGTCCAGGGAAGGCCCCATAGGGTCCTGCTCGGTTACATCCTCACACCCTAATGCGAAGGTCCTCAAGTGACAGATGAAGAATAAGAGACACAAAGAATTGAAGCAAAGATTGCAAAGCCTGGAAGTGACTGACTCAGGATTTGAGCCCAGCAGTCCAGCTCCAGAGCCTGGGGCCCCCTGCCCTTTCCTGCTGGTCAGGTTGGAAGTACTCAGGGCCCCTGCCCACATCCTGCCTGTGAGTCTGAGTAGATCCTCCAGTGCAGTTTGTGAAATGTGGAGAGAGGAGCCAGCGTGGCCGAGACGTGTTCTCACGAGTGTCTCTTGACAGAGTTTGCATTTGGTGTGTAATTCCACCTGCCGATCTGACCTTGGCCGCCTGCTGTTACCGCACGTCAGCTCGTTTAGGGGAAGGCCCAGCGGCTGAAGGCTGACTGGTCACTGGAGTTCTCCAGAGCTGACCTCTACTCTCCACTAACATAGCTCAGTGTCACTAGACGGGCGTCAGGTTGCAGAGGAAAGAGAACAGCCTTATAAAGCCATTCAGCAGCCCCAGGCAGAAATGGCTTCTCTTTCCAAAGAGATGGGGATACAATGTGTTGGAATACATGGTTGGATTAAGTTGTAAAGGCCAGAGACTTCCTGGCTTCTGGGACTTGTTGTATTTCCTGTCATCTTCTGAATTATCAGACTCAGATGAGTACCATTCAGCTATGGCTCGGCCTGTAGTTTTTACTGAAGCTCATCTGCAGCTTAGGATAATTCATCCATCAAAGTCAGATGTATTAGCAAGTCTTGAGGTCAGATTTAAAGAACCAGAGTAAATGGAAGGATGGTTGACAAGAGGTCAGAATCACGATTGCAAGTTTTACATACATCTTACCATTGCAACCCTGGCAATGAAGGTTGCAACCCAGATTCTCTGCAGCCTTGGCAAGGGTCCATCACTCAGGCTCTCAAATTACCCATTTGTAACGGGGAGGCTGTTCTGACTTTGTAGGAATGTCATGCTTGAAAAATGTGTTGGAATTGCTGGATGAAGAGATGTATGCAAGAGTGTTAGCTGCACTCGCTAGCCTTTCAGGTTAGTTATTTCTGCAATTACAGTTCTGGGTGGAACACATACTCACTTTTTTTTTAAAGTTAATTGTGAGTTTTTTCTTATTTTATTTCATTTTTTTATTTTCTTGGCCAAGCCAAGAAAATAAAAAGATCCCACTTGGCAGGTGGGATCTTAGTTCCCAGACTAGGGATGGAACTCATGCCCCTTGCATTGGAAGCGCAGAGTCTTAACCACTGGACCACCGGACAGACCCCCTCACTGGTTGTTAAGTAACTATCTCAAGTAGTGAACAGGGCCTCTCCAGGTCCCTCTGCTCCGGTCTCTGTATAGAGGAGATGAGATGCTGGTGTTTGTACGTCACAGTTGGGGCCACCCTCCCCTTCCCTAGGTGGCAGAAGAAGTGATGCTGGGTTTTTGGTCCTTTATCGCGATCTTTTTTTTTTTCTTTAAGAGTTTTTCTCTTTCCTTTTTTTATGGCTGCGCTGGATCTTCGTTTGCTTTGCTCGCACTTTCTCTAATTTCGATGAGCAGGGGCTACTCTTCTTGTGGCACCTGGGTTTCTCATTGCGGAGGCTTCTCTTGTGGAGATCTAGGCCCACAGGCTCTGTAATTGTGTCTCCGGGGCTCTAGGGCTCAGACTTCAGTAGTTGTAGCTCACAGGCTTAATATGCTCCGTGTATGTGCAGTCCTTCCTGACCAGGGATCGAACCCGTGTCCGCGGCATTGGCAGGCGGATTCCTATCCATTGCAGCACCGCGGAAGTCCTAGATCTTCTTTTATTGAGGTAAATTACTGCTAAAGCTCTAAATCGTTCGGAGGTTTAGTGACCTTAGTATTGTCAGATATCGAGAGATATCTTGACTCCTGAGGCATTTAAAAAAATACCCGTCTGGCTGGAATATTTTAAGAATTCAAACCGTGACAACTACAGTACTTTGATTTCCATTTTAGAAAAGTTAATTCTTTAAGTCAACTCAGAGTTTAGGGTGAGTCAGAAAGCGAGGAAGAGACCAGTTAGGAAGTCGTAGTTTGTTTTACCTATTTTTTAGGTAAGCAGTGAATTTATTTAGAAAGAAACACACTCCATAAACAGAGTGTGGGCCATCTCACAAGGTGAAAATGGCCCAGAAGTCATAGTTTATATTAGTTAAGAATGAAAAGTACCTGAACTAGGATATTGACGTTAAAAAAAAAAAAAAAAGATCCAAGAGTTGTGGGCAGGGCGAGTTGAGGAAAGGGGAGAAGTCAAGGCAGAGGACACGGAGGAGCCGAGCCCCTGGGGGCAGCTAGCAGTTAAACAGGGCACTCTGCAGGTGTCTCGTCTGAAGGTTGGCTTGTGCCTGGGCCCCAGCGTAACGAGGCAGGTTGGTCACAGGTACAATGATATCTAACGGCCTTAGAGCCTCTATTCGTCTGCGCAGGCTGCCGTAACAAAATACCATAGGCTGGGTGTCTTCAACAACAGATACTCATGTTTCATGGTTCTGGAGGCTGAGAAGTCCAGGATCAAGGTGCCAGCAGACCAGGTTGCCAGTGAAGGCCCTCTTCCTTACTTGCGATGACTGCCTTCTACTATGTCTTCACATGGCAGAAAGAGCCTGGGAGTTCCCTAGTGGTTAGGATTCTGGGCTTTCACTGCCAAGGGTTGGGTTTCAGTCCCCGGTTGGGGAGTTGAGATTCTGCGAGCCTCTCAGTGCAGCCAAAAAGGAAAAAGAGAGAGAATGATAGCTCTCTTTCTGTTCCCATCTTGAGGGGCCCACCCCTATGACTTGGTCTAACCCTATGTTGTTGTTTATTCGCTAAGTTGTGGCCGACTCTTTGCAACCTTATGGACTGTAGCCCGCCAGGCTCCTCTGTCCATGGGATTTCCCAGCAAGAATACTGGAGTGGGTTGCCATTTCCTTCTCCAGGGGATCTTCCCAATCCAGGGACCAAACCCAAGTCTCCTGCATTGGCAGGTGGATTCTTTACGGCTGAGCCACCAAGGAAGCTCTGTCTAACCTAATTACCTTTCAAAAGCCCCGTCTCCAAATAGAGTCACTTTGGAAGTTGGGCTTCAATGTATGAATGGGGGAGGGGGCATAATTGAGTCCATTGTTGTTGTTGTTCATTTACTAGGTCCTGTCTGACTCTTTGCAACCCCATGAATTGAGCATGTCAGGCCTCCTTGTTCTTCACCATCTCTTGGAGTTTGCTCAAGCTCATGTCCACTGAGTCAGTGATGTCATGAGTCCATGGAGGGAGTGTGTGGGTGTGTGCTTGCATTAAATTGGATTTTTTGCCTTTTGTCTATCTTCTTTCCTCTTCCTTCCTTTGTAATTGTACTACAGCTGTTTTTTATTTTTTTGGACATTCAGTTTGCAATACGTATTTAATTTTCATCTACGGCCCAGCTATTTCTCGTTTCCAAATGTCCATTTAGAGGAAGAACATACTTCTCTGTGTCTCCTCTGCTCTCCGTATTCTCCTGCAGCACTGATTCACTTTGACACCAGATATGTGTGAGTTTTCCACACATTCAGCAGGAATCATCAGATAAATTATAGCATGTCTATACTATGAACTAGTACTCAGCCAAAAATAAGGTAGAGCTGTATTTACTGAGATGAAAATATATACATGACCATGTCATTTACCAAGAAAAGCAAATTGCTATATATAATGTAGAGTCTGGTTTCACTTCTGATAAAAGTATTAGTAACAGTATATAAAATATTTGTGTAGAATATCACCTCCCAGAATATTGGAAATAAAAGCACGAATAAACAAATGGGACCTAATTAAAATTAAAAGCTTCTGCACAACAAAGGAAACTATAAGCAAGGTGAAAAGACAGCCTTCAGAATGGGAGAAAATAATAGCCAATGAAGCAACGGACAAACAATTAATCTCAAAAATATACAAACAACTCCTGCAGCTCCATTCTAGAAAAATAAACGACCCAATCAAAAAGTGGGCCAAAGAACTTAACAGACATTTCTCCAAAGAAGACATAAAAATGGCTAACAAACACATGAAAAGATGCTCAGCATCACTCATTATCAGAGAAATGCAAATCAAAACCACAATGAGGTACCACTTTACACCAGTCAGAATGGCTGTAATCCAAAAATCTACAAGCAATAAATGCTGGAGAGGATGTGGAGAAAAGGGAACTCTCTTACACTGTTGGTGGGAATGCAAACTAGTACAGCCGCTATGGAAAACAGTGTGGAGATTCCTTAAAAAACTGCAAATAGACCTGCCATATGCCCAGCAATCCCACTGCTGGGCATATACACCGAGGAAACCAGAATTGAAAGAGACACGTGTACCCCAATGTTCATCGCTGCATTGTTTACAATAGCCAGGACATGGAAGCAACCTAGATGCCCATCAACTGACGAATGGATAAGAAAGCTGTGGTACATATACACAATGGAATATTACTCAGCATTAAAAAAAAATTCATTTGAATCAGTTCTACTCAGATGGACGGAACTGGAGCCTATTATCCAGAGTGAAGTAAGCCAGAAGGAAAAACAACAATACAGTATACTAACGCATATATACGGAATTTAGAAAGATGGTAACGAGAACCCTGCATGCGAGACAGCAAAAGGAACGCAGATGTATAGAACAGACTCGTGGACTCTGTGGAAGAGGGCAAGGGTGGGATGATGTGGGAGAATGGCATTGAAACATGTTAATTATCATATGTGAAATCAGTTGCCAGCCCAGGGTTGATGCTCGGGGCTGGTGCACCGAGATGTCCCAAGAGGAGGGAATCGGGAGGGAGGAGGGAGGGGGGTTCTGGAGGGGGAGCATATGTAAACCCATGGTGGTTTCATGTCATTGTATGGCAAAACCAACACAATAAAAAATATATATATTTTTGTATACATTTATGCTGATATTTCAGTTCAGTTCAGTCACTCAGTTGTGTCCAACTCTTTGTGACCCCATGAACTGCAGCATGCCAGGCCTCCCTGTCCATCACCCAAACCCATGTCCATTGAGTCGGTGATGCCATCCAACCATCTCATTCTCTGTCGTCCCCTTCTCCTTCTGCCCTCAATCTTTCCCAGCATCAGGGTCTTTTCCAATGAGTCAGCTCTTTGCATCAGGTGGCCAAAGTATTGGAGTTTCAGCTTCAACATCCGTCCTTCCAATGAATACCCAAGACTGATCTCCTTTAGGATGGAATGGTTGGATCTTCTTGCAGTCCAAGGGACTCTGAAGCGTCTTCTCCAACACCACAGTTCAAAAGCATCAGTTCTTCGGCACTCAGCTTTATCACATCATCGTGATTATGTTGATATTTACAGGTGCATAAAATACATGAGCACACAGCATTTGACTCTGTGACAGGGGTAACTCTTGGGGCTATATCAGTGATGGGAGGTACTTTCTTCATAACCTTCTGTGTTGTTTGAATTTTCCCCATTAGACATGTTTTTATTTTTTAATTAAAAGCATTTACATTTTCTCTAAAAATAGAAAAAGGATTACTGCTGAGCACAGGAAGGAAATAGACCTAGGAGAATATATAAAAGTAGGAAAATGAAGGAAGTTCATAGAATAATGGTTTTTTTTAGTGAACTGCAGGAAGGGTGTGGTCTGCTGAGTCGGGTTGCATGCTGAATCAATCAGTCGTGTCTGACTTTTTGTGACCCCATGGACTATAGTCCACCAGGCTCCTCTGTCTATGGGATTTCCCAGGCAAGAATACTGGAGTGGGTTGCCATTTTCTCCTCCAGGGGATCTTCCCAACCCAGGGCTTGAACCTACATCTCCCAGGTCTCCTGCTCCGCAAGTCCATTCTTTACCACTGAGCCACCAGGTTGGGATGTACTAAGAAGTGGTTGCGGGCTTGTGGAGAAAGACAAAGACATCAGAATCAGCCTGGGGAGGAGTGGAGCTGGGAGCTTCAGCCTCTGGGTATCAAGTCACCTTTAGAAATGTCAGATTCAGTGTGACTGGGTCCTGTTTTTAACAACCTGAGAGTCCAAGAAAATCCAGACTATAAAAGAGCTAAACTATGAATATTTATACTTTTAAGATGCGAATAGGACTTTACAGACCTTTATGTAAGGGTTTTTTAAAAACAGTACTTTTATAGTACCTGTCTCCCTACTTCTGGACTCTCCCCAGAGGTGACTACCGTGTTCAGTTCAATATGTTATCTTCTCAATCTTACTTTCATTTTTCAAAACTGAGACAAAATATGCATAAAGTAAAAGGTACCATCCTAGCAATTTTAAGTATACCAGTGTCAGTACATTCACATTGTTTTACACTCAATCTCCAGAACTCTTCTCATCTTGCAGAACTGGAACTCTTTCCCCATTAAATACTGACTCACCCTTTCCTCTCCTTTCAGCCCCTGGCAACTGTTCTAAGAATTCGACTTCTCTAGGACCTGTATCATGGAGTCTTACAGTATTTGTCTTTTTGTGACTTGTTTCATTGAGCATAATGTCTTCAGAGGTCATCCATGTTGTAGCCTATATCAGAATTTCCTTCTTTTTTTTTAAAAAAGAAATTATTCAGTGGCTGTATCGGGTGTTAGTTGTGGCATTAAGGAAATTTTTGTTGAGGCATGTGGGAGTCTTGGCATGCAAACTCCTAGTTGCAGCATGTGAGACCTAGTTCCTGACCAGGGATCGAACCCAGGCCCCATTCTTTGGAAGCTTGGAGTCTTAGCCTCCAGGCTACCAGAATTCTGGCAGTCCCAGAATCTCCTTCCATTTTAAGGCTGAGCAATCTTCCAGTATATAGAGAGACCACGTTTTGTTTATCCATTTGTCTGTCAATAGATACTTGGGTTGCTTCCTCCTCTTGGCTGTTGTGAATAATATTGCTAAGAACACGCGTGTTACCGGGATGACCCAGAGAGATGGAATCAGGAGGGAGGTGGGACGGGGGTTCTGGAAGGGGAACACATGTATACCCATGGCAGATTCATGTCAATGTATGGCAAAACCAACACGATAATTGTAAAGGAAATTAATTAATCAATTAATTAATTAAAGAAAAAAAGAACACGCGTATTACATTCCATTTTTAAGGCACACATGCCTGTATTGGCCTAGCGGAGAAGTGACCATTCACTTTTAGAAATTATGTAAATAAAATTATTGTACATCTTCAGTTTTGAAATTTAACTTGTTTTTCATCCTTACCCCTTGGCTTTAGGTTAAGATGTGTGTTAGTCGCTCAGTCGTGTCGGACTCTTTGCTATGCCATGGAGTGTATAGCCTGCCAGTCTCTGTCCACGGGATTTCCCAGGCAAGAATGCTGAAGTGGATAGCCATTCCTTTCTCCAGGGGATTTTCCCAACCTAGAGATTGAACCCAGGTCTCCTGCATTGCAGGCAGATTCTTTACCGTTGAGTGACCTATACTATTTATGTTACCTTGTAATTCTTAAGAAAGATGAAGAAGTCATTTCAAATGCATTCTTCTAGGGAAAGTTGCTTCCTGCTACTTAGTGAATAAATACTGAATATGTAAACAAAGACTATTTTGCAGTGTGCAGATACCATCCTATCATATTTCCAAATACTGAGGGACTATAAATTGTAGATTTATTCAAGAGTTAGCTTCAACTGTCTCTTGATTCCAGAGATAACATTAAAATACTGGCTCCTTAATTTTAAAATTTTTAAAAATACGTACTTATTTATTTGATGGTGTTGGGTGTTAGCTGGGACAACACAGGACCTTCGTTGCGTCATAAGCACCTTTCCTGCTGCGCACAGACTCTAGTTACGGTACTCAGGCTCCGTGGCTGTGACCTGTGGCCTTAGTTGCTCCTCTGCATGTGGGATCTTAGCTCCCCACTCAGGGATCAAACCTGGGCCCCTGCTTTGGAGGGTGAATTCTTCACCACTGCACCCCCAGGGAAGTCCCATGCTGGTTACTTTTACAGGCAGTGTAGGATAGATTATGCTTTAGGTAAATAAAAGCATACAATAAGAGACTTAACGGTAGAGTGTTAGCTCCACCTTTGGAAAATAAATTAGCATAAAAAAGACAGCCTTGAAAGCTAGTTGGTTGAGTCCCAGCGTTTGCTATATAATACTTGGCTCGAAGAAGGGATTTTTCACGTGACTTCTGTCCTGGTTTTCCACCCTGAGACCTGTGTTTTATGGAGATGAGTTTCTGTAGGTGACAGATGGTGGGATGGTAAAGGGTTCCACCGATGTGACGGGGCAGGAGAATGACGCAGGGCCCTGAGCCACTCCGTCAGGTTCACGCAGATCCCAGTGATGAGGAGGGGAGCCCCAAAGATGTCAGGTCAGCTGATAATGACTGTTCCTGCCACCTGCTACGTTTTTTTTTTTCCGCTTTCTTTTCTGGAAACAAAAACCATCTGCTTTTAATTTACTTTCTATTGTTTTTTTTTTAACTTTTGTATTGGGAGTTGTGAAATATTTATGTGGAAGTATATAAACCAGATATCTACAGTTAAAGAAAGTACAGACAAACACCCTTGGGCTCGCCACCCAGATCAAGAAATGAAGCTTTGCCAGCACCTTAGCAGTCCGCCCTGTGCTGGACCCTGGTCACAGCTTTATCGAGACATAATTCACCGTGGATTTCTCCACAGGAGCGTTCCCATCTTTCCCATGGTAGTTAATAAGTATCTCGGGGAAGCTAGTTTGAAACTACTGCCTAGATGTCTTCTTTTTAAAATGCAAAAACCATTCACTCCTTTCTTCACATAATGGTGCTGCCCCAGCTCAGGTTAGTGAAATAGGACATTGCATATATTAGATCTGCCGCATTGCTGAAAGATTCAAGGCAGAGACTGTGATTCTGTCTGTCTGGTGTGTCGGGTTCAAGATATAGTCTTATGGAATTAAAGGTGTAGAAAGGAGTGGCAAGGTAACCTGAAATTATGAGAAAAAGGAAAAAGGAAAAATTCCCTAGAGAAGAAACTTGGCTGGAGATGAACAAGGAACAGGAACAGTGTTTAGGACTCCCCTAGTGGGCCAGTAGCTAAGACTCCCACTCCCAGTGCAGAGGGACCTGAGTTGGATCCCCGCAACTAAGAGTTTGCACACCGCAACTAAGACCTGGTACAGCCAAATAAATAAATAAGTAAATATTAAAAAAAAAAGTGGGTGGGGCTTCCCTGGTGGCTCAGTGTCAAGAATCCACCCACCAATGCAGGAGACGCAGATTTGATCCCTAGTCCGGGAAGATCCCACATGCCATGGAGCACTCAGCCCTTGTGCCACAGCTATTGAGTTTGTGCTCTGGAGCCTGAGAGCCACAACTACTGAGCCCCCGAGTGGCAGTTACTAAAGCCCTTGGACCCCCACTACAAGAGAAGCTACCACAATAAGAAGCCTGCGCATCACAACTAAAGAGAAGGCCCAAGCAGCAGTGAAGACCCAGCACAGCCAAAACTAAAACAAATCTTAAGAAAGAAGAAGAAGAGGGCCTGATCTGGGACGCAGAATCAGTGTTGAGTCTAGGCTTTGGTACTCAGACTGTGTCCCCAGCCCTCCAAAGGACAGAGCCAGCCCATGGCTCTTCCTGCAGTATGTGGCAGCCCCTTTCTAATATGCCAGCTCCTCTAAGGCCCATGCTGGTTACTTTTACATGCAGTGTAGGGTAGATTATGTTTTAGGTAAATAGAAGCCTAAAATAAAGAGACTTAATGTTAGCTCCAACTTTGGAAAATAAATTATAACATAAAAGAGACAGCTTTGAAAGCTAGTTGCTTGAGTCTGAGCGTTTGCTATACTACTTGGCACCAAGAAGGGATTTTTAATGTGACTTCTGTCCTGGTTTTCCACCCTGAGACCTCTGTTTATGGAGATGAGTTTCTGTAGGTGACGTGGGATGGAAATGGGTTCCACCTGTGTGACAGGGCAGGAGAGTGACGGAGGGCCCTGAGCCATACCGTCAAGTTCACTGTGAGATCCTCCCAGTGACCTCAAGGACTTTTTTTCAAAGACTGCTGTGCCAGTTCTGGAATCATTTAGTGTGGTCCATTGCTCTTCTGGGGTTCTCTGGTGGCTCAGAGGGTAAAGAATCTGCCAGCAATGCAGGAGACCTGGATTTGATCCCTGGGCTGGGAAGATCCCCTAGAGAAGGGAAAGGCTCCCCACTCCAGTATTTTGGCCTGGAGAATTCCATGGACAAAGAGCCTGGCCACAGTCCATGGGGTCTCAAAGGGCTGGCCACGTCTGAGCAACCGAGCACACGCATCCCCGTCTCAAGCCTTAGAATTCATGCCTTTCCATCAGGGCCTTGACTTTGACGTAATAGACTTGCCTGGACTAAGTTCACCCTCCTTAGTTCTTTTGGGGGGGGTGGGCTGTGCTGGGTCTACGTTGCCGTGCAGGCTTTCTCTGGTTGCAGTGACCAGGGGCTACTCTCCAGATGCAGTGCTTGGCCTTCTCACTGCCGTGGCTTCTCTTGTGGAGCTTAGGCTCAGTAGTTGTGGAGCACCAGCTGAGTGCTCCAGGGAAACTTCCTGGACCAGGGATCAAACCTGTGTCCCCTGTGTTGGCAGGCAGACTCTTAATCACTGGACCACCAGGGAAGTCCTTCTTCTTAGTTCTGCCACTCCTTAATATCAGGTGCTGTGCCTGCGGGGCATGAGTGCTTTAAGGCTGACTGTCATACTTGGCTTCACGTCTTCATATCTGAGATTGTCTCTTTCTGTTTTCATTGGACGGACGACTTTTAATAACAGCCACCCAGTCCCACGGTCCTTCTTGTGGCGATTTCTTCCGCACCTCCTGTACCAGAGATGTGAAACTAGTCAATGTGCCCTGCCCCCCCGCCACAGGTCATAGCACCCCAGGGACCTTCACCCCACCGATGGGTCCGTGTCGCCATCTGGATGGTGAGTGACCCACCACCCCCAGAATTCCACCTGCCAAGTCCACTTCCGTAGGCAACTTTTGAGGCCACCTGTTCTAAGGCAGACTCTCTGGAAGCAAACCTGCATTGGAGATCTTTATGAAAACTGTTTATTGGAGGAATGCTCTTTAGAGAAGAGGTAAAACGGAAGCCAGATGGTGCAGGGGAGCAAAATTAGCAACAGTGTGGTCTTGGCAGAGACTTGCTCCAGCCTGGTCCCTTGGAAAAGCTCTGGGGTGCAGCTTGCACCACAGAATCCCCCCATCTCTAGGACAGGGGGCTGGCCTTTTGTACCCCCTGCCCTGTTGCTGTGAACCTTCTGTTGTATGAATTTTGTTCAGCGTGAAAGTGAAAGTGTTAGTTGCTCAGTCGTGTCGACTCTTTGCTACCCCATGGACTGTAACCCGCCAGGCTCCTCTGTCCCTGGGATTCTCCAGGCAAGAATACCAGAGTAGGTGGCCATTCCCTTCTCCAGGCAATCTTCCCGACCCAGGGATTGAACTCAGGTCTCCTGCAATACAGGTAGATTCTTTTACCATCTGAGCCACCAGGGAAGCCTTTGTTCAGCATATGTATGCATATCTGTTAGGTATATGCCCATGCTTGGCATTGCTGGGGCACCCAGCATGCTGTAGAAGACTCTGCCAGACAGTTTTCCAAAGCAACTCTGCCAATTTTACTCCTACCAGGGGTGTTTGGGGTCCCTGGCACCTAGTTATTTTCCATCTTTTCCATCTTAGCTATTCTGGTGGGAATGCACAATTAATTCCCATTTTCCGGATAACGCAAGAGGTTGAGGACCTTTTTTTTTCTTAGATTTTTTTTTTTTTGAAATGGACCATTTTTAAAGTCTTCTTGAATTTGTTACAATATTGCTTCTGTTTTATTTTTATTTTTTTGGCCATGAAGCATGTGGGGGCTTAGTTCCCCAACCAGGGATCCAACCCATAGCCCCGGCACTGGGAGGCGAAGTCTTAACTGCTGAACCACTAGGGAAATCCCAATGAGGCCGAGCACCTTTACACATGTTTAGTGGCCATTTGGATCCATCCTTGGATAAGTGTCAGTTCGAATCTCTTAGCTGCTTTTTCTTTCTTAGTAAGGAAATAATAGGGCGGCATGAGTCTTGGCTCAGATAAATACATTGCAAATACCTTCTCCTAGTCTCTGCTTGCTTTTCTCTCTTTCTTTTAAAAAATTATCTGTGAGAGTTTCCTGGTAGCCCGGTGGTTAGGATTCAGCGCTTTCACTGCTGTGGCCCAGATTCAATCCCTGGTCCGGGAACCGAGATCCCACAAGCCATGCAGCCAAAAATGATGAACAAAGACACTTTATTGAGACATAACTGACGTGTAAACTATTGTGAGGTGTACAACCTGTTGACTTGACACACATATTTTGCAGTATGATTACCACCAACCGTGGTTGCTAATACCCAGCTCAGAGCACGCAGGTTTTATTTCCTTTTTGTGGTGAGAAAACGTTTAAGACCTAGTCTCTTAGCAGCTTTGAAGTTCAATGCCTTTTTCATTCTTTTCGTGGTATCTTTAGTTGAACAGAAGTTCTAAATGTTAATATAGTCCAGTTTATCTATTTTTTTTCTTATATGGTGGCGCTTTTCTGTATCCTGTTTCAGAAATGTTTCAAATACCAAAATCGTGAAGATGTTTTGGTTTTCCTCTAATAACTTTGTTTTACCTTTCACATTTAGGCTTGTCATCCACCTGGAATTGACTTGGGGGTGTGCTGTGAAGTAGGGGCCAAGGTTCTTTTTTTTTTTTTTTTTTTTTTCATACTTATTTATTTGGCTACTCTGGTCTTGTGGCAAGCAGGATCTTAGTTGTCGCATAGTTCCCTGACCAGGGATCAAACCCGGGCCCCCTGCGCTGGGAGCTCAGAGTCAGCCACTGGACCACCAGGGAAGTCCCAGGGCCCAGCTTCTTTTCCTTTTCTTTTTTTTGTTTGGTTTAAATGGACCCAGCACCGACTGTGGAAGAGGCTCCCCATCCCTTTCTCACGGCACTGCAAATCAGGTGACCGTTTCCAGTTCTGCAAAAAAGAATCTACTCAGGTCCAGGGTGGCAGGGATGGAGAGGGGAGCAAGCCTGGTGGCAGGCTTCAGGGAGGTCCTCGGGGATGGGGCTGAATGGTCTCAGCAAGCTCCCTTTCGAAGCCCTTTGATTTAGCAGTCGGTTTTTTCCAAAGAGCTCCCTTGCCCTATGTCCCCCGGCCCCCAGGACTGTCAGATCCTCTGATGTCTTCTCTGAGAAACCTGACTTTAAGAAAAAACAGTAAAAAGAAGGATTGGTTCACAGACATACCAGTGCTCTCTGCGGCCTGGCCTCCACGTGGTCCGGGGAGCTCCTGTTTGTGAGTGTGTAACAAGGAGAGGAGGTCAGGTGTCCCCAGCCCTCAGCCAGAGGGGTTGGTCCCAGCTCCCACCAGCGGGTGCCCGGGTCTCCCTGCAGAATGGAAGCGGGTTGTCTCAGACCTGAGCTTTATGTTCTTCACTGGTTCGTGGTTGCTTTGAATCGAGTGCAGAGGTCACGCTTGTGCGCTGGACCACCAGGGTCACAGCAGACAAGGGGCAAACTTGCTCAGCTCTCATTTTACCTTAGACCTTGTCTCCCATGTCCTTCTAATCATAGACTGAGGATCTCAGAGAGCCTTCCAGTCACTGTGGTAAGAATTTTTCTGCCTCCACAGGGAGGGTGGGTGCTGTTCCCAGGAGGTTCAACTCCAATAGAACACGTGGCAGATTTGCAATCATTCTCCCGGGGAAAAGTGAGATGTGTCCTAAATTGTATTTACTCCACTGTTTTGGGATTCATGGATAAGAGACGCTTACCTAACTGCTGATAATTTGTGCATTCTTTTTTCCAAGAATTCAAAATGACATTACAGGTAGAATTTTTTTTCTTAAGAAAATAATACTGTCACAAATAATCATCACTAATGATCACTAGTGATAACTTATATTTTCATAGCATGGTGTGATTTTTAGAACATTTTCTATTTGGTCTTAATCCAGTATTCTGGCCTGGAGAATTCTATGGACTGTATAGTCCATGGGCTTGCAAATAATCGGCACCACTGATCGACTTTCATTATCCTCTTACTACTTACCCTACTGAAGAGTTGACTCATTGGAAAAGACCCTAATGCTGGGAAGGATTAGGGGCAGGAGGAGAAGGGGACGACAGAGGATGAGATGGCTGGATAGCATCACCGACTCCATCGACATGGGTTTGGGTGGACTCCGGGAGTTGGTGATGGACAAGGAGGCCTGACATGCTGCGATTCATGGGGTCGCAAAGAGTCGGACACGACTGAGCGACTAAACTGAACTGAACTTACCCTACCTGGTAGATAAGCGTTGTAAATCCCATTTTACAGATAAGGAAACTGATGCCACAGTTAAGTTACTCACCCGAGAGTAGAAGCAAGAACTTGGATCTTCCCTCCTGGTGTCTTATCAGATCGTTTCACTTGTATTCTTTTATTTCATGCTTGCACACAGCTCACTGGCAGGACCAGAGGATCCTAGCTCCTAGTTAAACTTAAAAAATATTGTTCCATAAAGCCTATATTAAAAAGCACATGGCAGGAACTTCCCTGGCAGTCTAATGGTTACGATTCCGTACTTTCAATGCAGGGTACATGGGTTTGATCCTTGGTTGGGAAACGAACATTCCATGTGCCACCTGGTACAGGCAAAACAAAAAAACAAAAAGCACATGGCAAGGAATTCCCTCATCGCCTGGTGGTTAGGACTTGGTGCTTTTATTGCTCCGCTCTGGATTCAATCCCTGCTTCAGGAACTGAGACCCTTCAAGTCAAGCAGTGCTGCCAAAAAGAAAAAAAAAAAAAAAACGAAAAAGAATAATAAAAAAATTGAATGTGGTGGGAGAGGGGTGCAGAATGGGGAACACATGTACACCCATGGCTGGTGCATGTGACTGTATGGCAAAAACCACCACAATATTGTAAAGTAATTAGCCTCCAATTAAAAAAAAAAAAAAGAATGTGTATATGGGTAAAACTGAATCACTTTGCTATACAGCAGAGATTGGCACAACGTTGTAAATCAGCTATACTTCAATTTGGAGTAAATAAAAACCACGTGGCAGTCTGTTTTTTAGGTATTTGTATTAGTTGTACCAACCTGCTGTTTAGGGCAAATATTCAGAATCCAGGTGGTCACCATGGACACGCACTGTGCTTCTCTGGAGACCTTATTCATATCTTCATTCTACAGATACCCATTTTAACCATTTACGTGTGCTGGTCTAATCACTCTGGGCGATACAAGAATGTCTCTAGCGTGGACTTTGCCCTCAAGTTTATCATCTCACAGGAAGCTCAGACACACACACAAAGGGGGAAGTGATAATGCAGTGTAGACTGAGCTTCCAGAAGCTCTGAGAAGCTTTGCTTTGTGACATAAGTTTTGCTGACTTGGAAAGTGCTGCTAAACGCGTGAACTTTTGGTTTGTTGTTTAAGGCTGTGTGTCTTAACAAACCAGGGCACAGAACTGCTGCGGTTTTCAACAGTGAAAATAAAGCATCTGTGTTGTAGGAATTTCCTCGAAATTTCTTTGAAACATACTGAAACTAAGTACACACTCTCACCTCTTATTTCCTGTTGTCAGGGTCCACCCCACCTTACGGGAAACTACGTGTATCTGTGTAGCATTTCAAAGAAAAATTTGGTTAATTTTTTTCAGCTTTTAAAGAGATGCAAAATGACCTTACATTGTAAGAAAAGTGGGGTTTTGGTTTTTTTTTTCACAAAAGTCTGTAAAAGTCAAAGACTTCTGGGTCAAATAATGTGGTTATATGTAGATAGCATCCCTGAATGGCACACTTATTTCACTCAACTAAAATAGTAGCTCTGATTATTACAGAAATGAATCAGATGTGTGCTTTATCTTTAGAAGACAGCTCTGACAAAGCAGGCTTTGCGGTAAAGGTTGCTATAATTATAGAATAGAATGTAGTCCCATAGTTTCCATTTGTTAAAAATGTAAATGCTTTTAATACCAAAGGTACATGTCCTCTGCTAACCCAGACTGTTAAATGGTTTATTAAAGAAAGAGGAGATGACTTCCTTGGCAGTCCAGTGGTTAAGACTCTGAGCTTCTACCGTAGGGAGCAGGGGGTTCCTCCTCTGGTCAGGAACTGAGATCCCACAAGCCACGTGATACAGCCAAAAAAAAAAAAAAAGAGCCTAGGCAGTTAATAGAAGTGATGATAATAATAAGTACCAGTGGGTGCCATTTACAGTCTACACAGTTATTTCACAGTTAACAGTTCAGCTGTTTTCTCCCAGCCCCAAATCACTCTCTTATGGTGAGCAGGGGTAATGTTGGGGAATTCTTTGGCCAGGTTTCTCCACTTCCAGGCTCTGCCAGGAGAGGACACTAAAGAGTCTGCAGGCCTGGAGGATGAGGAAGGGGGGTACCCAGAGATGCCAGCTTCTGGGGGCCTCTAAGATCTGAGAGCCCCTGGTGCCCTCAGCACTGGGGACGGTAGCGGCTTCCCCGAGGAGACTCTGTCTCAGCTCAATGTCCCCTTATTTGCGTTTGGGTTCTCCAGTGCCCGTTTAATCAGTTCCTTCTATTAAATTCTCTGTTAAAATACCTGGTGTGGTTTGTTTTCCTGACTGGACCTTGATTAATATAACCTTTAATCTCTTAAATTATAAGGCAGCTATTAACAGGCATATTTTACTGGTGAGGAAGTGGAGACTTAGGGTACAGTGGTTTGTGTAAAATTGCACAACCACTAGTCCAAGAGCCAAGATATGTCCACCTTCCATTTTGAGATCCTCTGCTTTCCATTCCTTCTTGTCCTTTCTCTGGCTTAACTTCCTCCCTTCCTTTTTTGAAATGATTTTATACTGAAAGGAAAAGGACTTCCCTGGTAGTCCAGTGGTTAAGACTTTGCGCTTCCACTGTAGGAGACACAGGTTAAATCCTGGTGTCAGGGGACTGAGATCCCACATGCCTCTCAGCACAGCCCAGATAATATTTATCCTTAACAGAAGAACTGCAAAGGTAGTAAGAAATTCTGGTATACCCTTCACCCAGCTTTCTCTGATGTTAACATCTTATACAACCACGAAGCATTTATCCAAACTAAAAATTAGCATTGGAACATTACTATTTTTCAAAGCTACAGATTTTATTAGGACTACACCAGTGTTTCCGTTAATGTCTTTTTTTTCGGTTCCAGATTACCTTTGGTTGTTATGTCTCCTTTATCTCGTCCAATCTTTAGCAGTTTCTGTCTTTCCTTGTTTTTCACAACCGTGACAATTTTGAGATGTACTAGTTAGATATTTTGTAGATCTCCCATCAGTTTGGGTTTTCTGATGTTTTCTTATGATTAGATTAGAATTATGGTTTTGGAAGAAGAACACCACAGAGGTGAGTGCCCTTCTTGTTACATCAGATCAGAAGCACATAATAGTTCATGCTACTCCCAGTGATGGCGACCTTGATCTCTTAGTCAGGGTGGTGTCTGTCAGGTTTACCCACTATAAATCTTTCCTTTTCCATAATTTATTAGTTTAGAAGCTAGTTACTAAATCCTCTTGCTGAACTTTTGACTTCCCACTTAATCCTCAGGCTCTGCTTTCTTGGCAGATTATTAACTAGTGCTTAAAGAATCTTTGTATTAATTGACTAGGCTGAGAATTATAAACCTAGGAGCCAGACGACCATGCTTTCATTTATGGCTGTGTATTGCTTCTTGGAAAATTATTAGCTTTTGCACCATTTTTGCCTTGCACTATGTTTAAACATGGAACTTGGCTATTTTTAGTCTCAGAAAGCTTATGGTTAATGCTAGGACACCTTTTACTTGATGAGCTGGAATCACCTCTGACAAGCCCAGAAAGATGATCAGAAGCCCAGGGTCTTAATAGCATGCAGGAAATCAGTAAAAAGCATAAGAGACCGAGAGAAGTGGTTGCTGAGAAATTTGGAAGGAAAATTGGAAGGGCTGAAGGATGCAGTTCAAGAAGTGGAAACTTGCAAGGATGAATGAGCGATGACAGGTAACAGATGGAGGGACACAGAGATCTCAGGTAGGAGGTCAAAGAAAGGTTAAGGATGGAACACAGGATGAGAGAGAAGCCTGTGACGCGAATCAACCTTAGGGCTGGACTCTGGACTTGATATATTATAAATATTTGTAGTTTGTCCTGAGATTCACCATCTAGGATATAAGATTTATACTTCTAGCTCTAGATTTCATTATGGACAGACTTTAAGTGACCTTAGGCCTCAATATAATATATTTAATATATAAAGCAGAGAAAGTAGTTCAGATGGTTTATATAGCCTTGGCTAATCACTGTTATTAAGGAGTGACTGAGGAATAATCAGAGCTCTCAAAACTTTTGGAGGCTTAGCAAAACAAGATGAAGCAGATGGTGCCTTGTTAAATTAGCTACAAATTACAGATCTTAATATTAGCAATTTAGAAATAACAACTATCAGACATATGCTATAGGCTCTTATTTTATGCTGTTTTGTTCTAATTATATGGGATTTCCATATCTTATGATTGACTAAACAAAATAAAATCTCATTAGAGTTTTTGAGTCACTAATGGCCTTCTTCCTAAGCCTGAGGCTGTATCTGCAAATATGTAGCTTAGCCAAGATAACAGACCTCACCTGGGCTTAGAATTCTGTATTTGATTGGCTTGGTGGTGATTAAGTCACGAAGTCGTGTCTGACTCTTGCGACCCCATGGACCGCGGCCTGCCAGGCTCCTCTGTCCATGGGATTCTCCAAGCAAGAATACTGGAATGGGTTGCCATTCCCTTCTCCGGAGGATCTTCCCGACCCAGATATCTAACTCGGACTCCTGCGTTGCAAGCAGAATATTTACCGACTGAGCTAACAGGGAATTGGCTTAGAAATCTGTATAAACTTAACTGCTTCTATATTTCATACTGTTATTCTTTTTCTGAAGCCAAGATTCCTTTTTTTTTTTTTCAAGGTTTTTTAAAATGTGGACCATTCTTTTTAAAGTCTTTTGAATTGATTGTGATATTGCTTCTGCTTCATGTTTTGCTTTTTGGGCTACAAGTCATATGGATCTTAGCTCACTGATCAGCGATCAAACCCCCACCTCCTGCATTGGAAGGCCAGGTCTTAACCACTGGACCACCAGGGAAGTCCCTGAAAAGCTGAAATTTCTAACATAGCAGACTTCAGATGTGATCAGGCGCATTCAGGGTGGTATGGCCATGGACAATAGCAGACCTCAGAGCATATTTCCCTTCTAGCAATTTGAGAGATGGAGACGTGAAACTCTTGTAATTGATCTTGAATCTTACGTAGATAATTTACAGTCAGTATACTTCAAGAGGGACACAGGTGGGCAGCTTAGAGTTTTTCAACTTGGAAATCAACTTAGTTTTTAGTTTAGGTTTTTTAATATTTATTTGTTTGTCTGTACCAGGTCTTAGTTGCAGCACACAGGATCTTCGCTCTTCATTGCAGCGTGTGGGATGTAGTTTCCTGACCAGGGATCGAACCCAGGCCCCCTGCATTGGGAGTGTGGAGTCTTAGCCACTGGACCACCAGGGAAGTCCCAGTTTTTAGTTTTTGAAATATAGAGTGGGGAAGACTTTAGTCCATTTGACCTTCTTAATAATTGGCCTATTGAAAATGCCTCTGTGGTTAAAAAAAAAAAAATGACTGGAAAACTAACACTCGGTGGCAGTAAAACATTCATATGCTTCTTTGGGGAAAAAAAATATGTTGTGTATTTTAAAATGTCTATTTTGGCTGATGCTGGTGGTTATCCTTCTGGGCACATTCTTTACATACAGGCCTAGGCATCTCAAAATCTCTTACTTAAAAGTGAATTCTTATTTGTGGGTTAGGTTACCAGTCTCCTGACCAGATGAAATCTGGAAGTCAGGCATCTAGAATCGAGTGCTTGTCTGAAGGGAGTCGTTTCTCTGATGATTAGTCATTATTTACCAACTTAACTGGAGGGAAAAGGCGACGGTGTCTGCTTTACTCAAAGTCCTTTTTTCCCTTTTAATGCTCCTTAAAATTAGCTGGTGTTAGGCAGAACCCTCTGTATCTAAAAGTAGCTCATGTGCAGGAAGGAACTTTTATTGTAGAAGCACAGGATGATTGGGTACTGTTTTATCCCTGTGGGAGGGGCTTTCAGTCAGGAACTGGAAGTCAAGTAGGTTTCACTTGTGATCAAAGCCACACGTTTGATGCATCTGATGTCGGAGTGTACGGAACCATTGCCTGGTCTGAGTACTCCCGAGCAATGTGAGTCAAGACCCAGATCATAATAGAGGGAGAAAAATGGGTCTGTGACGGTTGTTCATGGAGACCTGGGCGATTTTGTGATGGGTGCTTTTCTCTGCAGCGGATCTTTCATGCTCGTTATCACCTGTTAGAGAGAACTGGGTTATTGGGCATACCCAGAGTAGGACTTAAGTATTTTGGAAAGGTCTCCTTAGAGGTGATATCACGTGGCCAGGACATTGGTCCTGCGTGCCCCTTGCCAGGGGGCCTGGAGGAGGAGTTAACAGACTATAAATAGGCTGCCGTCTTGGATGGATTCCTTCGGTAACCAGACCTGAACACAGAGCATCTTTGAGTAAAGGTCATCTTGTGACCCCCTCTCGGTGTCTCCCTCACATCTTCAGCTTGAGTGGAAAGGATGTCTTTTCACATCTTGTCAGCTTTGTGGTTACCAGTCTTTCTATACAAGTGATTGATTCCCCACGAGGATTGGATGGAAAATTAGTGTAAAGGGGTTTTACTGCTGTAAATATAGCTCATTGACGTTTTGGTGGACAGGAGGCACAATACAGCCTGTCCCAGGGCTACAGCTGGTTAAATAGGGAAATTTGTATTCATTTCACAGCTTTCAACTAGAGTAAACTGTTCCCCCTGACACGGATCTTAAGAAAATGTTCTGAAGTATCACCAGTCTAAAAATATACACTGGACCCGCTGTGTAACTGAGAAGAGGGGAAGTAGAGAAGGCTGAGAAAATAACCAAGCATCAAATAAAAAGGAACTGAAATTTAAATAGAAAAACCCTAAAATCTATAAAAGCAAGCGCTTATGTAAAAGAGTGCTGTGAATGAGCTATTCATATGACCCCAGATGTTGATTTCCATATTAACTATTATTTGTTTCTCTGACACAAGTGTTATGTGTCTGCTATGTATAAAATCAGTACTTTTCTATTTTCATCATAGTTTGTCTAAAAATAATTTCCTTCTCTTCAGAAGCAGATTTTTGACATTCGGGGCTTTTTGCTTCGTAAATAAAAAACTGCATTAGGTTGTATTCATTTGTTTTTCTTTTATGTCCCTCTCCCTTTTTTCCTATTAAGTTTCCTTTCATGGAATGTGTATTGCATGATTATTTGTAAGAGTGAAAACTGGAGATAGAGCAGGTGTTCCATCAATAAAAGATTAGTGAATACATGATGGTCTGAGATAGACTTCTCTAGAAAGGAGCCAGGGCTCCTTGGAGACATGATGGGTTTGAGGGAGGGGACAGGAAAACAGAAGGTGAACCTGGAATATCTTTCTGTGCCAGAAAGTAAGCAAGTGCTTCAAAAAATGATTGGGGGAGTACCCCCCTGGTGGTCCTGTGGTTAGGAATCTGCTTGCCAGTGGAGGGGGTTCAGGTTCGATCCCTGGTCTGGGAACTAAGATCCCACATGCCACAGGGCAACTAAGCCCATGCACCAAAACTCCTAGGGGTTGCAACGAAGACCCAGCGCAGCCAAAAATAAATTAATAGGCAGCTTTTGAAAAGTGATGGGGGCAAGTCAAAAGGACCCAGGAGCCACTGAGTGAGCTCCTACAGGCCAAATCCAGGATGCTCTGTGGGTATGTGGTCAGGCCCAAATTATTAGCAAATGTTAGCAAATTATATACCTTAAAAACACCTTTTTATTGAAATTAATTATTCATTTTTATGACTGGATTATAGTCCCCTTTACAGACTACTGGGAATCACCTAATAATTTACAACTGAAGTAAGATGTTCTATAATCTCGTATACACTGGGACCATATTTTTTACAACAAAAATGTGCAAAAGTAGGGGGTAGTTTAACAAAATATTTGAAATTAGGATGGCTAGAAAATCTAGGATACATGGTTGATATACACACACACACGTGTGTGTATAAATATATACATATGTGTTGTTGTTGTTCAGTTGCTTAGTCGTGTCTGACTCTCTGTGACCCCATGAACTGCAGCACAGCAGGCTTCCGTGCCCTTCACTGTCTCCCTGAGCTTGCTCAAACTCATGACTATTGAGTCAGTGATGCCGTCCAACCATCTCATCCCCTGTCACCCCCTTCTCCCCCTGCCCTGGCTTTCCCAGCATCAGGGTCTTTTCCAGAGAGTCAGCTCTTCGCATCAAGTGGCCGCAGTGTTGGAGCCTCAGCTTCAGCAGCAGTCCTCCCCATGAGTGTTCAGGATGAACGCGTGTCCGTCCACACGTTCTATCAGGTCTCTGTCAACTGGCAATTCCACACTCGGTCACCAGGTGGCGCATGGCTGGTGTAAGAAAAATGTACAAGGAAACTGATGAACACCAACCAGGATAAAAGGCCAATGAGGAGCTTGCTTTGTATTCACACAAAGCCAGGATCAACAACCCGTGGGAGCTCATTGAAAGAGTTCCCCTGGCTGAGTGCTATACCACCTCCTCCAGGAAGCCTTCCAGATTACCTCAGCCAGAAACAATCACTTCCTTATAGTTGCCCTTTTGTTTGGCTTTTCTCTGCTTAATGTTTCGGTTATTTGTGCAGCAACATCATCTTCCTTATAATGCCGCTTCCTGAAAGAGCAGGACGTTGTCTTTTCCACTTGAAGTCTCTCTTTACATCCAGCACTGAGGGCTGCGGATAAGACTCTGACTGGGTTAATGAACGGCTGCTAAGGCAGAAGCTTTGGTAGGTAGGAGCCTACAAACCGGGTTAGTTTCTCCTAAAGAGATTTTCAATGGTTTTCTTTTGTGGTGGGGGAAAGAGGTAAAGAGCTAAACTGTTAAGCATGGATTTATTACACTATAAAGGATGTACGTGTGTGTGCTTAGTCACTCAGTCATGTCCAACTCCTTACGACCCCATGGACTGTAGCCTGCCAGGCTCCTCTGTCCATGGGATTCTTCAGGCAAGAATGTTGGATAGCCATTCCCTTCTCTAGGGAATCTTCCCGACTCAGGGATTGAACCTGAGTCTCCTGCATCGGCAAGCAGGTTCCTTACCACTGAGCTACCAGGGAAACCCACTACAAAGGACAGTTTGTATATATAAACAATTGATCCCAGGGATGTCTTCCTTGAGTGCTGAATAATTTGTGTTCATTGCCAGTTATCATCACATGTAATATTCTAAGTGGGAGTTGAGGAACACTAGCTTTCCCCCCACCCTTTCCTTTTGTTTTTCTTCTTTGGGGGGAGGATGTGGAGAAGAACGGGCAAAGAGTAAAGGGAGAACCTCAAATTCTTTTTTTTCCAACTCAGGTAGGAGTTATGGATAACTCTCAAATACCCGTGCAAATGGAATATGATTAACTTTGCCACTCCAGAAAAAAATTTTAATCCCAAAGTCATTTATTTTGGCTTTAGAATAGACAAGCATTTGTGTTGGGATTTCCTGCCTAACTACTTTTTGCTTAAGCTTATTTAAAAATTGTTTTAAATTCCTTTAGTGTGACAGCCCAGCAAAATGGTGGGGGGTGGGGTGGAGAAACGGGCCACAGATGGGGTCTGAACCAGGATTTCAGCTTACCTATATAAAAGCTTCCTGATACGCTGCAAGCAGGAGAGCAGCGTTGAAATCAGCTTTCTGGGGAACAGTTTGGCAACATAGTTTTAAGAGTCTTAAAAATATGCTTACTCTTTGATCCAGTAATTCCACTTCTAGGAATTTGTCCTAAGGAAATAATCAAGCAGGCACGCAGAAAGGTAGGGACAAGGCATTCACCATGACATTTATATCAGGAGGAAAAAAGTAAAACCCCAACTGAAACCACTGAATAACGTGGAATTGGTTAAAGTAGGCTCCTGTCTCCACTGGGGTGTGCTGGGTCTTTAGTTGCGGCATGTGGGATCTAGTTCCCTGACCAGGGATCGAACCCAGAACCCCTGCATTGGGAGCCTGGAGTCTTAGCCCCTAGACCACCAGAGAGTGTTAGTCTCTCAGCCATGTCTGGCTCTTCGCAACCCCATGGACTGGGGCCCGCCAGGCCCCTCCGGCCATGGCACTATCCAGGCAAGAACACTGGAGTGGGTAGCCATTCCCTTCTCCAGGGGATCTTCCTGACCCAGGGCTCGAACCCAGGTCTCCTGGATTGTAGGCAGACTCTTTACCATCTGAGCCACGAGGGAAGCCCAGACCACCAGTGAAGTCCCTCAGTGTATTCTCTTAAGGGTCACGTTCAGACACATGAAGTATCAGCGATCACACTGAATGCACAAAATCAGATGTATAATACCATAGGTTCAATCATATTTCCCAAGTAAAACAGTTATAGTCAGCAAAAATCCATGAAAGCACAGAGTTTTGTGTGGATGTTCTGTTTCCTGAAAGCAGCACAAAGAAGCAGACTCTTCAGAGCTAGGAGGACCATGTTTTTGCAAAGCTTCAAACACTGGTAGGTTTTCAGGGAACCGTATGTAAAAAATGTTTACTGCCCAAGTGACATCATAAGAGTACCAGGAGCATCGTAGATCACTCTGAGTAATCTTCTCCAAGCAATTCCCAATTAAATGTTTTACTGAGTCCCCCTTTCTTATTTCCTCATTGTCATCACCTCACAACCCCAAACCCAGATGTCTAAATGGGGAGAGAGAGTGAAAGTGTAAGGTAAACGATGGACAATCGAAAACCTTTGATGACCCTAGAAGAGCTCTTGGCTCATGGTTTTTTTGTTTGTTTGTTTTCTGAAAACCCTCGGCTTTATATGATCAGCTGCAGAGGAAGTTTGTTTTTCACTGTTTGTGGGCCTTCCCTGTACACACGTTAGGATTCTCTTGTTTGCAGTTCCTAAATTCTTCAGGCACCTTGCGGCTTCGCTGAAGGAAAATCCTTGCAGGTCCGGCTCCCCATGGTGTAAGGTCAGGCAGAAAAGCCTTTTGTGATTAACTCGGCCACCGTGTGTCGCATGGTATTTGGAACTGCAGTGGGAGCTTTTATTAGTTGCCCACATTTTGAATGCTGACTCACATAAGCTTCATCTAATGGGAAAGGCAGATAAATGTTGCATTTTGGACGCCAAAACGCTCCCAGCCTGCCCTCCCAGCAGCTGTGACCTTGAGCAGTCACTTACTATGGTGATCCGTCTTTTCTAAACTCACTGTCTTCTCCTACTTTGTTTCTGACACAGTTTCCTTATGCAGCCCCTCCTCCCCAAGAACCAGTGAAGACTCTGAGAAGCCTGATCAATATCCGGAAGGACACACTAAGACTCGTCAAGTAAGTTCAGGTTCCCAGCTGGGGCCAGGTTCCAGGGGCCCTTCTTCAGGCAGGGGCAGCCGACTCCCCAGGGGACCCATAGCACTGTTTCTGCCAGACCCAGAGCCCGGCCTCCAGGCCTCCAGGCCTCCAGACCGTGGGCTGCTTGCGTGAGCTGTCTCTGCACCTGGATCGTTCAGAACTTTCCGAGACGGTCAGTGTTGATGAGGAACCCTCTCTTTTCTGGAAGCCATCGTGGTCATCCCAAGCTGATGAACTGTCCAAAACAAAGAAGCGTTGGGGGAGAAAGTGAACTTTGCAGATACCTAGACAAACTTATGTGAAAATGGGATATTTGAACTTGCCACAGGAAGTCCTTATTTTCCTGCTTCTATTTACTTTTTAGTTTATTCTGAATCTCATGTGCCTTTCCTCTGGCACCCTGGGTTTGCTGTTTAATCACCATTGTCAGTATTAGTTATCGTCAGCATCTGCCTTCTTTGTGCTATCTCTGAGATAGTGTGTGTGTGTGTGTGTGTGTGTGTGTGTGTGTGTGTGTGTGTGTGTGTGTTTCGCTGCACTGTGTGGCTTGTGGGATCTTAGTTCCCCAACCAGGGATTGAACTTACACCCCCTGCAGTGGGAGCTCAGAGTCTTAACCACTGTACCACCAGGGAAGTCCTGGAGATAGTATGATTTTTAAACTGATGCTGCCCTCCACATAGCAAGTCTGTCTACCAAGAGTTTGGGTTCGAATTAGTGGTTAAGGCATAGAGAACTAAGCAGCTGGGGGCAGGGGGAAGAGCACAAACTCTAATAAAAGCTTATGCAGGAAAAGGAAAATGATTAGCGATTACCCTGAGGCTGAGCTGGGAGTAATGTTAATAGACTCACATTTGTATAGAGGAAGATGTACTGAGCTAACAAAATCATGGTGTATTAAACGGGGGAGGGAGCACCCCTGTGTGGAGCAGAGGGAAGGAAGGGAAAGAAAGTCTTGGGACTTCCCTGGTGGCTCAGTGTTAAGAATCTGCCTGCCAATGCAGGGGACACGGTTCAGTCCCTGGTCCCGGAAGATCCCAGCTGCCACAGGGCAACTAAGCCTGGGCGCCACAACTACCGAGTCCACGCTCTAGAGCCTGGGTTCTGCAACAAGAGAAGTCACCACAACTGGAAAAGCCCGCATGCAGCACCGACATAAATAAATAACAATTTTTAAAAAAAACTTTAAAAAAGAAAGCCTTGTTCCCATAGTAGAAAGTCAGTAGACAATGCCTAAAGCTGAAAAAGTAAGCTGAGCCTGTTATTTCAAAACATGCAGGTAAATGCCAAAAACAGTCAGCTGTAGAGGGAAAGACGGTTTTCTCTGAAGAAGAGGAAAACGGGCAGAAAGAGACCCGCTGCGTTTTTGTCACAAGCCTTGTGGAAACTATTTGAACGATGACATGAGTAACTTTGATTAAAGTAAAAGCTATTTTTTAAAAAAGTCTGGCAAACGCACAAGGCATTTAACTGTGGCACCATGAAGTATCAGAAATTGCTTAAAATCCCCCCCTAGTAGTAGAAAGGTGTTCTGCCATCATTCAAAATAAGGGTGGAGGCCTAAGTGTGTGATCCCAGAGGGAAGCGCACAGTATATTCAGTTAAAAAAGAAGAGAAGGGACTTCCCTGGTGCTCCAGTGCGTAAGACTCAGGCATCCAATGCGGGGGCCCAGGTTCCATCCCTGGTCAGGAAACTAGATCCCACATGCCGAAACTCAGAGCATGCATGCTGCAACTAAGATCCAGCCCAGCCATCAAAATAAACAAATAAATACATTTTTATAAAACAGAAAAAGAAGGGAATTCCGTGGCGGTTCAGTGGTTAGGACTCCTTGCTTCCACTGCAGGGGCCGTGGGTTCAGTCTCTGATCAGGAAGCTAGGATCCCACCAAAAGAAAAGGAAAAGAAAAAAGATCACTTTGAACATGTGAATTTGCTGCCCCCGAATGCCGAGGCTTTGTGGTTTTCTAGATGTGCCGAGGAAGTGAAGGCCCCTGGGGAGGAGGCGGGCAGAGCGAAAGTCCACTACAACGTGGAGTTCACCTTTGACACGGATGCCCGCGTGGCCATCACCATCTACTATCAGGCCACCGAAGAGTTCCAGAATGGCATTGCCAGGTAAGAGCAGGGGGCCAGGGGAGCCACGGCCTTCCCACACAGACCAGGTCCGTGCCTGATGCGCTCCCCTGCGGAGGAAAACATCCTTTGTCTACACTCAGGTGAGAACTGTTCCTGAATTTGGATTTTCTTACTTACATAGTCTTACTTTTCCACTTTTTCCCTTTGAACTGTGCCATCTTGGTACAGTGACAGGCAGCAGCATAGGCCTTCAGGTCATCATGATGCTGTTAGGAATCTATCAATCCTGGTCCAGTGGCTAAGACTCCACATTCCCAATGCAGGCGGCTCGGGGTTCGATCCCTGGACAGGGAATCTAGATCTCACATGCCCCAACTAAGACCTAGCACAGCCAAATACATAAATATTTTAAAAATCTTTTAAGCTACATTTTTGTGGATATGTGGGTTGAATAGATACCTTTTAAAAAGTACTTATTTACTTATTGATTTTTGGCTGTGTTAGGTCTTAGCTGTGGCAGGATCTCTTCATTGCAGCAGGAGGCTTAGTTGCCCCAAAGCAGGTGGGATCTTAGTTCCCTGACCAGGGGTCAAACCTACGTCCCCTGCTTGGAAGGTGGATTCTTAATAACTGAACCACCAATGCTCAGTCACTCAGTCATGTCCGACTCTTTGTGGCCCTATGGACTGTGGCTTGCCAGGCTCCTCTGTCCACGGGATTTCCCAGGCAAGGATACTGGAGTGGGTTGCCATTTCCTCCTCCAAGGGATCTTCCTGACCTGGAGATCAAACCCTGGGATCAAACCCAACTTTCTTGCGTCTCCTGCATTGGCAGGCGGATTCTTTACCACTAGCGCCACCTGGGAAGCCCTCATAAGGAAGTCCCTAAATAGATAACTTCAATAGCATCACCAAGCAATGGCAAAGAAGAGAGATTATAAAGAGATCTTTTTTCTTTTTTCTGTACCACTCTGTACCGAGAGCCGGTTGATAATTGACAACAGACACGGAACAGAGTAAACCATCAGGTCATCTGGGCGAGATGGTAACCTGTGCTTTGCTTCCCACTTTGACCAACAGCTACATCCCCAAAGACAACAGCCTGCAGTCGGAGACAGTGCACTACAAGCGTGGGGTGTGCCAGCAGTTCTGCCTGCCCTCGCACACCGTGGACCCCTCCGAGTGGGCGGAAGAGGAGGTGAGCAGCCGGCTGGCGGAGGGGACCAGGCGCAGGGCAGGCTCCACGCACAGACCCGCAGGGCGTGGGAGCTCCTCAGGACCCCGGCTGGAAGCACAGGGCCGGCCCAGGTGCTCAAAGGCATGCTCCCCTTCAGCCTTCTAATGCCTTCCTGCCTTGGGAAGGACCCATCTGATTTTTCTATCCCAGAGCAGCCCATTAACCTAGGATATTTTGAGAAAGCTGTGCCCAAAGGAAAGACCTACAGGTCAGAAGCCTTTACATCTATGAGATTTCTTACAGAGAGACTGGTGGCCTTCAACTCCATGGACTTAGGTAGCTGGGAATGGCAACCCAGTCCGGGATGCTTGCCTGGAAAATCCCAGGGATGGAGCCTGGTGGGCTAAAGTCCATGCTATTACAAGAGTCGGACACAACTTAGAGACTAAACCACCCGGTAGTTAGCAGGTTGATGGGTGAGGAGCTGAGATGAAGTTAAGGCCTCCCTTTCTGATGGTAACTGTGTCCTCTGAATGTAAGTCCCCCTTCTCCCTCCCTTTTTTCTTGTCTTTCCCTTCAGCTTGGCTTCGACCTAGACAGAGAGGTTTACCCATTAGTGGTCCACGCTGTGGTGGATGAAGGTGATGGTACGGGTGCTTCCTGTCTTCTCTGGCTGCACGCAGGCCTGTTTGTGGCAGGCAGGCGGGCAGCAACTGCGGCCTCACTCAGATCCACAAGACTCCTCCGTGGGCATCAGTTTCCACATCCTGGTGCCCGCCTGCTCCCAGCCTCCTCGGGAGCCGACAGGGACTCGGGGAAGGTTGGCAGGGTCAAGCTGTATCGTTGGCTTTCTTCTTCCCCATCCGTGTGCCTTTCTTTCTTTCAGAGTATTTTGGCCATTGCCATGTCCTGCTGGGCACTTTTGAAAAGGTCAGTGGGTGACGTTACGGGCCTTGCTTTGGTACACCCTGCTCTGTCTCTCCTTCGAGGACACATGGAGGCCCCTTCTCTGGCCGCCTGGGCTCGGCAGAGTGGGTCTGGCTGGGAGGCTGTGGGAAGCTGGGGGCAGCGCTCCCTCCACACCCAGGGCCACGCAGGGTCAAGTTCCAGCTCGGCCACCCGCTTGCTGATGACCCTCGACTCCTTAGATCTTGTTTTGTCTTCTTAACTCAGAAGGGCTAGACTACGTGCTTGAGGACCCTTCTAGAATGAGGAGTCTGTCATTCCACACTCCAGGGCAGGGGTGGGGGGATCCAAGAACGTGCCTAATTGAGAGAAGTTACAGAAGAACAGCTGGCCCTCATCCCCCTCTCTCCTTGTCATAACTGTCGTGTTGTCATGTTTTCGCTCCAGCACTCAGATGGGACTTTCTGTGTCAAGCCCCTCAAACAGAAACAAGTGGTAAGTATCTGAGGGCCGGGGTCTGTTGGCATTTCCCCACTCTCTCCCCCACTCTTTTGCTAAGCACTCTTCTCCGTCCCCACCCCGCCTTGTTTTTTTTTTTTTTAAATCAAAGAAGAAAAGCAAAAAGGGATGCTTTTCTGTGTGAGAAACGACGTGGGTGGCCTGAAAGGAATACCGATTTTGGGTGTCTGTTGTTCCAGACTTGTGGATGCTGAGGCGGCCAGTAGCTGAGCAAAGGACTTCAGAAAATGAAAGGACGAGATTTGTCTCCTGACATTAGGTTTTGGGAGAACTCTTTTTATTGAAAAGGCCAGGCTGAGAAGCTAACATTTCCAGCTAAAAGAATAAACTATCAGGGCCTGATTCAGGGCCAATGAGAGCTCTTGGCTTCACGTATCCCAACCTTTCTTTTCTCAAATTCAAAGTCTGCTGGCCCTCTGCCCCCTTCCAGGGTGACGGGCATGTTCGTTCTGCAGGCGTCTGCTGGAAGTCCTGACCCCTGCGTCCGGGGGAGAGCCATGGAGGACAGGAGGGCAGAGTGGGGTCAGTGGCATTGCCCAGCGAGGGTGGCCCATCACGTGGAGGGTGAGGGGTAGGCAAGTGTGGGGCAGGGTGGGCCTTGGTTGAGCTGCGAAGAAGGCCTCCCTCCCCCACGATGGCCGACAAATATCTGAAATTCTTTTTTTCCTTAATTTTTTTTTTTAATGTTTTTAACTGGAGGAAAATTGCTTTACAGTGTTATGTTGGTTTCTGCCATACAACAGCACAGATCAGCCATAGTTATACGTATATCCCCTCCCTCTTGCACCTCCCTCCCCTGGCCCCATCCCACCCCTCTTGGTCGTCACAGAGCGCCAGGCTGGCTCCCTGTGTTACACAGCAGCTTGTCACCAGCTCTCCGTTTGACACATGATAGTGTATATATGTTGATGTTATTTTCTCCATTCATGCCACTCTGCCCTTCTCCTCCTGGGCCCACAAGTCTGTTCTCTATATCTGTGTCTCCATTCCTTTCCTACAAGTAGGTTCATCAATGTCATTTTTCTAGATTCCATATATATGAATTAATATATTTGTTTTCTCTTTCTGATTTACTTCACTGTGTAAAACAGGCTGTAGGTTCATGAAATTCTAATTCTTCATTCTTTCAGGTACTAAGCGCTCTCCGCCCTTAATGAGGTCAATAGTAGTCAGTAATACTTTAGTATGAATTTGTTGATAATGTCCTTTCCAGTATCATCACTGCATTAAAGCAGATTTTAAGAGACACAGAGGAGATGACAGAGCCTGAGCCAGGGGGGTGCTCCCTGGAAAGGCCCGGCCTCAGTGAGTTGCCTCATGGGTAGGCCTAGTTCTCCAGGACGCCTGCATGGGGTGGAAAGGCTCGGGTACCACAAGGGAGTTGGTTTATCTCTTCTCCTGTCACTAGATTGGCATCAGCAACAGGCTTTGTCTAACTGGAGACTAGAATGTGCAATCAAAACTGGACTGGGCCTTAGGGGAGGGGATCACTGTGGGTAGGGGGAGTGAGGAATGAACTGGCGTGAGGAAACAAGGGAGGGGCCGGCTCTGGCAGACATGGCTCAGGCTGTGGGGTTGAACTGGGCCTTGAAGTTGGGGTTTTAATTTTTGGCCACGTTGCACTGTGTTCAAGATCTTGGTTCCCTGACTAGGGATTGAACCTGGGCCCCAGAAGTGAGAATGCTGAGTCCTAACTACTGGACTACCAGGAAGGTCCTGAAGTTGGGGGTTTTAAGAGGCAGGACTTGTTCAGTTGCTAAGTTTGTATCCGACCCTCTGCGACCCCATGGACTGCAGTATGCCAGGCTTCCCTATCTTTCACCGCCTCCCGGAGTCTGCTCAAACTCACGTCCATTGAGTCAGTGATGCCATCCAGCCATCTCATCCTCTGTCGTCCCCTTTTCCTCCTACCCTCAATCTTTCCCAGCATCAAGGTCTTTTCCAATGAGTCAGTTCTTCAAAGGACTACCGGGTACTTTTGCTCAGTGGGGGAGGAGTGTGCATTTGGCCCGTCCTTTCAGATCCTGCTCTCTCTTAGCTTCCACATTTTCCCATCCCCCCTTTTCCTTGCCCATTTCTTCTTTTTCTTTCTCATTTCCATTCCTTCATTTGTATAAGGTCTAAGCTCAGCTTTCATTCCATAGCTAGCTAACACATCTATTTTGACCCGTGGTCTTCCACCCTTTTCCTAGTCTCTGGGCTCTGTCATAGTGACCTACAGTACAAGGATTACTGTTGTATTTATGAATGTTCATGTTCCCTGTTGGACAAAAGAGTGGGTGAATTAAGCATCAGATTTACTTTCCCCTCCCAAAGAGAACATGTAAGTAAATAAAGGCATTCTGTACTCGTCTAGGCCTTCGGTTGTTTCCTTTGTGAATCTGTAGTCCTTGGCTCCTGCAGGAGGTTCGTGGTGGAGGTGTGTAAGCTCCTACTTTTACCTTTCACTAGCACCAGGCTGCCCTTGCGCTTTTCCATTTGTTCTTCAGGTGGATGGGGTCAGCTACCTCCTTCAGGAGATCTATGGGATTGAAAACAAGTACAACACGCAAGAGTCTAAGGCAAGTTCCATCCATGGTTCTTTTTTTTTTTTGGCCTTTCCCTGCAGGATATGGGCTCTTAGTTCCCCTCCCAGGGATCAAACCCTGAGCCACTGCAATGGAAGCACAGGCTTAACTACTGGACCACCAGGGAAGTCCCCCATCCACAGTTCTGAATGCCCTCTTCCCAGGAGGCAGGGTGAGACCATCTCTGATCCAGTCAGGATCTAGGAACTTAGCACACCAAACTCTGAAATTTGTTTGGTCTTAGAAGGGTATTTCTTCTTCCTCATTTCAGATGATTATAATTATATTTAAATTTGGAAATGAAAAAATGGGCTGGTTTGGATGGGTTCTTCTATGGGGCTCTGCTCACCCAGTTCCCTGGTCCCTCAGTTCGTGGCTCCCCTCCTTCCCTGAGTGGCCTCCTGGCCTCCTTCAGCTCTGACTGATGGACAGGACCAGATCTCAGCCTCAGAGGAGGAGCTTGGCACAAACAGTGGCCAAAGCGAAACTGGGTGTGCAGATGCACTTGGTAAGCTATCACGTTCAACGTAGGTGCAAGATTCTGTTCATATTACTTGTCTCAGGCGAGCTGCCTCCTAAAGAAAGTATGAGGGATTTCCCTGCGGTCCGGCAGTTGAGGCTCCGCCTTCCAGCGCAGGGGTTGCAAGTTCAGTCCCTGGTCAGGGGGCTAATATCCCACATGCCTTGCAGTCAGAAAACCAAAACATAAAAAGAAAAAAAACAGAGGCACTCTTGTAACAGATTCAATAAAGACTTTAAAACTGATCCACATAAAACAAACAGATGAATGATAACACAAAGCATGGGTCATGAGAGTCTTCGTGACACTGGCTAACTGTCTGCCGCCCCCCGCCCCACACCGGCCAGGTGGCTGAGGACGAGGTGAGCGACAACAGCGCCGAGTGCGTGGTGTGTCTCTCCGACGTGCGGGACACCCTGATCCTGCCCTGTCGCCACCTCTGCCTGTGTAACACCTGCGCCGACACCCTGCGCTACCAGGCCAACAACTGCCCCATCTGCCGACTGCGTAAGCCCCCCCGAGGCCCCGCCGGGTCCCCCAGGTCACCCCCACCCCGCGCCGGGTGGATTCCATGGAGGCTCTAGTCCTTCCTGACTCCTGCATGTCCTAAGGATCTGTTTCCTTCTTCACAGCCTTCCGGGCTCTGCTCCAAATCCGAGCCATGAGGAAGAAACTGGGTCCCCTGACCCCAACCAGCTTCAACCCTGTCCTCTCATCCCAGACCTCCGACTCAGAAGAGCATTCGGTAAGCTGGGCTTTTTTTTTTTTTTCACCTTCTGTCCTTCACGTGGCTCGGCAGCAAGTAACTGAATCTTGGCACTCTGAAGTATTGAGTAAGCTGGCCGAGATCGCCTTGTGTTAGAACCAGCCCATAGTGCAGTGGAAAATGAGGTCTGATCGTTAAAACCTCCCCTTGCCGCCTTGGGAACTCAGCGTCTGGTTAATATTTACCATCCCTAGACCCAGAGGCTTGCTGTTTCGCTCCGGAGGTGGGGTCAGTTCGGGAATGCCCCCAAGCAGAAACAAGAGGATGATTGTTTGAGGTTTAGGTTCAACTTACTGTTTTTATCTGAATCCTCAGAGAAGGTGACTATTTTTCTTTACTCCATTTCATGGCTTCAGATACTAGGATCCAAGTAGATGAAATAATTCACCTTGCTAGTGTAAGTGATGGTGCCAGACTAGAAGGTCTTGTCTTTAGGTTAACCTGTTAGTGGAAGAGATTAATTATTAATTATTCAGTAAATGGAACTGGAATGATTAGGTAGCTATTGAGGGAAGAAAAATCATTTAGTTTAGCACTTCACGCCTTATCAGATAATGAATTCCAGGTGGAGTAACTAGTTAACTATCCAAAGATGCTTATTCCTTGGAAGGAAAGTTATGACCAACCTAGACAGCATATTTAAAAGCAGAGACATTACTTTGCCAACAAAGGTCTGTCTAGTCAAGGCTGTGGTTTTTCCAGTAGTCATGTATGGATGTGAGAGTTGGACAGTGAAAAAGGCTGAGCGCTGAAGAATTGATGCTTTTAAACTATGGTGTTGGAAAAGACTGTTGAGAGTCCCTTGGACTGTAAGAAGATCCAACTAGTTCATCCTAAAGGAGATCAGTCCTGGGTGTTCATTGGAAGGACTGATGCTGAAGCTGAAACTCCAATACTTTGGCCACCTCATGTGAAGAGCTGACTCATTGGAAAAGACCCTGATGCTGGGAAGGATTGGGGACAGGAGAAGGGGAAGACAGAGGATGAGATGGCTGGATGGCATCACCGACTCGATGGACATAGGTTTGGGTAGACTCCAGGAGTTGGGATGGACAGGGAGGCCTGGCGTGCTGCGATTCATGGGGTCGCAGAGTCAGACACGACTGAGCAACTGAACTGAAAGACAAAGCAAACCAAACCTTAAAAACCTAGAATATTTTACAGATGATTATTTTAGTTGACTATGGATAGCAATGGGTTCTCTAAGCTTGAAAACAATAGAACACTACCCAAAAAAAGAACATGTAGATTTTATCACATAAAAAACTTTGAACTTTAGATATGTAAAAGGTGGCCCAAATTAAAAGGCAATCCATAAATCCTATAAAGAAAAAAATGTAGGCACAACAAAATATAGTTGAGGAAAGGCTAGGATCTCTAGAATAACTCACCTGAGTGAAATATAGATAAATGGGCAAAGATATATATAAAAAATTTCTCAAAACAGGAAACATAGCTGGTTAATGATCAAACATACGATAATTTCAAAAGTCAACCACATTAAAAATCAACAACATCCAAGTTAAAATGAGAGACCATTTTTCACTTTTCAAATTTAGAAACTTCCTTTTTTAAAGATACCCCATGCTGTCCAAGAAGCAATTAAAATAGGTATTCTGTCCAGCTTATAGGAGTATACCTAGAAAGTTCACTGTAAAAAAACAGTGTATATCAAGAGTCTTAAAAAATATTTGTACTTGGGGATTTCCCTGGTGGTCCAGTGGTTAGGACTCCATGCTTCCAGTGCAGGGACCGCTGGTTTGATCCCTGGTTGTGGAACTTAGATCCTGCATGCTGTGTGGCACAAACAAAAAATAATAATAATAATAAAGTAAAATTTAAAATGGCTTTATAAAAAGAAAAAAGAGGTGTATGCTAGGGTAAAGATTTAATAAAATTAATAATTGAAAAAAAAAAACACCTTTGGACTTGGTAATCTAAGGTCTTAGAATTTAATACCCAGAAAATGGTCTGAAAAACAGATGTGTGTATAATAAATGAAGAGATGTTCATCAAAGTGCTGCTTACAGCAGGAAATGGATGCAGCTAACTAGCCTGAAGCACCAGTGGAAGAATTAGGAAAGGCATGGTATCTATGAAAAGGGACACATGTGAAGGAAAATGTTATGTTCTGTGAAATAAAGTGAAAGTGAAGTCGCTCAGTTGTGTCCAACTCTTTGAGACTCCATGGACTGTAGACCACCAGGCTCCTCCATCCATGGAATTTTCCAGGCAAGAGTACTGGAATGTGTTGCCATTTCCTTCTCCAGGGGATCTTCCCGACTCAGGGATCGAACCCTGGTCTCCCACATTGCAGCTAGACGCTTTATCATCTGAGCTGCCAGGGAAGCTCAAATAAGCTCTGTGAAATAAGCTTGGTATAAAATTATTATTTACAGATTGGTCACAACCGTGTAAACAGTACAGATGGAAGAAAATACACTGGAATGCTAACGAAAGTTATCAATTTGGGTAACTCAGTTGTTGATTTTTTTCTTTCTTTCCATTTTTAGGTGTTTTCCAAATTTCCTGTTAAGAACACATATTTCTATTGTAATCAAAAAAATAAACATTGTTAAGAAGAAGCTCATGTATAAGTAGAGTCTCGGCACACGTGGTTCTATGATATTATCTCCTTCTTCTGCCTCTAAAACAGAAGCTTTTCTTGCCAGAGTCCCCAGACTAGATATGAAAGAAAGCATTTTTTCACCATAGATGAAGAAACACGCTCATACCATAAAACGAAACATATCTAATAATTTTTCAACCTGTCTCTGATTCCCCTAGTCCTCAGAGAACATCCCACCAGGCTATGAAGTGGTGTCTCTTCTGGAGGCCCTCAACGGGCCCCTCACCCCGTCCCCGGCGGTCCCCCCACTCCACGTGCTTGGAGACCGACACCTCTCAGGAATGCTGCCTTCCTACGGCAGCGACGGCCACCTGCCTCCCATCCGCACCTTCTCCCCCCTCGACCGCCTCTCTGACTGTGGCAGCCAAGGACTCAAGCTCAAAAAGAGCCTCTCCAAGTGAGTAGGTGGTGAGCGATGGCGTTGGCCCTGGGGTCCTTGACGTGATGCTTTCAGTCCGTCGTTCCGCTCCTCCTGCTCGCTCCAGACCCGGGTCCCAGGGCGGCAGAGACCCTCTGGGCTGTTGCCAGAGCTGCTCATTTCACTGGAGACCTGGGCTAACGACGCCTGAGGGAGAGTTATCCCATCCCTTAGAAGAGGAAAATAAGATGGTACGTGGGTCCTTAGGAGGATCCAGACGGATAAAACTTACGTGTTCTGTTTTGGGAGGAGGGTATAAGGTACAGGGAAAATGACATCATTAGGGTCATGTATGGGTGCGTCCCTGGGGAGCGTCACTTAGTCTGAGGACCAAAGGAACCTTGTGATCTGTATTACTTAAGTATTTACATCCACCTTGGCATAAGTCATGGAGCTCCCCAGGTGGCACGGTGGTAAAGAATACCCCTGAAATGCAGGAGATGTGAGTTCAATCCCTGAGTAGGGAAGATCCCTGGAGGAGGAAATGGCAACCCACTCCAGTATTCGTGCCTGGAAAATTCCAGGGACAGAGGAGCCGGGCGGGCTACAGTCCACGGGGTGGCAGAGTCAGGCACGACCGAGCATGCGTGTGCAGGCACGAGTCATAATATCAGTTTCCCTGAGAGAAGAAAGGATGGTATTTTACAGATGAAAATGCTGAAACCCTAAAAATGTTGGTGGTTTTCCCCAAGTTCAGACGCAACTGTTTGAAGGAGTGAAAGGGAAAACTCAGATTTTTCTGACACCCAGAAGAGGTCTCAGACCCCTCGGTAACCTTTTCCCATAAGAGGTGAGTTCCCTGCAGTTCCCCCCATGGTCCTCTGCTCCCTCTGACTTGTAGTTGATGGGAGTGCTGCCGCTGTGAAGTCGCTTCAGTCGTGTCCGACGCTGTGCGACCCCTAGACGGCAGCCCACCAGGCTCCCCCGTCCCTGGGATTCTCCAGGCAAGAACACTGGAGTGGGTTACCATTTCCTTCTCCAATGCATGAAAGTGAAAAGTGAAAGTGAAGTCGCTCAGTCGTGTCTGACTCTTTTTGACCTCATGGACTGTAGCCTACCAGGCTCCTCCGTCCATGGGATCTTCCAGGCAAGAGTACTGGAGTGGGGTGCCATTGCCTTCTCCAGATGGGAGTGCAGGAGAGTTCCATTCTTTAAGTGGGCCTTGGCTGCAGCTGTTTCTCCCTCTGGCCTCACGCAGGTCCATCTCCCAGAATTCTTCTGTGCTGCCCGAGGAGGACGATGAGCGTTCCTGCAGTGAATCTGAGACGCAGCTGTCTCAGAGACCGTCAGGCCAGCATCTCGGAGAGGTAATAAACTCTCCATCCTTGTTGGGTTTTGGACTCTGGGTCCTTTCCTTCCTGCCTGCCGGCCTCTTCAGGTCCATCTGCTCCCGTTCACTCATCAGACCCTTCTGAACACGCTCTGAGTCGCAGCAAAGGTGTCACCAGACTCATTCTTTCAACAGAGTATGGAGCCTGTGTATCTGACCAGGTGTGATCCCCTGTGCTAAGAATAGCAGCAATGGGGAGACACCAAAGTCCTGCCCTCGTGGTACTTATTATAGGCTTGACAGTTGGGGTGGGGTGGACACGCAGGACAGCCAAAGACCATCAAAGTGTATGTGGCAGGTGATATCACGGGTCAGTGTGTCAGGTAAGGGAGGGTCGAGGCTAGGATCAGGGATGCTCCCTTTAAAAAGTGGTCGATGGCGGGACTTCCCTGGTGGTCCAGTGGTTACGACTTTGCTGTCCAATGTAGGGGGTGTGGGTTTGATCCCTGGTCAGGAAGCTAAGATCCCACATGCCTCGTGGCCCAAAACCCAAAACAGAAAACAGAAACAATATCACAGCAGATTCAATAAAGACTTTTAAAATGGACCACACACAAAAGAAGTGGTCCACGGAGAATTCCCAGGCTGTCAAGTGGTTAGGACTCTGTGCCTCTACTGCGGGGGGCAAAATTTCTCCGACATTGAAGAGACAGGAGAGAGAAACATTCCTGGTCGTAGGGTTGATACACGTGAAGCATGGGGCAGAAGTGGGCCCTGAGCAGGCCAGTGGTACAGCGGGAACTTGGCCGCACCAGGGACCCCCTGGCTGCGGTGTGCAGACGAGATCAGGCCCGAGACAGACAGAGCTAGGCAGGGGGGAACGCCTGAACTACAGTTTTAAGAAAAGAATGCCTGGAGGAGACAGAATGGGGTATGGAGAGAGAACCAACAGGCCTTTGCATCTGCCAGGGGTGGACTGAGGTTACCAGCCCAGGTGATGGATGGCGGAGTCGGGGTGGGGGACCGGTGCAGCCGGGGAGGGAGATGGTGTTTATGTGAGATCCATCGAGCTGGAACCAACCCCTTCCATCCCAGAGGAGAAGCCCAGGGGGGCTCCAGGGCCTCAACTGGTTTTGTGTTCTTCCCCTTCAGAAGGAGAGCTGTTTGTAATCCTGGGGAAGCCTGGGGCGTTCCCGTGTCACAGCTGCTAGCTGACCTGGGTCACCTGAGCTGCCGTCTTTGTGTGGCCCCAGCAGATGCTGGGCCTCAGGCAGGAGGTGCTCGCACCTCCCTGGAGAGACAGCCAGCCACCCTGGCAGGGCTGCGGAGAAGTGATGACAGAGGAGAAACTGGCCCTGCCTCGCACGTCATGCCCTGTGGTCTCTTGCCCGGGCCCCCTGCCCTGACCCCTCCCCTCCGACTCTGCTTCTCCCCAGGAATGTGGTATCACCCCAGAAAGTGAGAACCTGACCCTGTCATCGTCAGGAGCTATTGACCAGTCGTCCTGCACGGGAACCCCGCTCTCCTCCACGATTTCCTCCCCAGAAGGTACCTGAGGAGGGCGGGAGTCCGTGGCACTTCTAGGATTTCCTCTGCGATGGACCGGGGAAGCAGCCAAGTGCTACCTCAGCCACACCACCAAGGAGGGCCGGCTTGAGAGGGAAGCAGGACTCGGTGTCCTGCAATGAGAGGGTGGTCTTGCCACCCAGCTAGGGGGAAGGCAGGTATCTTGCTCCCAGTCCTGCTGTTGTAAGTTTTCTTTTAACATCGTAACAGGGAAAAGCAAATCCCTCACCCCTGAGGTTGAGTTCAGAGCTCTAAAACGTAAAGGAGAGGGACTTACCTGGGGTCCAGTGATTCAGACTCGGAGCTTCCAATGCCGGGGGCTCAGGTTTGATCCCTGGTCAGGGACCTAGGATCCTGCATGGCCCACAGCATGGCCAAAAAGAAAAATTTTAAACTTAAATAAAATAAAGTGTAAAGGAGCCAAACCTTGGCAAACCTTAAATCTAAACCCTGTTTGGTGAGGGCAAGGCCAGGCTGCCATGGTCCTCACTGCCCCCGGGTGTGGGGAGAGAACCCTGCCCCCAGGGGACTCGTAGCAGCTGTGCCTGACCTCCATCTCCTTCCCTCAATTCCTGTCTCCAAAGACCCTGCCAGCAGCAGCCTGGCCCAGTCGGTCATGTCCATGGTGTCCTCCCAGAGCCAGCACTCCCAGATCAGCACCGACACCGTCTCCTCCATGTCCGGCTCCTACATCGCCCCTGGCACGGAAGAGGAGGGGGAGGTCCTCCCCTCCCCCCAGGCCACCAGCAGGACCCCCTCAGATGAAGAAGAGGTAAGCGGGGGACACAGGATGGCCCTCGCCACTCTGGTTGTGCAGGCTTATCCCAAGCAGCACAATCCAAGGTCTGCCAGGGAGATCACAAAGCCCCCCTGGTACTTGGAAAGGGAGCCCCAGAAAACAGGGTACCACGTCCTTAAGTCAAAGATGCCCTCATGTCTGATCTTTGGTTTGGCACCACTTCTGTCCCGAGGACTTGGTTTGGGTTTGCTGTCAGGCGAGCTGGGGAGGTCAGCAGGTGATGTCTGCACCTTGATTTTTGCCGCTTTTATGCAGGTGACGCCCGCGGCATCTCCAGACTGCAACTTCATGGGCCTCTCCGCCGAGGAGCAGGACGCAGAGGTAACATCCAGGCGGAGGACAGTGGTGCCCCCTCCCCAGTCTAGGGGCCTTTGGTGCTGGCAGAGGGTGCAAATGGGATGGGAGCCGTTCTGGAAGAAGCCTGTTAAGAGGCGGGTGCAGAGCCGCAGGACTACCCGATTAGTGAGGGTGCTGGTCTCAGTGTAATAGGCGTGGCGAGAGTTCTAGAGGGAAGTCTTCCAGGCCAGACCCTCTAGAGGGTGTTTGTCCTCCATTCGCTTAGTATTCACCTGGGACAGCCGGCTCACGGGTGCTTCCTGGCACTGGGGGGACACCGACCGAGTGATGTGGCTTTTGCCCGCCCGCCACCCACTCCAGCCATCCAGGAGCTCCATCAGGTGGAGGAGTCAGGATTACAATTCAGCATGAGAATTGCTCGGACCCAGCTGTGGGGCCGTATAGGAGCACTGGGCTCACAGTGGGGACACCGGGACTCTTTTTTTGATCCACATGTTCTCAAAGGCATGTCTGGACAGGGTTTGGGGTCCTAAGGAATTTCTGAAAGTGTTTTGATCTCACAGTTTTCTTTTTCAATTCACAACTTTGACATCCACCTTAGAGGGACGGTATGAGCCAAACCATTAACGAGACTATGCTTGAGAGTCCTAGGGTCCGTCTGTAATGTGCCTCAGACCTGGTCCCTGCCAGCCGATCCTGCCTCGCCTACCAAAATCTGGCTCTGCTCAGCCTCCGAGCTGTCTCACATGGATGGGAAATGCAGTGAGACCAGGAGGGTGGTTAGCGCTGTTTTCAGCCGCGCAGTACACTCATGTCACTGCTTTCTGGACTCATCGCGCCTTCCTTCTGTCCTAGGGGAACGATGTTCTAGAGGAAGAGGATGCATCGCCCACACAGGAAGATGGTAAAAGACCTGGTCTTTGGCTCCCTGTTACCATATTTCTTTCCTGGGTATTTGCTAAACGGTACAGAAAAGGGGCACCAGTGTGACTGGGTGGCACTGCTCAAGGGTGAGGCTTTGGAGAAATGTTGTCTTCTTGATGAAATAGCAAAAAGCCAGCAGGGTATCCGAGGACCTCAGTGGCCTTCCCAGCTTTTTCTGGGCCCCCAAGCCAAGGCTGAAGAAGATATCATTCAGGTGGTTCTCCATCTACGTGGAGTAGATTCCGAAGCTTCTTGGGCAGCTCCCTTCACCTTCCTTCCTGCGTCAGCTTCTCAGCTGCGTCTCACGGAGCTGGTCGGGCAGCCCTGGAGCTGAGCTTCCGCAGGAGCAGAGGGCAGTTTCCATCGTTTGGTGGGAAGGACTGCAGGCAACTGGTCTGGTTTTGCTTTAGTGAAGAAAAGGGCTGTTGTACAGTAGCAGAGGGGCCTTAGGGGGCACAGCGAAGGCTGGGGGAGAGACAGCGGCACCTCCAGGCAGGCCAGTGTTCTGTAAGTTATTGGGGCGACTCTCTTCACTGTCGTTTAGACCTCAGTTATATTCAGGTGTTTTTTCCTCGGTTGGAGTAGTTGGTTTACAGTGTTGCGTTACTTTATGCTATACGGCAAAATGAATCCATCAGATAGATATATATATATAATATCTATATATCTACACTATATACCATATATACACTATATATGTATAATATATAATGTTGTATTATGTATAATATTTTATCATATACATACATACATATAGGTACAACCACTCTTTTTAGGTTCTTTTCCCACTCAGGTCATTACCCAGCATTGAGCAGAGTGCCCTGTCCTGTACCGCAGGCCCTTCCTTACTAGTTAGCTCTTTTACCTATGGTTGTGTGTATATGTCAATCCCAATCTCACAGATTAGCCCTCCTCCTCTTTCTCCCTCCCAACCATAAATTTGCTTTCCACATCTGCGACTCTATTTCTGTTTTGTAAATAAGGTCAATCATATCTTCAGGGGGAAGAATTTTGTTTCTAGTAAGTCTAGAGAGGCCCTACAGGCAGAGCAGGGAAGCAGGATCGGCGGGTCTGGGACTCCCACCTGGGAGGGGAGGACCCGGCGGCCCGGGAACCTGGATCTCTTCCCTCTGCCGGCTCTGAGGCGCCTCCGAGGAAGGGCGACCTCCAGAGCAGACCTGGATCCCAGCCTGGATGCAGGTGTCACGCTAGTCGCTTCTGCTTTGGCTCTGGCCGTTGCGGGGGGGTGGGGGGCGGTGAGGGGGGGGCGCACGCACACTGGACCGCTCCCACCTGGCCCAGGAGCCGGAGGTGGGGGGCAGCGTGTGGCGGCCCAGACTTTGGCTCTGTGCCAGCCGAGCGTTTGGGTGCTGCAGTTGATGTCTCGAGGTTCCCCATTGTGATTGTCGCCCCACAGAATATTAGCTTCTGGAAAGTACAGGGCAGCAAGTGGTTCCCGCCTGACATTCCAGAGCCCAGCACGTAGCTGTGTGTTTCTTCCTCTCCCTTCCACCAAGACAAAAATGAGGGGCGAGTCTTGAAAAAAATAACATCTAAAACTATCCCCATCTTACATGACTATAGATTTCTGGTCAGTCCCTTAGAACAAGGGTCCCCAACTTCCAGGATCTATTGTCTGATGATCTGAGGTGGAGCTGATATAATAATAATAGAAATAAAGTACACAATAAATGCAATGAGCTTGAATCATCCTGAAACCATCCCCCACCACCCTCTGGTATGTGGGAAAACTGTCTTCCAGGAAACCGGTCCCTGTTGCTGTAAAGATTGGGGACTGCTGCCTTAAAACATACTCGGAATAACAAATTAAGCCTCATCAGAAAATAAATCATAATTTTGTGAACTAAGTGATTCTTTGATTTGATGGGCAAAATTACGGAACGGAAGAGCTATAATTGCTGTTTTATGGATTAGCCATTTCGCAGAGCCTTGTGTTCTTAAACGCACCCCATACAAACCCACAGGCACCGGCCAGAGGCGGAGTCGCCTCCCCAGTGGCTCCCCCAGCTCTTCCCAGCCTGACTTAGTCCTGCTCTGGGCCTGGGCCCACATCCTGCAGCCCTCTCCAGGGTTTGACTTCCCAGGAACAAAGGCTGGAAAGGGGCCTGTTAAAGAAACAGCAGGACGGCAGGAGATCACAAACAGTTTGATTCCTTTTTTGTCCACTCTTTACCCACTTAATTACTGTCTTTTTTTTTTTTAAACATATGATATGATTTTTTTTTTTTTGTCTCCATCCTTAAGATTTTTATTTTAAGGACAGCAAAGCAGAGTAAAAACAAAGCCAGCCCCTCTCTAACTGCCTTAACTCCATTACAGGCCAGAGGACATGCGCATTTCTAGGTATGGAGTGTGACAATAACAATGACTTTGACATCGCCAGCGTGAAAGCACTGGACAATAAGCTGTGCTCTGAGGTCTGCTTACCCGGTGAGTGGCAGTCTGCTGAACATGAACTTGGTGGGAGACGCTCCCTGCCCTACTCGCACCCCTGCTCTCACCCTGGGACACCCACCTCCTGCCCTGGAGTTCCTGCAAGAAGGCATGGGCTTTGGTAAGATGTTGGAAGCCAGTTGCCGAAAGGAGAGTCCTTGAGCAAAGAGAGACCCCTGCTCTGAGCGAGACTGTTAGGGCAGGAATAAAAGGGGCAAAAATCTCTCCCAGTCTTTCTGATTTGGCCTGACAGGGCCGCCTCCATGACCGTCTTACAGATCCCACGGCAGGGGGCCACGTCTTGCTTCCATCAGCAGCATTGGAGGTAGACACCACCTCTGCGAGAAAGTCTTAGAGAGCCCTGAGCCCTTGAAAAGGGAACTTGCAGCTCCCCAGAGGAGCATGGATGGTTAGGATCAGAGAGGAATTTGAGAGTCAGCGTTTTATAGATAGTGGCGCTATGACCCAGGGAAGCCTGGGTGACCACCGGTTGCCTTGTGCTCACTGGATGTGGATCCCAGTGGAGAGATCAGGGGTGGAGGGTGCCTCCTCTCCCTGGAGCTTTAACTCTAAACTCGATCAGGGCCATCAGGGTGCCCCTGACGTGTTCTCATGCCACTAAACTGAATCTGGAATACATTCTCATGGAGAAGCCCTCCTGTTGGTCACACTGAGGTCTCTCTGCTCTGTGCTCACCAAGGGCTCCACGCTCACCAAGGGCTCCACCAACAGGCTTCTAAAGTCACATCTTGCCCAGTGAACTAGGTCGAAATTGCCTCTCCTGGGTTCACGGCAGAGATTGCCTTCACATTGTGTGGTTCTGTAATCTTTTAAAGTGCCCTGAAATGAAGACCTCCTTCGCTTCAGGACAGCCACGTCTTTGTCGTGGGTCCAGTGCTTTACTTGCTCGGCGACGTGGCTAAGGGGCTGGAGGGACAGCCTCCTGTGGTTGCCACTCTCCATCAGCCCGCGAAAGACCCGGGTCCTCAGCCCTCTGGCCCCGCGCAGGCTTGCGGCAGGGAAAGCTGTAATTCCCAGAGACGCCTCCCCAAGGGCCCTCGGGTCCCTCCCCATTTAGCGCTGACCCTGCCAAGTCTGTGCTGGCAGTGGCTGGGGCCCAGGGTCCACTTCATTCCTGCCTTACCCACTCCTTACCTGGCTTCTGTCTGTCCATGTGTTTCTCATGTCTTTTTGCCAAATTTGTAAGTCTGTCTGTCTGGTTTGTTTATTTTGAAACTCATTTATGTTATCCAGACTCTGTGAAAGTTCATGTTCACTCGTGCCTGACCCTGAGCTTGCTGGGCATGCGCGTGCCCGAGGGGCTCTTGCCGAGGCTTCTGTTCCTAACTGGCAAGGGCCTGTATTCCACATGCTGGGATTTTTCCAAGAAAAAAAAATATTTGTGAGAATAGATGAATCCCTGTTCCGCAAAAGTGTGGATGCGTCCGGGGCAAAGGTGACGGGAAGAATTTGTTTTGGTTAGCAGTTGGGGAAGATGACCAGGGGTTCCCTCGTGGCTCAGATAGTAAAGAATCTACCCGCAATGCAGGAGACCCAGGTTCGATCCCTGGGTCAGGAAGATCCCCCGGAGAAGGGCATGGCTTACCCTCTCTAGTATTGTTGCCTGGAGAACCCTATGGACAGGGAAGCCTGGCAAGTCCACGGGGTCACAAACAGCCAAACACGACTGAGTGATTCAACACTTCCACTTTGGGGAAGACACCATCTCTGCCCTCACTCTGTAGCAGCTGTGTCCAGCAGACTCTAAGAGAGAAATCTCGGTTCCTGCCCCGCCTCCGCGGGCTCCCCTTTCCACTCTCATTTTTTTGGCAGAGGGAGCTGCTGGGAATTGTTTCAGCCAACCGTGCCAGTGGAAACTGATCCCATTCTGTCTGCTTCTTCCTCTCCCTAACTCCCTCTGGCCAACCTGCGGGTGGATCTTTATTCCACTCTCGGCTTGCAGGAGGGGAGTGAGACCTGGGATTCCTTATGGTGATCTCAGGAGCCAGTCATTCTCAGATTAAACCGAGTTCACCGTTCAGGCCAGACATGAAAGCAGATGACCGGGGCGGCTGCTGGGGAGAGGGTCCAGGCATAAAGTGCTCGAGGGGGTCCCTATGTAGCCTCACCCAGAGGTCCCAAAGGCTCTTATGGGAGAGGCAGAGTGCATCTGCTCTCTTGGTAGATGTTTCTCCAGTTCCACTGTTAGCATCACACTGGTAGCAAAGTGCTGGGGAGCTCTCTGGAAGCATCTGTCGGGTTAATGACAGAAGTACCCACTTTGATAGGTCCCATGGAACAGACAGACTTCGTCACACTCAGCTGGAAGTTCTGAGCTCCATCCTATGGCTGAGGTACTGCAGGCTGGCTTGGCCGCCAGGACAGCTTCTTGGGTACTTGGTCTCCCTCTCTGCAAGGATGTCAGTCCCCTCACGGAGGGCCCATGAGGAGCAGAGCCCAGGGAATATCCCATAGTCCACTGTCCCCAGCCACACATGTGCTCTGCCAGGATCCCCAGCTGGTGGCAAGGACCACTCACGTCCTCACCTCCCCACCCTCATCACCCAGTGGGAGTGATGCTGAGACAGCACCTGTGTCGATCCAGCCCCTCTTTCTCTAAGAAGCTTCTGGATCTTCTTGGACCCTAAAACCAAGGGTGGAGTGAGGCTATGGCATATTCTGAGGTTGTTCTGAAAGATTCTCAAGGGGAGGAAATCTAAATTGAGAGGGACAGGTGGTGAGCGGATTAGAATGCATCCTAGGTAGATATGGTCGCAAAGAATATGATGGCGTGTCACACAAGTGGCAGGACAGTAGTCAGGGGACTGGTGACAGTTCTGTGAAAAGGCTCTGGGGAGTGATGGGAGAAAGCAAAGATAATTTGGTTTAGTGGAAATACAAATGTTTTTAAATGACTGCATTGTATAGGAGTGGGCATCGCCAAGGAAATGTGAAATACTTATGGAGGGAGTTCCCTGGTGGTCCAATAGTTAGGACTTGGCGCTTTCACTGCCATGGCCCAGGTTCGATCCCTGGCTAGGGGATTAAGATCCCCCGAAGCGTGCAGTATGGCCAGGAAAAAAGAAAACAAAAAAGTACTTATGGAGACCTGAAATAACCCAAGACTAAGACACTACTAGGAAGAGTTACACTTCCCAGATACTAAGGAGAAATTGAAATAAACATCCTCTTTTCCTGGAGAGATTCTACAGGATGGTCGGAGCTTTAAGCCCTTATATTTAATTAGTGGCTGGGCAGAGACAGGAAGATGGCTCAGACAATAAGGAATCTGCCTACAGTGCAGGAGACTGAAGTTCGATCCCTGGGTTGGGAAGATTCCCCGGAGAAGGGAATGGCAACCCACTCCAGTGTCTTTGCCCGGAGAATTCCATGGACAGAGGAGCCTGGTGGGCTACAGTCCATGGGGTCGAAAAGAGTCAGACTTGACTGAGTGACTAACACTTTCAGAGACAGAAAGTGGTGTGCAGAAGCACCCTGGATGTGCTTCTCAAATCTGCCTCTAGAGGTCTCTCCACGCTCCCATTTCTGAGTCCCCAGGATGGAACTGAGCAAGAAGCACCTTTCTCTAGCCCTGCTGAAAGATCCTGACTCTTCAGGCTCCCTTTTCGGGCTGAGGGCTGGACAGAATGGCTTACCTGCTGCACCCAGGCTCGCCCTCTGAACAGGAGGAGCCGAGCAGCAGCAGGGTGTGGCCATGGATCCAGCAGGAGCCCTTTTTAGAAGAATGGGTACTGTAACAAAGCCCAGGAGCACAGAGGCTTCAGGTCTGAGTCTTGAGGTGGTTTCAGAAGGAGCCGTGTGTGCGCCCTGGCTTAGGAACTGGACCGGTGGCGTTGGTAGCAAGGACTCAGGCATTGAGACCGGGCAGTGGCGGCGGTTTGACTTTGTACATGCGTGTGTGTCTGTCTCTTCTCTCTCGTTTACCATTTGCTTTTGGTCTTTCCCACTGAACAGCCGCCGTTCCGGAGTCCTGCCCCCTAAACATTGAGGAATAGGTATGAGTTCTACCAAATTATATACTTGAACAAACAACTCACTCTCTCTGGGGGTTCTTAACTTACAGGGGCGATCTGGCCTACTCATCATGCCGTCATCACACTTAGGCCATCTAGAGGTGGCCAGACTGCGGCAGCCCCAGGAAATAGGGACCCCCACATTCTGTCTGGCTGCGAGAGATACCCAACAGTTTTCTGTCCCACGGACTCCTCTGGCCCGGGGTCCACCTCCGCAGGGTAGTGTCAGAGGTTTAGGACGGATGATCGCACCAGGACATTTATGAGAAATACTCAGTTTCTACCCACTTAATCCTAGTGTTTCTGCAATTAAAGGGTTTCGTGTCTTGTGCTGGCCTAACCGAAGGCTGACCCCAGACCCTCTTGAGTGGGGAGAATATACTGAGCCTCAGGCCCCCAGTCCAGGGTCATGGGCTTTGTCCTTGGAATGAGCCCTCTGCTGGGCCAGGTGTGGCTCTTGGCTCTGCCCAGGAGAAGGTCACAGTGCGATGGAGGAATTCAAGGATTCAGCGATTTTCATGGCTTGAGGGGGGCAGTGGTGCATGCCGTGGGGGAGCAAGTCGGCACACGCTGGACCCTCTTCGGCTGGGGGGCTGTGTGGGACAGGCTGGGAGAGGCGGCTCAGAGGTTCTCAGGCCAGAGGTTGGAAGGCTTACCCCAACGCCAGGGGGTGGGGCTTCCTCCTCTTCCCTGGTAGGAGTTCCTCGATGCACTGGAGGGAATGAATGGATGCAGCCCGTCTGTGGGCTGGAGGATTGCTGGTGGGAGATGAACCTGAACAAGGCTGGGGGCAGGCCTAGTTGTCGAGCACGTTCTGAGAGTCAGGCGCCCTGCTCAGCACTCTGCCGTGTCACCTCACATAGCTCTCCCAGCAACTCTGGGGGCTAAGAATTCATTTCCATCTAATGGATGTGAAAACCGGGACTCCAAGTGTAATGACCTGCCCAGGGTCACACAGTCAGTATGGGACAAGTTGGGGGTGTACCCAGTTTTCTGACTTAGAGATTTAGACATGACTAGAGAGTAAACAGCACTTGCTTGGTGGCTCAGTGGCAAAGAATCCTTCCTGCCAAGCAGGAGACCTGGGTTCGATGATCCCTGGGTTGGGAAGATCCCCTGGAGAAGGAAATGGCAACCCGCCTCAGTATACTTGTCTGAGAAGTCCATGGACAGAGGAGCCTGGCGGGCTACAGTGTGTGGGGTTGCAATGACTCGGACATGATTTAGCGACTGAACAGCAGCAGAGGGTGAACAAGTCGGAGGTTGTGACTGGAGAGAGAAGCCCGGATCTAGGGTGTGGGCATTTCCAGCGTGGGCAGCCGGTGCTTCTCGTGCAGGAGCCGCAGACTGGGGGAAGGATGATGAGTTTAGGGATGGTGCCCGTGGGACCCCACCGCTCTGGGGCTAACATCTCCTGGGGTTGACAGCACGAGCAAACCTCAGCGGGCTGTTTGGGTGTAGAAAGAGAGGGATGGCTGTTGCACTGCCCTCTCCCATGCCACTTCGTCCCTGGCACCCTCTGGGCAGCCAAGCACTTCCTGCTCCACCCTGGCCCCCACAGCAAACATTCACTCTGGGCCCAAATTAACACATTCTTCTTCCTCCCTCCTGTCCACTTCCTCCTGCCTCACAAAAATCTCAGCTAGACCCAGTTTCTTTTCCTTGTTTGCAATAACACTGAAGCAAACTTTAAGACCAAATAAAGACACAAATGTGGGTCCTAGGGCAAGGTCCCACAAAACAGGGACCATCCCATGTGTCCCTCCATTGTGGGCCCCAGTGTCCGTGACTGTCCCTGGCCCGTGGGCACCACTGCTCCTGATTCCTCACGTGCTGTGGTTGGCACAACGTGGGAGTTCCAAGTAACGGGCAGCCTGCCAGCTTTTGTGCCGAACTCCCAGGCTGCCCTGCTGGGAACACCATCTGGACCGATCCGGAGGTCCAGCTCAAATAACCTTGCTTTTCACTTCTCAGGTGCCTGGCAGGCCGATGACAACGTGGTGAGCCGTCGGAACACACGGCGCCGGCGCTTGTCCTCCGGAAGCCTGGAGGACGCCGAGGACAGGCCGTGCGTGTGGGGGCCTCTGGCTGTCTAAGAACCCCAGCCTGTGTACCAGGGCCCTCCTCCCATCCTTGCATCCCTTCCTGGCCTCACTGCACTGCTGACCTGCTGGGCATCCTCAGCAAGATACGTGGAGACTCTTCAGACCCACGTGGAAGCTGGATGCTTGAGGGCGCCTGCTCCTTCTCCCAGCCTTCTTCCGCAGTCATGATCCTTCCCCTCTCAGAAGGGACCAGAAGCCTCCTTGCTCCTTGAGGGCTAAAGCCACGGGATGAACTGCAGCTCCTGAGACCCTCTGCAGAGACTTTCTGAAAACGTTTCCACCGAATCTTGACCTTCAGGTGGAGCTGAGGCCCATGGACCGGTTCTTTCTTGCGCATCTTTTTTCTCCTTAGGCGGGTAGACCGAGAGGACTTGGAGTTTGCGTGACTTCATTACAAACACCCGTTTTCTAGTCTCTGGGACATCATGACCAATCTGAAACCTCCAGTTCAGGGTGGGGGGTTGGGGGGTGACTCCCGCGAAAAGGGAAAGCCATATTGCTCTAGAAGTGGAGTTCCCCCTCAAAAAGCATTAGGGGCTCCTTTCTCGAGGAAACAGTGGCAACTGCTGGAAGGTTGACTGGGAAAACAGTGCTAGCTTCTTTCTGGTGGCAGAGGCAGTGCCTCCTGTGTCTGCTTAGGAAGGAGGCCAAATCTTGCTTGACTCTGAGAATCCCTTAGAGTCCCAGGATGGCCTGGGACTCCATCCTAAGGTGACACCGCAAAAACAGTTTGACCCCTTCTATGTGCCAGGCACGTGTTAGGAGTATTCATCACTACCGCCCTGTCAAGTGGCCTTCTTATCCCCTCGGTAGCCATCCCCACCCCCTTTTCTTAAATAGTTGAAGAAACAGGTGGAGAGAGAGGGTGGACCAGTGATTCTCAATTGGTGCCCAGGAGCCCCACAGGAAGTTGGGGCAAGGGCTGAGCTGGGGCCAGGGGTAGTCCAGTGGGCTCCCCTCCCCACACGTCCTCCCCTACCTGCCCCCCAGATCTGCCGAGCCTGATGGAGGAGGAGGGGTACTACCTTCCATAGGCTCATTAGAGATTTAGAGGTATTGTTCAAATCATGTGTCCACCCCACCCCACCCTAGTCCCGTGTAGGACATATAACCGACACTCTGAAACAGCAAGGCCAGACCGTAAGCTGTTGGCTGTTCCTGTCCCAACACTGGTGTTATCAGTAGATTCCTCCCAGCTCTTAGATAGATGTGTTGTCTGCCAGCTTTTGGAAGAGGTCGTTGTTTAGTTGAGCCTGAGACTGGGAAGCAAAGCTGGATCCAGCAGTTTGTGAGGCGGAGATGTGATTGACAGAGCCCTAGGATATGTCCACCATGATGACCTGAATTAATAGTTGGTATTGTGACCCTCAAAGAGCTTTTCAGGTCCTTCCCAAGGCCTTGAAGTGAGCCCAATGCCCAGGGGACCTTTTGAACCTTCTGTGTAGTTTCTTTGCGCTGCCAGGCGGGTGGTGACCCGCACACTGCTTGGTGGCTGTGGTTCACATCCTGCTCTAGGGGGTGGGGAGGCCTGTAGTCCCAACAGACACTACACAAGCCAGGCCTGAATCTCTGCTTCTGTCTTGTTTCCTGCGTCCCCCTCCTCTGAAATCCTGCAGTGGACTCTGCCATTTCAGACCCCACTCATGTCCTTTCTCTCCCTGAAACATTCGTATGGCCCCTATCATATTTAAGATTTGAGCAATAACCCCACTTCCTGACTTCCCTGAAGTTTGAGCCCCAGAAACATTAGGGAATGGGGAGCTCCCTGAGCCTGGGCTGGCGGTATTCAGACCCACTTGCCCTCCCGGCAGGTAGTATTCACAGTGTGCTGTTACTTGAGATGAAGGAGAGGCAGGTAAACAGTAGCCACAGCGGCCAGGAACCCTAAGAGGGAGCCACTGTCTTCACCCCTTCTGGAGGGTCTGCCTTCTCCCAGGAAGAGGCTCAGAGAGATTCCTCAAGGCCTTGGCTCCATAACCAAGACTGACCTGGGTGAGAAATGGCCCTTCATGCCAGTTTCTCAAACAGTTCCTGCTCTCTCCCCAAGCCCCTCACCTCTCTGCTCTCATTTAGCTCTTTGGCAAGTAGAAGTCTCTCTGGTGGTCCAGTGGTTAAGACTCCGCACTTCCACTGCAGCGGGCACAGATTCGATCCTTGGTCTGGGAACTAAGACCCTGCAGGCTGCATGGTCCGACCAAAGGTGGGGGGGAGATTCCTAGAAATACCCCATCCAGAGGGGATGGTCTTCAGCCTGGTCAGGGAACAGGGCAGATGCCCCAGCCATCATCTGGAGACCATCATGTAAGCAGGTGGCCCAGAGAACCTGTGACAGGGCCTGGCTTCTCCCATGAAGGCACAGACTCCCCTGAGTTTGGGGTTCGTTCTTGCCATGCTCAGGTCTGAACTCAACCTAAGCTCACTGCTGAGTGGTGCCATGACCCTGGCCTCCTCACAGAGCCCTTTTTCCTTCCCCTACCCAGTCCCATCCTCCAGAGGTCATGCCCACACGGGCATCGCCTGGGCACAGATCCATCTCACCTGGGAGGAGTTCGTGTCCTGTCCACCTGATCTCGGCATGCTGGTTTCTCACTTTGCTTTAGGATCTGCACACCTAGTATGTGGGAGTCTATGTGTCTTGTTGTGCCATCTGTGTACCCCTCACTCCCTGGAGTACATTTGTGGGCACACTACAGTGGGGACATCGAGGATGCAACATTTATGGATTGCTGCATGATTCTTAAAAATGAATAAAACTGTTGACAAGGGAAGGAGAGCCGTTAACTGCGCAGCTGATTTATTTGTGAAAGTTTCTGTCTCACTTTCTCCAGCACTCTTCCTTATTTTTCCTCAAGACAGGCTGGATATGTAGGAGTGAACTAGGACAAGGGATAGGGAAAGACATGCTTCTGGATGGGAGCTGACTGTCCGCTGGCCTGGGCACAGATCCTGTACAAAGGCGTGATAATTAGCCCTGCCCCCAACCCCCACCCTCGGCCCTTAAACCGGAGAAGTTCCAACTGCACCAGCTCCTCAATAATTGAAGAGCTGGAAAGCTGGTGACTGGAGGGAGGCTGGGAGAAGGGCGGAGGAAGGCCTGCAGCCCGCGGTTCCTCCTCATCACTTAAAGGTTGGTGAAATTAACGGAGCAAATGATCCTGGTAGGGGAGTTTGGCAAGGGCATGGCTTTTCTGGGTACCACACCTGGCTCTGCTTCCTCCGCTATCTAGAAGGGAGGGAGAGGCACTTCCGAAGAAGCTTCTGGGATGTCCACTTCTGGGAACCTTGCTGAGGATGGGGCTGGGAGAGCGCGCTTACCAGGAAGCATGGATTACCCTACCCGCCACGGGGGTGTCTGCGGGCCTAAGCGGCAGGTGGCATCGGAGAGTCAGACCCGCCTGCGGGCACCACTCGGCAATCAGTGATGGGAGACCGGGATAGGCCGCAGAAACGTGCGGAAGTGCCACTCACAACCCAGAGAGGAAAGGAAAACCCCTTTCCTTTCCTGTCCCAACACTGGTGTTATCAGTGGACGCGGTCCCCGAGTCTAAGCCACTTCCAGCCTTGGCCTTCGCGCCCCAGGCTGCGTCCCAGAAGCCGTCTACACCTTAGAACAGCCCAGACGGGAAGCGGGGGAGGGGGGGGGTGAGGGGGTAGGGAGGGAGTGAGGTTCCGGCAGCGGACGGCTCACCCGGGGCCCGCGGAGCCTCGGCTGGAGCGCCGGGCCGCGCGCCTCCCCGAACCCTGCGCGGGGCCCTTGCGCGGGAATGTTTGGAGCCGGGACCCGGTGGCGGGTAGGGGGCTGCGTCGCGCGGGAGAAGGCAGCAGGAGGAGGGAGTTCGAAGAGAGTTACCGCCAGAGAGAATGTTAAGAACCCGCGGTCCCCTTGGAGACATACTGACCAATGGCAGAAGCGGAAGCTGTTTATAGGGGTGGGGCGTCGCCATGGCAGCAGAAGAAGCCTTCTGAGCTGCTACTTAATGCCGGTCCCCCGGCCTCTGGCGATCAGAGAGGCGCCGTCGGGCGTGGGGGCGACAGGGACTGCTGGCTGGGCCCTTGAGCTGGGGGTGGGGTGTCAGAGAGCCGCAGGGGGTGGGAGGAACTTCTTCCAGAACATTCCTTTGGCCCGTGCTGCGCTCTGAGCCAGGTAAGGGACGGGGTGGTCTGCCGGCCGCGCAAAGGGAGGGCGTCGGTTGCAGCCCGCTCTCGTATCCTTCCCCGACGGAAGTGGCGGGCCCCTGGGACTGACATCAGAGAAGTTTGGGGGACACTCACTTCCTGCGCCCCTATAACTCTCTATCCTGTTTCCTTCCTTCCTTCCCCTTGCTCCCTCATCTTAATAGCCCTTTTCAAAGATACTGCCTTCCTGGGCTTCCTCGCCCCGTTTCCATTTGTTGTGGAGGAAGGTGAGGGGGGTTGATTTCCCACTCTTGGGGAGAAGAGAATGACCTAGGATGTCCCTTACACTCTTTCCTCGTTTGGCTAATTAAGTCTCCTCTACAACACCAAAGAGGAAAACAGCCAGGCGGACCCTGTGAAGGTTGGACCCTCGGGCACAGCTTCTGTTTTCCAGAGGAAGGCAGTAAAAGATCCTCCCCAGCTGCGGGGAAGATTTTAGAGGAGCCCCTCCCCCTCCTTGCGCACACTCTCTCGTCGCGGGTGGGGGAAGAGGGCTCAGTTCCCGCTGTGGTCCCTGCAGGCACCTCATTCAATTCGGAGGAAGCGACCCCCGGGTCGCGGGATGGAAGCGCTCTTCTGGGAGGCAGTGTAACTCGAGCCGCGGGCATCTGCGGGCCAAAGAGCTCGGCCGGCCGCCCTCGGTTCAGCTCGTGGATGTTGACCGCCCCCTCGGAGAGTCCCCGCAGATATGGCGGAGAGCTGGCTACGCCTCTCGGGGGCAGGGTCGGCGGAGGAGCCCGGGCCGGAGGGCGGCCTGGAGGAGCCCGACGCTCTGGATGACAGCCTGACCAGCCTGCAGTGGCTGCAGGAATTCTCTATTCTCAACGCCAAGGCTCCCGCCCTGCCCTCGGGGGGCACCGACCCCTACGGCTACCACCAGGTTCCGGGCTTGGCCGCACCGGGGTCTCCCCTGGCGGCTGACCCCGCCTGCCTGGGGCAGCCGCACACGCCCGGCAAGCCCACGTCGTCGAGCACTTCGCGGAGTGCGCCCCCGGGGCTGCAGGCCCCGCCTCCCGACGACGTGGACTACGCCACCAACCCGCACGTGAAGCCGCCCTACTCGTACGCGACGCTCATCTGCATGGCCATGCAGGCCAGCGAGGCCACCAAGATCACCCTGTCGGCCATCTACAAGTGGATCACGGACAACTTCTGCTACTTCCGCCACGCTGATCCCACCTGGCAGGTAGGGGAGGCCCTCCAGCCGGGCCCAAGTTCTCACGGGCTGGACTTGCATCCCGGATCTGGATCCACAGGCGCCGTCAAGCCAGGGCCCGAGGGAGGAAGGCCATCGAGGAAGGACCTCGAGAGAGCCCAGTGCTTGGAACTGCCCCCATTCTGACTTCAGAGTGGAAGGAGGGCAGATGTTCAGAGGGCTTTAGGGGTGTTAAATTTGAGGTTCAAGTGGAAAGAACTTGTCACTCATCCAGCAGGCCCAGTCCAAAGACCAGGGCTGAACTATGCGTGGACGCTGGCCCCCCTAGGTTGATGGACTGAGGGACACATTTTTGTCCCAAGTCCTAGAATTCCTAGACACGACCCTGCTCCAGGCCAGTTTGTCAGGGCCGGACTGGAATCGGAAACAGGCTCTACATCCTGCCTGGTTTCAGTTGGCTGGAGGACGGGGAGGGGAGAGGGGCTGTGCTCTGAGGTTTGAAGGCCACCTGTGGCCCCCTGGAAGGGTTGCAGGGCCTTCCTAAAGCTGTTGTCCCAGCCCCCACCCCCAAACCCTCCTGTTTCCTGCCACCACTCCTCCCCACCCCCCCATCAACCTCCCTGGGGGGACAATTACCTGAGCCAGGTGCTTTCCACAGGGGCTGTGCCTCCCACACTGGCTTCATGTTCCAAGTCTCCAGAACCTGGCACAGAACAGCCAAGGGGCCCAGGCCGCCGTGTAAACATCCCAGTCTTGCTGGGGGGGCACTACCCACCTGCTGACTCCACCATCCAAGCCCCAGACCCTTGTTCCCCAGTGTGGTAGGGACTGTGCAGCCAGGCATGAACAAAGCAGAGTAGTGATTGGAGGCTGGGCACACCTTGCCTTGAGCATCTTTGACCATCAGCATCTTTGATCATCTGCCTCTTGGAGACAGAGAACCAGGATGCGTGGATCACTCCCTGTGGCACAGACCACAGGATCACAGTTCCAAGCTGTTCCACATTTGCTTGGGCTCTGACCCGGGGGGCAGTACCATTTGTAACCTTGGTGAGAAAGCAGAGACCCCCCGCCACCCTACCCCAAGCCTGAGAGGCCCCAGGAATGAGCGCTATGCTCTTGGCCCTCTTGGCCGGGTAATAATCAACCGAGGCCTCAGAGCCTGGAGTGGGAGGAGGGGGGTTTGAGGGTGGGGGGGGGGGTGAGGGCCCAGGCCAGCAGCCGGCTCTACAAACAAGGAAAATCATCAGATTCCACCCACACACACACACATACACACACACCCACTCACTTCACAAACAGAGAAGGCCAGCCAGGCCCAGGCAGAGAGAGATGGCTGTCCAGGCCCTGGGGGAGCCGAGGCCTTTGGCCAAAGGCCGCAAGCGGCAGGGGAGGGGAGGGAGGGCAGGACAGGGTGGCACTGAGAGCCATCCTGCAGCTCAGGGCTCGGATGACTGAGCAGGCAGATATCCTGGCAACAGGGAACAAAAGCCCCCGACAGCACTCCCGGCTCCCGGTGCCCTGTGGCTGGTGTCCCAGAGCCTCCTGGTCGGAGCAGCACCTCTGCCGCCCTCCATCCCTCCCAGTGGCCCCCACTGGAGAGAAGCTGGTGGAAGGACTGGCACTGGGTGCCCCCCATCCCCAACCCTGCCCACTCACCCACCCTCCTCTCCTCTCTCCCTGTGTCCAGAATTCCATCCGCCACAACTTGTCCCTGAACAAGTGCTTCATCAAGGTGCCTCGGGAGAAGGACGAGCCAGGCAAAGGGGGATTCTGGCGCATTGACCCCCAGTATGCGGAGCGGCTGCTGAGCGGGGCCTTCAAGAAGCGGCGGCTGCCCCCAGTCCACATCCACCCAGCCTTCGCCCGGCAGGCCGCACAAGAGCCCAGCGCCGCCCCCTGGGCCGGGCCGCTGACCGTGAACACCGAGGCCCAACAGCTGCTGCGGGAGTTCGAGGAGGCCACAGGGGAGGTGGGCTGGGGCGCAGGCGAGAGCAGGCTCGGGCATAAGCGCAAACAGCCGCTGCCCAAGCGGGTGGCCAAGGTCCCTCGGCCCCCCAGCACCCTGCTGCTCACCCAGGAGGAGCAGGGCGAGCTGGAACCCCTCAAGGGCAACTTTGACTGGGAGGCCATCTTCGACACCGGCACTCTAGGCGGGGAGCTGGGCTCGCTGGAGGCCCTGGAGCTGAGCCCGCCACTGAGCCCCGCCTCGCACGGGGACGTGGACCTCACCGTCCACGGACGCCACATCGACTGCCCAGCCACCTGGGGGGCTTCGGTGGAGCAGGCTGCCGACAGCCTGGACTTCGACGAGACCTTCCTGGCCACGTCCTTCCTGCAGCACCCTTGGGACGAGGGCGGCAGTAGCTGCCTCCCCCCGGAGCCCCTCTTTGAGGCCGGAGATGCCACCCTGGCCGCCGACCTGCATGATTGGGCCAGCGTGGGTGCCTTCTTGTAAGAAACCAGGCCCTGCCCCTCCCCCTCCAGACAGCGCCCACGTCTGAGCCCAGACTGCCCCCCAATGCAGGCCTATGGACACCCTACTGCCCAGGCAGGGGCCGGACCAGGTCTCCCAAGGCTGACCCCACAAGGACACAGGGCCCCCAGCCCGGGCCATCCTCAGATTCCAGCCCAGGAGGCTGAGAACTGGGACCTAGGACCAGAATTGCTGCCTCCCCTCCCCAACCCCCCATACACACAGTGTTTCATTGATCCACTTCTTCCCGGCCCCAGGGACACACTCAGGTCCCTGTACTTTGAGAGCTGCAGCTTGGAGGGTCCCTGCCAAGCTGGAAACCACAGTAAGGGTCCGCCCCAGAGCATCTTAGCTTCAAGACTTCTCCCTCTCCGGCTCTCCTCCCCAGGTCTCTATCCAGAGAAAGTTCCCAGGTACAACAAATGCTAATTAGGTGACTGCAAATTGACCCCCTAGAGGCCTCTCCCGACAGAGCTTCCCTGGGGCTGGGGCCAGCAGTACAAGGGGCGGAGCTGGGGAAGGGGGGGCAGAGAGAGGAGACTGAACTGAGGTTGGGGTGCCGGGTGGAGCCAGGAGATTTTCTAAGGCCTCTGGGGCCTTTTGGCCCCATCCCTAGAGGTATAAATCCCTAATCTTTGAGCCCAACTTGAGGCTGAGAGCAGCGGGGAGTTGGATTTCTGGGGGGTTGGGGACAGGAGCAGCCAAGCTGCAGAGGGAAGAGGGGACAGAAGGACTAATGTAGTAAGTGTAGCTATAGCTGAGGCTTAACCTGGAGGGACGCGGTGCTTGCTAGAACCACTGGGACCAGGAAGCGGGGGATCGCCCCGTGCCCCCTGCCTGTGCTTGTGCAGGGAAGCCTTGCTCCACCCTGAGCCCCTTGGGCTGTGTCCCACATCCACCCTCCTGCCCCGTGGGGCAACTTAACTTTTTCATGAAAAGTTATTTACAGTAAAACATTTTTAAAAATAAAGCTTTTAAAAAAATTAAAAATGGATCTGCTTGCAATTTGTTTGTTGGAAAGTGGGGGCCAGTTTTTGGGGGGCTTCACTGCCAAGGGGGAATGGCAAAGGCCTGCAGAGTACCAGCTGATGCCCTCCCCATGACCTCTGTGTCCCCAGAAACAAGGACTGAGAGGCAGCCCGGGGTGGGGGGGGTCCCCTGCAGCTGGGCCTTAGCACCTCTATCTGTGCAGTGGGAGACAGCACCTATAGTCCCCAGGGGGCGGGCAGCAAAGGAGGCACAGCCCCCTCCCTGGCCCTGGGGACTCACCAAGGCCCAGCTTGCCCAGGGCTCGGTTCACGTCCCCCAACTCCCCCACCACGAGGGCCTGCCCGGGCTCGCCTGAGGTCCTCGCCTGGGCCTGTTTCCAGCTCCTCCCTTCCTCGGTCCCTTTCTAGAGGGAGAGGGTGTGAGGTCAGAGGGCCCCAGCCCCAGGGCCCCTATTTCCCACCCTGGGGTGCAATCACCCCACCCAGCACCTTCTCTCCAGTGCAGACTGAGGGTGAGGAAGGCCACCAGCGAAGATGGAAGACAGGGTGCCTAGACCCTACTCTCCCACCGTCAGGTTCCAGCCTGTGGGGCACCAACCTACCAGAGTTCTGATGGGGAAGGTGAGGCAAAGGAAATGGGTGACCCTCAGGCTCCTTTCAACGCCCTCACCCCAGCTTTGCCTGGAACCCATCACTCCCCACCCCCAGCCCCCACCTAGCCCTGCCAGCACGCCCCCAACGGTGCACGGCCCCTTCCCCCAGCAGGCATGAGCACACACACGCACTCAGGCACAAACGAGGGCACTGTCCCCCACAATCCTGCCCAGCCTCCACGGACCCCTTTCTCCCGAAGCCCCTTTCTTTCCCTGCACTCGAGGCTGGCTCCTGGCCAACTTGGCATTCCCCGGTTAACTTGCTGCTTTCACTTGCTAATTATTCCAAATATTTCAGGAGGGCGCGCACACTGCGAGGCCAGCGGGCTGGGGCCTTACTGAGCTCGGGAGCCAGTCCACTCTCTTCCCACAGCTCGCTGAGGAGGCTGCCCAGTCCTCCCTCTTGAGACTCCTCCACCCTCCCAGCGGCTCCCTCCCTCTCCCCACCACCCACCAGCCTTCCTCCCCACAGTTCACCAGCACTGGGGGAACACCGGAGTTCCAGGCTCTCCACTGGTCCCCAGAATCAGCCTCCAGCCCCCGCCAAAGGGGGTAAACCCTGGATTGACAGAGGGGGCCTGTCACTGTCCCCCCTCCTCACCCTCTGCCTGGGCCCATGCTGGGGGAAGAGGGGCAAGGTCAGGGCGCAGGTGAGGAAAGGCTGAAGAAGCCTCTGGCTGCCAGGAAGAACCACCAGGAGTTGAAAATACCCATGCCTGGGACTAGTGTCTCTGCAGGGGGGCAGGAGGGGTCAGGTATAGGTACTTCCTAGGAGCAGCCAAAGCTGAGAGGGGGCCTGTGAAGTCGGCCAAACACAGGGCTTCCTGTGTGGTGGGGGGGAGGAGGGAGTGAAGGGTGGGAAGTTTGAGTATCAGATTCTGTCCCTCCTGTTCATTCCTGCCCTGACCTTTGGCTGGGTGGCTTTTTAAAACAGATGTTCAGGGACTTCCCCGGTGGTCCAGTGGCTAGGACTCCGTGCTCCCAAAGCAGGGAGCCTAGGTTCCATCCCTGGTCAGGGACGTAGATCCCACATGCCGCAGATAGACCAGGTGCCGTCAAATAAATAAAAATATTTTTAAACTAAAAAAATAAAAATGACATTCGTTTACTTCAGATTTATTTTTAGGTTCAATGTAATCCCAATCAAAATATATTTTGCACCATTGACTAAGTTGCAGACACCATGCTCCATTGGTACTAAATACTTTAGTGTGTATTTCCTTAGAACAAGCACAGGCTTTCATGATAACCCTAGTACCATCGTCACAATCAGGAAATTGACTTGGTAATCACACCTTGGTGGCCCAGTAATGCTCCTCTCCATTCCAGCATCTAAATCCACGACCCTACTTCGCACTGAGTTGTCCTTTCTCTTTTGAGCTATGTGGCTTTGAGCCCATGACCCAAGCTCTCTGAGCAGGTTTCTCATTTCCTTTGATGTCTACTCTTTTTGGTTGTGCTGGGTCTTCGTTGTTGTGTGGGCTTTCTCTGGTTGTGGCGAGCAGGGGCTACCCTCCAGCTGTGGTACACGGGCTTCTCCTTACAGTAGCTTCTCTTATTGTGGACTACAGGCTCTAGGCACACAGGCTTCAGTAGTTCCAGCTCCCAGGCTCTAGAACACAGGCTCGATTGTCATGGCACACGGGTTTAACTGCTCTTCAGCAGGTGGATTCCTCCTGAATCAGGCATCGAACCCACGTCTCCTGCCTTGGCAGGCGGATGCTACACTACTGAGCCACCAGAGAAGCCCTGATCTCCACCTTTGAGGTAAGAAGGCCCTGAGCCACTTCATTCTCAGATGTTAGGAACAGTCCCTTCTCAAAGCAAGAGGCCACCCTTCTGTCTCCTAACTTGCCACCTTTTCCCCATCCTCCCTTCCCCATGGAGTCCCCCAGCCAGGAAAGTGATGAAGGAGAAAAGGGCAGGAGCTCAGGCTTTGGGGGTCCTCCCGCTTTGTCCAGAGCACATCCCGTTCCACAGGACCAGCCACTCCTGGCTCCCGGGACTCTCTGGATGTCTGGAAGGCTCCCCCGCCCCAGGATGGGGTCCCATGCTGTCCTGGAGCAAATGGGTCAGGCCTCCTGCAGAGCTGAGCCCAGGGCAGGACACACTCTCCTGCTCATCACGCCTCCCCCACCCAGGTGTTCTGGGCACCCAGACCTGCAGAAGGAAGAGTGAGTGGAGGGTGGGAAGGGAGGCCTGGGAGGGCCGGTGGGTGCAGGTGGTCAGGAGTTAGGCGAGCTTCCGTCCCCATCCCTGGCTGAGGCCCAAAGGTAAACAGGTGTATTTGGACTCCCGGCAGGGGACAGGGTCTGGCCCCACGGGGCAGGCCTGGGCCTGTCAGAGGTGGGGGTGTGGAGAGAAGCTTGCTTTAACAATGGGTGGCAGAGTGGCCCCGGGTCCTGCTGACACATTCTTGTGTGGTGAAGAGGAACATACAGGTGACAAGGGAGGGGAGGCACAGGCACCGGGGAGGGGGCGTTGGGAGGACACCTGGGGGGGCCTGCACAGGCCAGTGTGAGTCAAGGAGGTGCCTGGAAGCCCCAAGGGGTCACCTTCCTCGGGGGGGCCCCTGTGTCCAGCCCACTTCAAGGCTCCCAGGTGGGGACAGGTCGGAGGCATTATGACTGGCTTGCTGGAGTCTGAACTCCCTGTGTCACGGGCGGGCAGGGACCAGCTGGAGGGTACTGTCCCCGAGAAGCCAACCGGACTACACAGCAGGGCAGGGAGCCTGGGTATACGGTCACCAAGCCAGGAGGCTGGGCTGCAGGTCTGGCTGCCCCCGACTCCAGCCCCCAGACACGGCTCTGAGGGCAGGACAGCGGGGTCCGAGACCCAGACCCTCTTTCCCCTGGAAGGAAGCAGCTCGCTGAGCTCCCAGGAATGCAAGCGCTCCAGGAAGTGGGGAAGCCGGGCGCCTTGCCCGCTGTCCACACCGCCCACGGCCCCCAGGCCCTTTGAAGCCGCAGTGGATTGCCGGCAGCACTCCCAGCACTGCTGTTTGCCCAAGGAATTAAGTTGAGGCTGAGAGGATGCCAATCTTTCTCCACCCCTCACCCAGCCACCCACCAGCTCTGTCAGCGGCTCTTCCCTTGACCCCACTCTGCGCACCAAGCCCTATCCCCAACCCTAGGGGCAGCCCATTCCCTCCAACTTGCCTAAAGTGAACCATGAACAGGGGGTCAAGGGATGGGGCAGGGTGGCATACAGACCTCACTTCTGAGAGTTTTCATTCTCAAGAGCCCATGGGTCTGCAGACCCCTGTGGGCTGACAACCTGAAGCATTCCTATATCTGCAGCATCAAGGACAGCTTCCGAAGTACTGAAGGAATGAATGAACAAATGAATGAAGGAGCCTGCTGAGCCGATCAACAAACAATAGAAGAAAAACAGCCAAGTCGCTTCGACAAAACATGACCACAGACAGTAAACACTAACGGGTTCACGGTCACTGGGCCCAGGGTGCTTCCTGATGCTCCCAGGGGTGCAGAACATTCTGTCCTGAGGGGCTTTTGAGGGAAGTCTCATGCTGCCCTTTGCTGATCCTGTGGGTCTGAATGATTCCCACAGGAGGGGGGCCCTGATGCCAGCTGAAGTTGAGTGGGATGTGTGGCAGATGTGAGCCAGGTGAGGAGGGAGGGGAAGGGGCTACCAGATGAGGGTCTAGAGGGAAGGGATGGAGAGGTGGGGGAGGCCTGGCCTTTCTCATTCTCATCTGCTCCTTCAGTCCCCAGCTACCCTGGGGCTGAGGCCCTGGGAATAAGGACCACAGAGGCCCAAGAGGCAGGGCTGGCCCAGTGGAACCAGCATTTGAGCCCCTCCTCTCTCCCATCCTTTATTACCCTACCCACATCCAGAGGATCGCACATGACCTTTGACCTGTCTGCCCCTGGCTACAAGGTCACCAGGTCAGAGGGATGCCCAGCTCATCTGTCCCTGCTGGCCCCACCCCGAGGTGCACCAGGACGGGCCACTGAGCTTGACGGCCATGGAGCCCAGCTACCCAGAGCCTAAGCTCAGGCTGGGAGCTCTGTGAGGGGCCTGAGAGTCCCCTGTGCCTGATGTGTGGCTAAAGATTAAGCCTGGCCTGGCAGAAACTGCCTGGGAGGCTGGGCCTGCGCTGACACTGTGCCACAGGGCTGGGCGCGCTTGGCCCGCCAGTTCAAGGCCAGTTTTGGAGAGAGGCGTGGGGCGGGAGGACCTCACAGAGGGCCAGGACTCAACCCCCAACCACATTCCCCAGGGCCTCCCCAGGCTCCCTGCTTCGCCTGTGGGTTCTGTTGGGAGGGGAACACTGAAAGTCTCCCAAGCAAAGAGGAAGAAAATCACCACCAAGGCCCACAAGAGATGGCGGCCCCCACCCTGGCCCCCCACCCAAATGATCAGCTCACAGGCTTTGCTATCCTTGGGCTCAGAAAGCTCTTCTCTGAAGGACAAGTCACCTCCCAGACCCCTCCACCATGACCCATGGTGACCTCCGAAGGACTGGGAAGAGAGAGATCTGAATGACAAAGATGTGGCTACACAATCAAAATGAACCCTCTCCCCTCCGGGGAAAATGGAGGATGGTTTGAAGGAGTGGAGAGTGACAGACACCTGGGGAATTCACAGGGCGCGGACAACCATGTGAATTAAGAAATGAAGCAGAGCCATTTGGGAGAGGGGAGAGGTGACCCTGGCATTAGCCCTGTCCTGGGGAGTTCACCCCGAGTCCTTCAGTGGAGAGAGCAGGGTCTCTTGGTTAACAAGCATGGTGCTCCAAACCGGAAGGAGATAGAGCCAAGACTGAGATGTAGTCCCCGGGGACCTCCTGAAGGTAGAAGCTGTCGCTCAGGTACATGGACTCTTCCAGAAGTGAGGTCAAAGAGGAGGGCAAAGGGTGAGGACCCTTGGGGCAGGAGAGAGCCTCTTACCTCACCCCTCCCCCTCCAGGGCCCCAGACACACCTACATAGACACGCCCACAGGGAGAGTCAACAGGTCAGAGGGGGCTCAGAAGGAAGCCAGTGTTTGCCCAGGAGGGCTCCTGGCCTCCCACAGGGCATCTCATTAGCACCATGGGGGTAGAGCCCAGCGTCTGAGAGCAGGCCACAAACTCCAGCGCTCAGAACAGGGCAGAAGGGAGGAGAGGGTCAGCTGTGGCGGAGGGTGGGGTGGGGACCTGGGGGCGGGGCAAGGGGGCTGTGCTGGGGTGCACGAGAGGACTGTGGGGACCTCTGATTCCGGCTTCAGCTAGTGGACAGTGCAATGGGTGTGAGGAGGAAGGAGCCATCTGGAGTGACATGGTAGGGCACTCAGGAACCAGGAGATAGAAAAGAAAAAAAAGGGGGAACAGGAGGGACTTCCTGGGTAGTCCAGAGGGTAAGACTCCGAGCTCCCAATGAAGGGGTCCGGGTTCTACACCTGGTCAGGGAACTAGATCCCATATCCATCCTGGTGACTAAGAGTTCGTGTTCTGCATGCAACAAAGATCCCCGCAACTAAGACCCAGAGCCTCCAAAATAACTAAGCAAATAAACAGAAAGGAACGGGTACACAGGGAAGCCTGACTGGGCCTCCTTGAGACTCTGCAACCAACATATCAGGCCCACAACATCTCCTGCCTCTAGCTGGCAGGACTCGGGGGTGATTTCCCACCTGCAGGGAGGACAGCCCAGTCCCCAGTGCTAGAAACCCCGGCCAGACATCACTTGATTGCCTGGCCCATGTTTCCTTAAACCTGTGGACCAGAGTCTGCACAGACACAAATACGGGCGAAACCTGGTCTTAGGGAGATTTCCCCACCCACTGCGTTGGGCAGCAGGGTGGTCTTGCCACGGTAACACTCCAGTTTCACTCCTAGGATCGGGCACAGTGGTCTTCTCAGGGCTGGGAGGCCACAGTGAGAGGCCACTCTGCGTCTTCTGAGACCGGTGGGCGGTGGTGTCACTGTTGCCTGAGTGGGGAATGCGACATGAAAGGGAAGGGAAGGGGGAGTCAGGCTGGGGGTACAGAGAATTTGGGGCACACGGTTGAGGGATGGCTGAGAGGCTTCTGGGTATCGAAGGACCGTTCTAGGAGACTCAGCTTTGAAAAGGCACCCCAGTGTGTGAGCAAAGCCCAGGCAACCCCGCCTGCCCCTGCCCCACTCCCCAAGCAACAACCGCTTGTTTGAGTTCTACCACTACAAGTCAGTTTTTCCTCTTCTAGAATTTCATATAAATGGTATCAAACACTTTGTACTCTATGTTGGCTTCTTTCACTCAACATATCAATTTTGAAATTAAACTACCTTGTCACATGCAGCAGCAGTTTGTTCCTTTTCACGGCTGAGTAGTATGCTATCGGACACCCACAGCAGTTTGTTAATCCATCCTCTACTTGATAGATATTTGGGCTGCTTCCAGTTTGGGGCTATTGTGACTAAAGCTGCTATGAACATTCTTGTAGAAAGCATTTTAGTTTTTTTTTTTTTTTTTTTTTTTGTCGTAACCATGCAGCATGAAGGATCCCAACCAGGGATTGATCCCAGGCTCCCTGCAGTGGAAGCCTAGAGTCTTAATCACTGGACCACTAGGTGAGTCCTAGTGTGTTGGTGTGTGTATGTGTTTTTTAATCCTTTTCAGGACTTCCCTGTTGTCCTGAAATTAAGAATCCAGCCTGCCAATGCAGGGGACATGGGTTCAATCCCTGATCTGGGAGGACTCCACACGCCACAGGGCAACTAAGCCTGTGCACTGCAACTACTGAGACCCACATGCCCTAGAGCCTTTGCTCCGCAACAAGAGAAGCCACCACGACGAGAAACCCACACACCAGCACTGGAGAGTAGCCCCTGCTTGCCGAAACTAGAGAAAACCCACGCATAGCAACAAAGACCCAGGGTATTTTTTTTTAAAAAAAAATCTTTTTCACATGAATAGGGCTTGGGAAGAGAAGACAAACCCTTCACTGGACTATGTTGAGTTGATTCTAGAAGAGTCAGCATGGATATTCAAGAAGACTCAGAGAGGACAGGAGAGGACAGAGACAGGCAGAAGGAGAGGAGGTGGGCAAGGGCATGCAAGTGGACACCCAGCTGGCTGGCTCAGTGCAGGGGAGGAAAAGGGGCCAGCGGGACTCTTTTGTCAAGTGCACTTCTGGCCATGTCACTCATTGGTTGAGAAGCCTGCAATGACTTCCCTCACCTACAGAAGGCTCTAAACACCATCAAGATCTTCCCCAGCTCGCCACTCACTTCCCACCTACCCCTCCTCTGTGATCAGTCACACTGATGTATTACCCAGAATCACTATTTCCACCCCTGCTCTCTGCACTGAACGAACACCCTCCCACTATCTCCCTTCATCTGGGTAACTCTTTTCAGAGTCCCCAACTGTGGCCCCCGAGCTGGAAGAACTCTACCATGCTGGTACAACTCACCCCAATCCTCTCTGCACTTTTGCTTGAGAAGGCAGTTGGTAACACACACCGGGGTTCCCATATGGGTACCTCAACTGAGGACAGCAGGGCCACATCACCAAGGAAGGGCAGGAGAGGTTGGGGCAGTGTCCCTAGACACTCACTCTGCCTCCAGCCAGCCAGACTTTTGGAAAGCCCACCCTAGTTTGGGAGAAGACCTCCATGACAACCTCTCTTCCTGCTTCATCCCAGGAATCTGTTGCATGACTCAAGGTCAGAGGACAGGGGTTGGGGGTTCTGTCCTCTTCCTGCTTGATGTCCATGCCCTTCCCCTGCTGCCAGCACAGACTGCCCACCTCGGAGCTCCTGACTGCCGCCTGGAGTTCACGTTTGTTGGGGAAGGTTGTGAGCTGAGACCTGAGCTTCAGGAATGCACATCAGCTGGCTAGGCCCCTGGCAGAGCCCAGGATCTGTAAACCTAGGCTCGGAGGGGTGGCAATGCCAATACTGATCTGTTTGCCCCCATTGCAGGAGGGAGGGGGCACCTGGGATGGTTCTCAGTCATAGAGGCATAGATGTTTAGTCTGCAGGAAATACTGGGAGCCTTCCAGTGTCACCTGCAGAAGAGGACACTAAGGCACAGATAGAGGACATGGCTCTGAGGATGTCAGCGCAGATGAGGTTGGCTCCTCCTGGGCGCAACTGGCTGGAGGACCCATCTGGACCTTTGCCACCTTTCCACTCACTGCCATCCTCCAGTGCCCTTGATCTCACCACATTGGCATTGCAGGCCTCTCCTGCTAGATCAGGAGCTCCAGGAAGGCAGAGGCAGTGCCCTGTTCTCCATGGCACCTGCCAGGAACTGGGAGTGGCCCATGGTGTGTGCTGAGCAGAGCATGGCGGAATGGATGGAGGGCTGTGAGTGCATGCCCCACTTTCCAGTGACTTGGGTCCAGAAGCCAGCACTCTGAGCTGGGCAGACGGTGGAGAGCCAGGGGAAAGAGGCTCCGTCTGCCCTCTCTGCCCTCAGGGACCCCAGGCCTTGCCTCCCAGCTCACCCCTCCTCCTTGGCCTTATTAAAAAAGCCCCTGTTGAAGATGTGATTGTGTGTGTTGCCCCGCAGGTGGTATACATGGAGAACCGCATACGCTGATCACTGGTCTCTGTGCTCATTCATTCATTCAACGACTACCTGAGGGGTGGGAGGACCCTTCCATGGGAGTGGCCGGCCCACACACAACAGAAGACCAAACCCACAGAATAAGTGGGTCCCACGAGTGCACTGGGGGAATTTCCTAGTGGACCAGTGGTTAGGACTCCACACTACAGCGGGGGCACGGGTTTGATCCCTGGTTGCGGAATTAGGATCCCACATCCCAAGCAGTGTGGTCAAAGAAAGAAAAGGGAAGAAAAAGACACAAATGAGCTCACTTACGTATGGAATTTAGAAAAACCACCAAACTCATAGAAAAAGAGATCATATTTGTAATTACCAGAAGCAGGGGTGAGCCGAGGGAGAATTGGAGAAAAGTGGTTAAAACAGTACAAACTTCCAGTTGTCAGATAAACAAGAACTAGAGGTGTAATTTACAACATGAGGACTCCAGTTAACACTGCTTTGTAATAGAAAAGTTGTTAACCCAGTAGATCCTGAGTTCTCATCACAAGGAGAACTATTTTTTTCTTTACTTTGGATTCTATTTGAGACTACGGCTGACAACTAAACCTATTGTGGTAATCATTTCACAATACAGTTGACCTTTGAACAGCAGGGGTTAGAGGCACTGACCCTAGGGCAGTGGAAAATTCCCATATAACTTTACAGTTGGCCTTTTCAAACCACTGTTCTTTTGTGTACTATCCTAATATATATTCACTGAAAAAAAAACCAGGTGGACTCCCATAATTCAAACCCATGTTTGCTGTTCAAGGATCAGCTGTATATTTAATTCAACCACCATGCTGTACACCTTATGCACTGGTGTACGTCAATTACTTCTTAGTAAAACTTGAGACAATAAATTAATTTTAAAAAGCCGGCAGAAGGGGTCGAGGGCACCCTGCTCAGGCTGTGAGCCCCTTAAGGAAGGCTCCCCTCTCCTTCTCCTTGCCTCCAGGAACCCTGGGGCTAATGAACAAACGATTTAACCTGCCCCCTCCCCACAAAGATCCACCTGCCTGGCAGGAGGGCCTGTGTGGGGGTGCTTCCAAGCCCCTGCCAGCAGGCAGAGGGAGGCCGTGGGTCCATCCATCCGGCTGGGGTCTCCACTCCCCCAAGTCCAAGGCCGGACAGGCTGAGAGGGCGCTAGGAGGCGAAGAGAAAGCGCTGAGTCACGTTCAGGGCACATGGCCCCCAGAGAGCCGCGCCTTTGTGGCGCGGGGCTGCGGGACCGCGCGCCCGCCCGGGGCTGCAGGGCGCGGGGGCGCGCAGGCCGCCCGCGGAGGCGAGGCTGCGGGGACGCGCGGGGGCCCCGGCTTCCCCTTTTGCCAACCGCCCGGCCACTGGCGTCCTCGGTTGCCAGGAGTTTCGGGGCCGAAGTGCAGTGGGTGCCAGCGCCTGACATCACCGCTGCCCGCTGGTTCGGGGAATAGGGGGAGGCGGGACCCATAGAAAGGCCCGGAATGCCCCTCAGCCCCCGGTTTGTGCCCATCTTCCTGCACGTTCTCTCCTCCGTGCCCCCTAGAGTTTTTATTTATTTACCGCCCGCGTTCCTCTCCTTTTCAGCGCCTCGTTTTCCGCCCCCCCCTTTTCTGTTTCTACCCACTCGTCCACCTGTCTTCGGCCTTTCTCCTCCTTTTCTTGAAGCCGCTGGACATTCTCAGAGGTTCCGGGGGCGCGGTGGAAAGGTACCGGTGGGCATCGGGCGCCCCCTCGTGTCCCATTTGGCCCAGCCTGGCCTCGGGCCTGGGAGAGGGCGCAACACTCGCCCCACCACCTTGATTCAAACCAGGTTTACTTGGAGAACATTCAGCTTGCAGTCGTGAAAATAATGTTAAAGCTCACCTAAAACAAATTAAAAATAAACAACTCATCTTTTCATATCTACTCTTTACTAGATATGGCTGCTATAAACATAATAATTCGATTTTCACAGTGGATTTTCTTGAAAGTCAGATTGGCAGCTTTGCATAACAGCAGGCAGAACTCCCGAGCTACCCGGCCTGGGGAGGCAGAGCACAGCAGTCTCCTGGTCAGCTGTGTTGACTCAGCGTAGCTGAGCCTGATCTTCCTCTGTGCCTGACTTCTAAGTTTACTGTGAAGATCAGACAAGCTAACGCAAAGTGGTGCCTGTAACAGAGCCGGGCAAACAAAAGGCTCTCAGATCGTGGTAGTTGACTACCAAACTGCACTTTGCTGTTAAGTCACTAAGTCGTTTCTGACTCCTTGTGACCCCGTGGACTCCAGGCTCCCCCAACTTTCACTATCACCCAGAGTTTGCTCAGCTTCATGTCCATTCAAGTCAGTGATGCTAACCATCTCATCCTCCACTGTCCCCTTCTCCTTTCGCCCTCAATCTTTCCCAGTATCAGATCTTTTCCAATGAGTCAGCTCTTCTCATCAGGCAGCCAAAGTACTGGAGCTTCAGCATCAGTTCTGCCAATGAATAATCAAGATTGATTTCCTTTAGGATCGACTGGTTTGATCTCCTTGCTGTCTAAGGGACTCTCAAGAGTCTTCTCCAGCAACACAATTCAGAAGCATCAATTCTTCCATGCTCAGCCTTGTTTATGGTCCAACTCTCATATCTGTACATGACTATTGGAAAAATCACAGGTTTGACTATACGGACCTTTGTATGCAAAGTGATGTCTCTGCTTTTTAATACATTGTCTAGGTTTGTCATAGCTTTCCTCACAAGGAGCAAGCAAATTGCCCTTAAGAGAAAGATATTTGAGAAAATACAAACCACACATGTATATAGCTTACAAAATTGCAATGAGAATATAAAAAGCTCAAAGTATTTGTTGACAGCCATAAGAAATCCCATAAAGGATTTCTTCCTGAGATGATGTTATTCACACCGCTGAAGCCACTCTCTACCCCCGGCCCGGTCCTCGCCCCCAGCAAATAAAGCCATGTATCTCTCTCCAAAACAGACACCTTAGTGTGGAGCTTGGAGCTTCTCTCCGTTCCCATCCCAGTCCCCAGGATGAGTGCTCCCAGAGCCCCTCACAAGTCGGGATTGTAGTTATGGATGCCCCTGGGGCCATGGGCGACCAGTCTTTCCTCGGGCCAGGGCTTGCACACAGGGCCGAAGGGGGACAGGACTACACAGGCCCCTCGGTCATTTAATGAGCACACATTAGCCGTCTGCTGTGTGACAAGCTCTGTGCTGTGCTTTGCGGGGGAACGCCTCATCCGTGCCTGGATCCGGACAAATGAATTCGTTATTGTTCTTTGTGAAAAGAGTCAGCCTTCCCACGAAGACGGCAAGTGAGCTGTAACTGTTGTGCCAGCCGCGAGACAAAACCGCGCTAGAGAACCTTCTCTGACGAGGGTGGCAACACGCATCAAGGTGAAACCCGGCTGCACCTCCCCGCCACACCCAAGATGGCCACCTGCCGGGTTCCCGCCCCGAGTTCCATGCAGGCGCACTTCCGCCTGCCACTCCCAACATGGCGGCAAAAAAGCCCCGGGGCGGGGCCACGGGCGGAAGTGGGTGTGGCAGGGACGGGAGCCGAGAGGGCCCTGGGAAGCGAGACGCTGGGCCGTGGGAGCCGCGCGCAGGGAGGGTCGAAGTCATGATTCCCCCGCAGGAGGCGTCCGCCCGGCGGCGGGAGATCGAGGACAAGCTGAAGCAGGTGGGGCTGGCGAGGCGGGGGCGGAGGTGAGGGAAGGGGCAGAGATCCGGGCCGGGCGTCTACTCAGGGAGGTAGCAGGAGTGGGAGGGGGCCGGGTACCAGGAAGTCGGGTCGGGGCGAGGCTGTGGAGCCGGGAGGCGGTGGTCTCTGGCTTCTGGTGATGTCCTCTCCTCCCCGCCCGCAGGAGGAGGAGACGCTGTCCTTCATCCGAGACAGCCTGGAGAAGAGCGACCAGCTCACCAAGAACATGGTGAGTAACCCCTCAGCTGGGCCTCCAGACGCTGGAGCGGGAACCCTGCGACCCAGTGCTTTTGGTACCTAAAGCCTGAAAGTTCTGGTCTGGGTGGTGATGGGTGGTAACGTCTGGGTTTCTCCAGCGACAGTGTTACACTTCTCTTACACTCTCTCCCCCTTGCCCGCCCCTTCGCTAAGGATGCTGCAGCCTCCAACTGGCCTGGACTTTCTGCTTTCGGCTTAAATTCTCCATTCTAATTTCTCTCCTTCCGCAAACATTTAGTGAGACTGACTTAAGTGGGGTGGGTACTGGCCATGTGTCACCCTCAATTCAAGTGCGGGTATCACCGGTGGGGCTACCACTTCTGCGATTACCGAGGGCAGGAGACTCAGCTGTCACTCTGGGGAGCTGGAGGGGTAAAATGAGCCAGAAATCAAACAGATGTGGGATCTAGTCCTTGTTCCTCCACTTATTTATGTGTGGCTCCTGACAGGTAACTCAGCCTCGGTTTCCTCCTCTGCTAAAATAGATGATGCCAGTCTCCATTGTAGCTATGAAGGTCATGGAAGCTAATGCATGGAAATGCCTCTTGCACAGTATCTGGTATACAATAAGTACTCAATAAATATGAACTTCCTTTCTTATTCCTAAAAAAGCCTGGAAAACCCAAACTGAGTAGTAGATAGAAATGTGGGTATGTATTCCATAACACAGTCATCAAGTGCTAGTTCTTACTTAATGAGATTTAGCCTTAGAGAGAGGGGATTTGAAGGTACCAGGAATGCATTTGAGGCTACTCTCTATGAAACTAGTTCCTGTTCAGTCTAGGAAAGCATCAGAGAGAACAGAAATTGCGATTTGGCTTTAAGAGGTGGAAGGGAAGCCATCCTGAGGTGATTTTCTAGGGAGCTAATGTAATGCTTGCCTTCAAATCAAACTTCAGCCAATTTATTTGGGCCACCTCTGATCTGCCAGGCATGTGATAGATCCTGGGGATACAGTGGAGAATAGGTATACCCTGCCCCTCTCCTCTTGGAGCCTACTGTCTAGAAAACCAGAGAAAAGGCAGCAAATGCTAAAGACCTGGCAGGGGACAGAAGCAGTGCTGGGACAATCCTGAGGCCTGAGATCACGGGGCTTCCCCCCACAGGTGTCTATCCTGTCATCCTTTGAGAGTCGTCTCATGAAGCTGGAGAACTCCATCATCCCTGTGCACAAGCAGACAGAGAACCTGCAGCGGCTGCAGGAGAATGTCGAGAAGACCCTGTCCTGTCTGGACCACGTCATCAGCTACTATCACGTGGCCAGTGACACTGAGAAGATAATCAGGGAGGGGTGAGCTTGAGCCAAAGGGTCACATTCCTAATGCCTCTTGGACCAGTATGCTTTGGAACGGGGGTAGAATATATATGAATCTAGAGTCCCCTGTGTTAATTCTGTTCTCCCCTTTCCAAATACCATTCCCTTAGGCCTTCCTCTTCATCTTCCATCTGCCCAGGCTAATATGGCTCTTCTTTCCAGGCCCACAGGTAGGCTAGAGGAGTACCTGGGAAGCATGGCCAAGATTCAGAAGGCTGTGGAGTATTTCCAGGACAATAGCCCAGATAGCCCGGAGCTCAACAAAGTGGTAAGGGGCCAGCAGAGTGATGTGAGAGGTTGGGAGACACCAATCCCTGCTCGGGTCTCATGAGTGACACTGAACCAGCTGAAAGATAATATGGTAGAATAAACAAGTATATAATACCATGCACATACTATAGACATCAAAATCTCTGTTTCAGGAATTACGAGTATACATTTTGATTGCATTTTAATAATTTAACTAAATTATAAGTTGTTATTTAGTTGCTAAGTTGTGTCTGACTCTTTTGCAACCACATGGACCGCCAGGCTCCTCTGTCCATGGGATTTCCCAAGCAAGAATACTGGAGTGGGTTGCCATTTCCTTCTCCAGGGGATCTTTTCAACCCAGAGATCTCTTGCATAGGCAGGCAGGTTCTTTACCACTGAGCCACCAGAGAACACACATTACAAGTTACCTATGAAATATAAATTTAACATTTGATTTTTATAAATGCATGGATTTTTTTATTGTAGTGAAAAATACATAATATAAAGATTACCATTTCTAACCATCTTTAAGGGAACAGTTCAGTGACATTCGCATTGTTGTATAACCATTGCCAGCTGGCTACACAGAAGACTGGCAGAATCAGTACATTGTCACACTGGTAACCCAAAGGGGACACACCAATATAATCAGTATATTGCAGCCCTGACTGCCCACTGCCCACATCGGTGGGCAGCCTGGACTGAGAGATTGGAATGTCAGGGGTTGGAAACCTTTGTTCTTGAGGGTCTCTACCAAGTTCAGATCACAGAGTGAAGACCTCTGTGCTAGAACTTGGGCATGGGGATGGGCTAGAGGAGGAGAAGACAAAAAAATACACAACTCCAGGTTTACCCCAGAGGACTTACTATTCAAGTAAGCAGAAACACTCCAACTCCTCTTCTATTTTTAAAGCATCTTTATTGAGATATAATTCACATACCAATACAATTTTACCCACCTAAAGTATAAAACTTAGTAGTTTTAGTCATCAGTAATTTAGTAAATAGTCACCGAGTCATGCAACATCCCTGGAACAAGTTTCACAACATATTTGTCCCCTGTAAAAAGAAACACATCAGCAGTCAGTCTTCTTCCCTTGGCCTCCCCCATTCACCCCACCACTAGTACTCACTCCTCTGGGTTCTTTGTACCTTTACCTATTCTAGACTTCTGTAAATGGAATCTCATAATATGTGACCTTTTGAATCTAGCTTCTTTGAAATTGCCGCTTTACAAGGTTCACCTGTGTGGTAACGTGTGTCAGCACTTCATTCCATTGTAGAGCAGAGTTATATTGCATCCCGTGGATCTACCACGGTTGTTTGTCCGTCCATCACTTGATCACTTCGCTTTTTGGTGGTTATGAGCGGTGCTGCTATGAACGCTTGTGTACATACTTTTGTGTGGGCATATATTTTTGATTCTCTTATCTGCTCTGAATACCTATTACTTATCAGATGCGTGATTTGCAAATATTTCCTCTCATTCTGTGGATTGTCTTTTCACTTTTTTTGAGGAGGGGGGCAGGGGAGTGCTCACAGCATGGCATGCAGGATCTCAATTCCCTGGCCAGGGATTGAACCCTTGCCTCCCTCAGTGGAAGTATGGAGTCTTAAGCCTTGGACAGTCCAGGAAGCCCCCCTCTTTTCGCTTTTTTGATGGCTTCACTTTCAGCACTAAAGTTTTTGACATCCAATTTGTGTTTTTCTTTTGCTTTTCTAACTAGGGTTTCTAACAAACCCTTTTCTAACAAGAACACAAATTAACAGTGGAATGAGAAAATAATCAGCTGATACCTATAAGCACCTACTTCTTATAAAACTCGGAGTTTCACCTGCAAGCATACATTTTAAGAGAACACGAGGGAAAGAAAGAGTCAAGGAAGCCTTCTGAGCGTTTCTTCTCTGGGAAAAAGGAAGTGAAGGCGGAGGAGAGCTGAGATCCAGAAGCAGGAAGGGTCTGGGGAGGCGAGGGCCAGCTGGAGCCGCTGCAGACCCTCATCTTTCCCTCCCTGCCTCCCTTCACCCCATAGAAGCTGCTGTTTGAGCGGGGGAAGGAGTCGCTGGAGTCCGAGTTCCGCAGCCTGATGACCCGCCATAGCAGGGTGGTGTCCCCAGTGCTCATCCTGGATCTGATCAGCGGTGAGGACGACCTGGAGCTCCAGGAGGAGGTGCCCCTGGAGCACCTGCCCGAGAGCGTGCTGCACGACGTGGTCCGCATCTCCCGCTGGCTGGTGGAATACGGCCGCAACCAAGGTGAGGCGGCCGGGGCGCTGGCGGCAGGCCAGAGGGAGCGGGCCTCCCCTGTGTTTCTTTAATCCACTTCCAGGTCTTTTGATAAGGAGTTTAGTAGGAAGCAGTGTGAGCCATAAATCTCTAGGATACGTGTCAAATTGTGAATCTAGCAAATCCAAGTGTTTCTTTAGATACCTTCCTTTCCTGTTTCTTTCCTTTTTTTTTTTTCGATTAATTATAAAAATTTCAAATGGCACAGAAAGGTTTAGGTGAAAAACAGAAATTCACCTCCCTCCCCACTTCCCTGATGCCTATATCATAACCTAAAGATGAGTATTGTTAAGGTTATTTACACCCTTCCAAAAAAATCTATGTGTGTGTGAGAGAGAGGGTAAATATGTGTATATCTCCCCCTCATTCGCAGGCGGAAGGAAGCATACTAAACGTTCTCCGACAGTTGTTTTCTGGTTTTTGTTTTTAACTTAGTGACATGCCTGGAGAGCATTCCATATCAGTATATGTATATCTGCTTCATTCTTTTTGACAGCTGCATAATATTCTGTGGTGTGTTGATCCCATCATTTTTTGGCCTGCCCCAGGATTTTTTAAAAACACTCCTGAGTTAAGCAAAAATTTTAAAAAAGTAGTGAATATTCTGTTTTAAACTACTTAGTCCTCCGCATTCCTCTCCCCTTTGGTAGTGTGCACATGCACCAAGCTGTCAGTGTGCCTTATCACTGCCCCGCTCCTTCTCGAGGACTGTGTGGCGCCAGGTCTCAGGGCTGACTGTACCAACCACACAGGCTTGTCTGTGGCTCATGCACTGCACTCTGGGAGCCGAGGGCTTGGCAGGAGCGATCCAGGATAAGGAGGCCTCCCTTGGGGTAAGGGAGGCCAGTGGATGCCTCCAGACCCCTCTGCCTCCTTCAGTCAGAGCCTCTGTGCTTTGGTCCATTTTTCATGCTGGTGACACATTGGTTCAGAGCCTGAAATGTACCATGGCATCTGTATCTTTTATTTCCTCACTCATTTGAACTTTTTTTTATTTCCTAATTTCCCAGTATTGATGAAGTGCCAGAGTGAACATGCTTGTACTGCTTGCTCTTCTTATTTAGGAAGTTCTTTGGGTTATTTTCTCAGAGGTGCAGTTATCAGGTAGAGCTTCTTGCCATCTTACGTTCCTCTCCGGGCAGATGGGCCGGTAGACTGATGCGTCGACAATCCTCCAGCTGTTTGTTCTTCCTTAATTTATCTTAGCTGTTTGACCAGGCTGTCACAATCCTCTAATTTTTTTAAAATTTTCACTTCATTCACAGCTAAAGAAATGGTCTGGTTTTTTTCATTTACTGACATTTGTTGTCTCTTTACTGCCTATATACATTGTTCACATCCTTTGCGTGCTCAGTTGCTGAAGTCATGTCCAACTGTTTGTGACCCCATGGACTTTACCTCACCCGGCTCCTCTGTCCATGGGATTGTCTAGGCAAGAATGCTCCAATAGGTTGCCATTTCCTTCTCCAGGGAGAAGGACTTCCTGACTCAGGGATCGAACCCAGGTCTTCCACATTACAGGAAGATTCTTTACTGACTGAGCCACCAGGGAAGCCCAAGAATACTGGAGTAGCCTATCCCTTCTCCAGGGGATCTCCCCGACCCAGAAATCACATCCTTTGACCTCTTACCAAGGTGAAACTGGATGTTAAGTTTGTATTTTTTTATCTGAAAAATACTTAACCAGAAATTCCCTAGCAGTCCAGTGTGTTAGGACTCTGCTTTCACTTCTGGGGGCCTGGGTTCAATCCCTGGTCTGGGAACTAAGATCCCACAAGCCTCGGGGTGTGGCCAAAAATAAACAAATTAAAAAACCTTACTTTCAAAGTAAGTAAAAAAACCTTTACTTTCACTGTCTGGCGGGGTCCAGTGATTAGGACTCCGCTTCCACTGTAGGAAGCACAGATTCGATCCTTGGTCTGGGAACCAAGAACCACATGCTGTGTGGCACAGCTAAAAAACAACAACAACAAAAACCAAAACTTCCAACCAACTGTTGGTTCTGTTGGGGGATAGTTTTCCACATAAGACTGCCTAATTTGGGATGAAGCCACTCTGGGGGCTGTTAGGAAGAGGTTAACAGGCAAGAATAGCAGGTACCCACTGCTGCCCTGAGGAGCTGTGTCTGGAGGGGAGTGGGAGGCTCCCGGGCCAGGGGCAGGGACCTCATCTGTCACCCGTCTCCCCTCAGATTTCATGAACGTCTACTACCAGATCCGCTCCAGCCAGCTGGACCGCTCCATCAAAGGCCTGAAGGAGCATTTCCGGAAAAGCAGTTCTTCCTCCGGGGTCCCCTACTCCCCCGCCATCCCCAACAAGAGGAAAGACACACCCACCAAGAAGCCAGTCAAGCGGCCAGGTGAGCCCCCACCTGGCCCACCTCAGAACCATCCAGAGGGCCATGTGGGACCTGGGTTGCCCAGGACCACCCTAGGGTGAGCAGCGTCAACCCTTCTAGAGCTTATCCTCGCAGTACCCCTGACTGTAGGTGCCCGCGACAGAAAGCAGGTGTCTGCCCACCCAGCAAGGCCTGGTCCAGTGAGTTCCTTTCTCCTGAGTCTGGGGGCTGCAGAAGTGTCCTTGGAGTGGAGGGTCACAGGTCTGGAGAGGTGGGCTGACAGGGGTGTGGGGGCAGCCACTCGCTGGGCGCCCTGGGCCTCCCTCCATCGTCTTGTGAAAAGGCCAGGCCCACTGCCTGACCAAAACCTTGGAATGGGACAGGGGCAGGCACAGCGGCCTTCACCTTCCAGGAAGCCCAGGCTGCCTGACGTGACGCATAGTTAAGAAGTGGAGAGGAGAGAGTGTACTCTTTCACAGTCCACCCATCCAGAAAGGAGAAAAAAAAAAGTCCTAGGCCATCCTCGCCAAAGGACACAGTTGGGCTTTTGGGTTCCACTTGAAGCTCATGTCCAGCCGTGGGGAGTCGGGGGAGGGTCATTGTGGGAGAGGCCTGGGCTGCGGGTGCCCTGGGTGAACAGCTCACTGTCTGTCCTTCTTCCCATCATCGTGTGCCCCGTAGTCTCTGCTCCAGGTAAACAGTGTCCCCGTGTGTCATCTTCTGCTTGGCAAGCCTGGCTGTGTCTAGCTGCTGAGAGGTGTTACCCTCGAGAGGCTGGGGTCTTCCGGGTTGAGGGACTGCTGCAGACCCCAGGGAGAGAGAGAGCCAGTGAGGCCGGGGGCTGCTCCTGTCTCAGCCCACCTGGTCCAGCTGCCGTTGCCAGCGCGTGCCCGGAGGTGCCGGTGGACCGTCCTTCGTGACAGCGCTTACCTTCCCTGCCCCTCAGAGAGCAAGGTTGCCTGTTCACAGTTGCCCTGAAAACCTGCTCCTCCTCAGGCCTTTGTTCAGGATTTGGAGACACAGTAGAGCAGAGGCTGCCCCCCGGCAGGGCACCAATGGACAGGGCATGAGGGAAGCCAGGGGCCCTTCCCTTCCAGTGTGGATGTCCTGGCCGCCCCTCGGGAGAACCGGCCACAAACGGTGACTCTACTAAGGCTGCCTGCGTGGCTGCAGCCGCCTGCCTCACAGGCCTGTCCGTCTCTGTGGCTCGGCTCAGCGAGGCTCTGGGGCTCCTGGGCATCGGCAGGTCTGCACTCTCTTCCCCTCTGTCTCTTCTCCAATGGGCACGCCAGGACCCAGACTGCATCCAAGAGCACTGCTGGCCCTGCAGGGGAGCCGGGGTCTGACCTTGGCCCTCCCGCTGGACCTAAAGCAGCCTTGGCTTCAAGCCCCCCGAGAGGAGGGCTGGAGCTATGAGCGTCCCTCCGGTTTCTGTGGGGTTTCAAGAGTTGTCAGGAGCTGGGGGGCAGTGCTCAGAGCTGGGGGGCAGTGCTCAGAACTGATGTCAGAAACTAGGGAGACAGGTCCCTGGGACGTGATTCCCAGCTCTTGAGGAGCAAAGCTGAGAGGCGCGGTGGGTAATGAGACACCGACCTTGGCGTTGTCCGAGGTAATTGGGCGCCTGATGGGTTTGGCAGCTGCCAGATCAATGTCTTCAGCCCACATCCATGCGGACGTGCTGGTGAGGCTCCTGAAGGCTGCGCGGGCCCATCTGTTCCTGCTCGGCTGTGGGGCAGGAAACCAATTGGCTCATTAGTGGGGCTTGTAGCCCCAGCTTGGTTGTTGGTAGCTAATTGTGGTTGGTGCACACAGAGAGAAATGTCCCGCCTCCCCCAGCCTTTTGGGGAGCTGCCAGGACCCAAGCAGCCTCACTGTGTTCAGAGATGCCGGGGGGCATCCATGAGTCCCCAGGGGAGAGGGACCCGAGTGACCCTCACTGGGCCTCCCCTGCCCCCAGCTTTGTTAACGGGGTAGCTGCACACACCCATTTTGAATGCTGTTTTATTTCCCCCACGTGTTCTGCCCTGAGCTCTCTCCCTCCCGTAGAGGTAGCCGACCTGAGAGGCTATGGGCACTGCAGCGTTGTTTTCATTGTTCTCACGTGTGATACTAACTGTTGGTTTTTTCCCCCCATGCCAAGAGCATGCACCCTTTCCTGCGGCCCTCCCCCTCCAGCTCTCTGTGTGGTGGCCTCTGTTAACTTCTCCTCGGCTTTTGAGTCGTTCCCAACAGCTCTGATGGTTCAGATCCCTCCCCTGGTGTGTGGGCCACTCTGCCTCTGGATCTCCAAGCCTCCCACTGCTGTCCCTGGAAGCCCAGTCCTATTTCACCACCTCCCGGGTTTCCTGCTTTCGGTGGGCTACTGTTTGCCCACTTCTGGCACTGAGCATGCCCGGAGAACTCAGCCTGCTCTTTGGAGAGGAACTGAGGGCCTCAAGGTGTCCCCAGGATCTGCTTTCTGGGCTTGAGCTCCATGACTTGCTCCTCTATCCCAGGGCCTATAATCTAAGTGCCACTCGGTACTAGGTTTTTTTATTATTATTTTTGGCTTCTCCTGGTGGATCTTTGCCCATTTCATCTCCCTTCACCTGCTGCACTTCCTCAGATGAACTCAGACCCAGAACCATGAGGGTCAGTGGCAGAACCAGGAGCTCCCCTAGGGGAACGAAACAGCTCAGTTCCTCCATTTCCTCCGGCAGGGCCTCTGGTGGTCCCGGGAGGGGCCCGCTGGGAGAGATGGCCACCGGGTGTGCTCACTGCTGGGGTGGGCGTCGGCCTCAGGGGAGGGGGGCCGGTGAAGGGATGCTGCTGTTTTCTCTCACTCATTTCCCAGGTCTTCTTGTCTCCTCTCTGTGTGGCTCTGGTGACAGGGACGATCCGTAAGGCTCAGAACCTTCTGAAACAATATTCCCAGCATGGTCTAGATGGGAAAAAGGGGGGCTCTAACCTCATTCCTCTGGAAGGTAATCACCCCGTGTTCCTCTCCAGTTCCCTCCTCCTCCATCATGTGTCCACTCCCGTGGCAGGGCAGAGCCTCCACCCCGCAGAGGGCCTCTGGCACAAGCCTGAGAGGGGTGGGGGGTGGGGGGGAACTGAGCTCCCTGGGGCTGCTGAGCCCTCCTGGCTGGCTTGGGGGCAGCCTTTGTGGCCTCGGCCCAGTCCTGTCTGGCTGACGGCGGCTCTGCCCTCTGGGAGGCTTCCCGCCCCCTCCCCATCCTGTCTCTGTCCTTGTCTCCCGTTTGAACTCGGAGAAAGTTCTGTCACAGGCAGCCCTTTCACGCTCAGACCAGCAGTGGCAGGACCAAGCCGGCTGCCTCCCTGCCACCCCCTGCCTTCAGAAAGGGGAACGTGTGCCATGGGAGATGGGCAGCCTGTGTCCCCCAGGGACAGCCCTGCCCTGGGAGACCAGGTCCACCTTCAAAAGAATGACCCTGAAGGACAAAAGGAGCCTGTCCCCATTCATTCGGTAGTGACATTTCTCTAACTGGATCTCTCCCCCAAATACGGTGAGACACAGCCACTGGGGCTGAGCATCAGACCTTCCGCAGCTGCTGGAAACTCTTCAGAAACCCTCTGTGGTCCTCACAGCTTTCTCAGCCTCCGGGATTTTTGAAGCCAGCTCCCAAAGGTGGTCCAGGCACTGCAAGTCAGGCTTGAAACGGCTGTTCCTGAGGTGGTCTGAGGCAGAGGAGGGGCTCAGAGCCCTCTCCAGTGCCCCTCCTACACCCCATCTCATATCCCCCCTTGGAGATTGAGGGCTTCTTCTCAGCAACCCCCACCCCAGGAGGCAGCCATCCCGCCCCTGGATAAACGCTGCTTGTGTTTGCGGCCGACGTCTCGCTAGGTCACGAGCATGATTTCCGAGTTAAGCACCTGTCCGAGGCCCTGAACGACAAGCCGGGGCCGCTGGCCGGTGAGTACCGCAGCCCAGCCCGCAGGCCACCGCCACCGCGCTCACGGCCATCCCCCGGAGGGCCTGCGCCCGCCTGCCCAGCTGGCCTCTGCTCCGAGGATGAGCCAAGCCTACTCGCCTCTCTCTCTCCCCGGTCTCCCTCTCTCTCCCTCTTTCTCTCTGGCACTAATAAGTCTCCCTGCCTCTCTCCAGACGGGAGTGCAGGCTGGGCTCTCGGGGCCTGGGCTGAGGGCAGAAGCTGCCACTACTCGGCAGGCAGGGAGGGTAGAGAGCGCCCACACCTGACTCCAGCAGCAGCTCCAAGGCTCTGACCCCCTCGGAGCCTGTCCCTTGCACGTAGCATCCAGTTGCCTGTGGACATCACTGCTCCAGCTTCTAGTACCTTGGAGGGACCCCCTGCTCCTCTTGAGGCAGCTGACGACCAAGCAACCCTCCCTCTCTGAGGCTCACATGGCCTGCTCTCCAACTTTGATTCCATGTCAGCTAACCTCATAGACCAGAGCCCACTGCCTTTTTATACATTCCAGAAGGCCTGACCAGTCCGGTGTCTGCCTTCAGAGGCCCAGCATCTTCTGAGGTGGCGCCAGCCTCCTTGGGGTGGACATGGCCACTTGCCCATCCCTGGATATCGTCTTCCCAGTACAGTTCAGAATCACCCATTCTGGGGTCAGATGTGTCCTCTCCAGGAAGTTGACTGAAGGGTCTTCTTGTCCTTGAATCCATCTCTCCCACACTTCCTGTTCCTGGCACTCTGGGACAGTAATACTGCCCACAGCAGAGCTGAAAATGAAGCTCAGACCAAGGCTGGACTCAGCCCCTGTTTTTCCCCCTTGAACCCTGGCAGCTCTGCTGGAGTCCTCTCAGCTTTCTGCCAGCATTCTTCCTCCCATCTGCTGCCAGTCTGGCTGCAGCCAAGGAGCTGGAGAGATTCACGGCCCCCACCCAGCAGGGAGAGGGGCCACCCCAAACCAGTAGCTCAGGGGCCCTGCTGTTCCCCCAGGGAGAGACGACATGCTGGACGTGGAAACTGATGCCTACATTCACTGTGTCAGTGCCTTTGTCAAGCTGGCCCAGAGCGAGTACCAGCTGCTGACAGATGTCATCCCTGAGCACCATCAGAAAAAGACCTTCGACTCTTTGATACAGGTCTGGCCCCACCCCACCCCGACCAGACGCCCCAGCAAGGGCTGTCCCTGCAGAAGCTTGAGTCTGGGCCTGGTTCATTGGCCTTAAATCCTGCCACTGCCTCCACCCTGATCCTGGGGCGTCTGAACTGGGTGGTGTGTCCTAATCGGAGGCACACTCCCACCCACACCCTTCCAGGTGCCCTCACCGGCCATGGGAGCTGGCTGGCTGCCCCTCCCCTAAGCCCTCCCCCTGCCCCACTCTCTCAGGACGCCCTGGATGGGCTCATGCTCGAAGGCGAGAACATTGTGGTGGCTGCCCGCAAGGCCATTATCCGCCATGACTTCTCAGCCGTCCTCACCGTCTTCCCCATCCTGCGGCACCTCAAGCAGACCAAGCCTGAGTTTGACCAGGTGCTCCAGGTATGTGGGGCAGGGGGGCCTTGGACGCTGGGAGCAGGAGGATCCCGCCGCCCAGCAGGTCCTCCCAGGAGAACTGCATTCTCTGCTCAGATTGGGGGTCAGCAGCAGCTTCCCCGGGGGCCCTGGGCGGGTGGAGTTGCTCTCGGGGGAGTGAGGAGAAGAGACAGTGTCCGGGGCGGGGACTGGGAAGGGGCAGGGCTCTGGAGCCCTATGCAGCCATGCGGCTACGTCCTCAGGGCACAGCCGCCAGCACCAAGAACAAGCTGCCCAGCCTCATCACCTCCATGGAGACCGTGGGAGCCAAAGCGCTGGAGGACTTTGCTGACAACATCAAGGTACCCTTCCTTGGTCCACTGCCACCCAGCCTGGCTGACTGGTGGGGCTACAGGCAGGGCCACCAGCAACCGGGCTCAGAAACTGCTTCTGAGAGCAGGCCTGCAAGCGGGGCTGGCGTGCGCTGCAGGGAAGCCAGCCAGCCGTGCTGCCGGTCTCCTGTCAGTGCCCACAGGCCTCCCTTTCTTTCCCAGGGGCTCCAGAGGCCCCACCCGAGGCATCAAGCTCATTTAGGTTCGTCTTGCTCGCTTTTGTGCCCAATGGAGGTGTCCTGACACTGTCTGCCAGGAGGTGGCGCTGTGGGCCCACAGACTGGGGTGCGGGGTGGGCTCGGGGCCTCCTTAGGTGCTGTTTCAGGGACTCAGGCTGTCTCTCTCACAGAACGACCCGGACAAGGAATACAACATGCCCAAGGATGGCACTGTGCACGAGCTCACAAGCAACGTAGGTGCTGCCGGGGACTCCTGGGGCAGGCAAGGGGTGCAGATGGCAGGGCAGGCTGGGAGGTGCCGAGTGCCCCCTGCAGACGGGGCCTTTCCCCAGAGGCCAGACCCACAGGGTGAAGCAGGAGGTTTGCTGCCACCCATTTCACCAGGCAGACGCCTGCCCTCACCTGTCCTGGAATGGTCAGAAGGGACGCACCGTGGGGGCTGATCACTGGACCTGTTTTCTCCCCATGCAGGCCATCCTCTTCCTGCAGCAACTCCTGGACTTCCAGGAGACGGCGGGCGCCATGCTGGCCTCCCAAGGTACTTGACACCTCCCAGCGGGGGCCCCCCTGCCCCATTCCTCCCTCTCGGCTGGAGACTTGGGGTTAGCCCCCACAGGAGGCAGTGGTCCTCTCTGGGAGAGGAGATTCCTCCCACCCTGGGGGTGGAAAGGAGACGTGGCCTGTGGTGGGACCCCCCCACCCAAGCCACTTGGGCCATTGGACCCAGCATCAGGAGAGCGGGCTCTGACCACCTGCCCAGCCTCCATCCCCTCCCAGCTCCCTCCTCTCTCCTCACCCTGGAGTGCGGAACCCACTTGTCTGAAGGTGTCTTTTCCTGCACCGCTCCCCGCTCCCTCTGCATTTCCCCACCCTCTCTTGTGTTGCTCATCCTCCTACTTGGTCTCCCACGGCTGACCCTTTGAGCGGGCTCGGCTCACATCTCAGGGCCAGCCTGATGTCTTCCCATGACTGGGGTTGGGAAGTCAGCACATGGGGAGGCGCACGCTGAGACCCTTCCCTGTACCCCGCATCCTGAGGGCAGCCTCTGGCCTGATGTCTAGTTTCCAGTGTGTCCCTGGCCCGCAGAGGTCCAGCCTGGGCTGTCCTGCTGTCTGTGTCCCGGTGTCAAGGGGCGTGGGCTGCTTGGCTCGGGTGTGGCGGCCGTCTCTAACCTGTTTTGCACTTTGCATCTTTCTCCCTCCTTTGTCTCCCCCCTTCCCCTCTGTGCGCACTGCCTGTCACTGCGTAGTTCTTGGGGACACATACAATATTCCTTTAGACCCCCGAGGTAAGCAGCAGGGCTCTGCAGCCCCATCCTCCCCCCTCCGAAGCCCTATGGGTGAGGTTCCCTGGGGACAGAGGCACCTGGATAGGCTCAGGACCCCAGTCAGAGCAGGGTCAGAGGGGCACAGTTCCTTCAGGGTGACCCTGACCTTCTCAGCTCCCTGACCACCAGTTTCTGTCTCTGGGCTTCTCCAGGCAGCATCCTGCTGTGCCCAGCACCCTGACTGCACCCTTTGGGCTGGTCCAGAACCTCCATCTCCCCTTGCTCCCCTGTCCACCTCCTTGGCCTTCTGCTGTGTGCAGGCAGGACACCTCTGGTCTGGTAGAGGAGATTATGGGCAGTGGGGGAGAAGGTGGAGAGGCCATGAGGGGCCTATTCTAAAACTCTGCTGCTAACAAATGGGCTATATGGGCCTTGTAGGTACCACCCAGCATGGGTCGGGGGCAGGGGCTGTGCCCACGCCCATCCTGCCCGTCTTCCTTCCCGTCCTTGGGGGCCAGCTCATTAATCCCACCACCCAAGACCATGGAGGGACCTCCCTGGATTCCAAGAAGAGTCCCAGGAAGCGCTCCCCTTGGCGGGAAGGGAGCCCTGTAGCTCAGGACATACCCAGCTCTGCCCGAGGAAGCCTCGGGCCCCTCCCAGGGTTTCCCCAGCTACTCCCCAGGCCGAGGGGAGGCCAGAGAGGGTCTCGGCCGCTGCCACCGCCGCAGTGACAGGACTTCTCCTCTCACAGAGACCAGTTCCTCAGCCACCAGCTACAGCTCCGAGTTCAGCAAGCGTCTGCTGAGCACCTACATCTGTGAGTGCTGTGCACCAGCCTTGCCCCCGGCGCCCAGCTTCCCTGCCTCTTCCCTGCCTTCTCCTCTTTGTGCTCCTGCTAGTCCTGGTCCCACTCCTGAGGGCCCCCTACCCCACCCTGACCTTTAGAATTGCAACCTAACCTCTGGTTGGGAGGCTCTGGGGGCTGGGCCAAGGGCTCCTAAGTCTAGCGGGGTCTCGGGTCCAGGAGGGACAAGGAGCGATGGTGGGAGTTGGTTTGTGGATCAAACTGCCGTGGTTGGTAGGTGACCACATCCTTCCCTGTGCAGGTAAAGTCCTGGGCAACCTGCAGTTGAACCTGCTGAGCAAGTCCAAGGTGTATGAGGACCCGGCTCTGAGCGCCATCTTCCTGCACAATAACTACAACTACATCCTCAAGGCCCTGGAGAAGTAAGTGGCCGCGGGGCTGCTCTGTGGCTCTCTCTGGCCTCTGCCTGGCCCCCTGGGGATGGCTGTGCCCCCTGGTGTCCCAGTAGGGAGGGCACCCCTTTACCCTTGGCGGGCCCAGGACCCAGTGAGGTGGGAGGCAGGCCCCGCCGGGGTTGCTGAGGAGGCTGGCAGCCTGTTGGACCTCCTCTCTCTCTCTCCCTGCCTGCTCCCACCCCAGGTCCGAGCTGATCCAGCTGGTGGCTGTGACCCAGAAGACTGCCGAGCGTTCCTACCGGGAGCACATCGAGCAACAGATCCAGACTTACCAGCGCAGGTGGGGAACCCCCCCGAACTGTGTACCCACCACTCATGCCTCTTTCCCAGAGCCTGGGGATGCTGGGCCTGGTCAGAGTGGGGTCAGTGATGGGGAACTGCTGCCCTGTGGACCCCAATCCTTTGCTTTTTAATTACATTTGTTGTGGTGGGAGAAGCCCCCTCCTACTCCCTACTCCTTGGCAGGGAAGGGGCACTTTGCCAGCCTATTCAAGGGTAGTCTGCCAAGGGTGACAGCTAAGAATGGTTGACTGTCAGAGATGTGGGTAACATTTTGGCCAAGCAAAGAGCAAGGGCACAAGGGCCCTTGAATTTGGCTGAGCCGTACTCTCTGGGGCCGTCTCCGGCCCTTTCCTCCTGTTTCTTAGTTTGTGTGTCTCTCTCCCTTCAGGTGTTTCTTCCCTGTGACTGTATCTCCCTCTTCCTTCTTGTTTATCTGTTCTCTGCTCCTCCTTTCTCATCTGCTTCTCCATCTTAATTGGCTGTGATACCGACATGAAGTTGGTAGTGCTTGATCAATTTATTGAGTGTTCTGTTTCCTGTCCTTAATTTTAAAAGTGAGCAGCTTGAACATTTTTATTCCCAAGGGGGGAAAAAAAATCTCAGCTGTGTTTCGCTTAGTTTTGACCCAAACTGATCCCTGCCCTCACCACCTACCCCAGTAGATCAAGAGATTTTTAAAAACACAAAACTATCGGCCCCAGGAAAGGGAGCAGGCGCCTGAGGCTGTCCCTTTTCTGCCCTGTGCTTCCCTCCCTGCTTGGCAGTTGGTTAAAGGTGACTGACTACATTGCCGAGAAGAATCTACCTGTGGTTCAACCTGGAGTCAAGGTGGGCTGAAGGTCTGGGCTGGGGAGGGGAGGGATGGCTAGTGGATACCGTGCTTTGTGTTGTATCTCTGGGAAAATAAACAACCAGGATGAGAAAGCAAGGATGCCTGTGGCCCCGAGGGCAGAAGGGAAGGAGGCTGGGCGTGGGTGTCGGGGGAAGGAGCCAGAGACAGGGCGACTCTGCTCTGAGCTCCGCCTTGTCTGCCATCTCCCCCGGCCCCCCAGCTTCGGGACAAGGAGCGGCAGATGATCAAGGAGCGTTTTAAAGTAAGTCAGTATCTTCTCCCCTCCGTCGATTGATGCTGCTCCCATAGCAACACAGACCTGAACATTTGTCTCTGGATCACTACTATTTCCCCCTGTTTGGTGGCCAGGGCTTCAATGATGGCCTTGAGGAGTTGTGCAAGATCCAGAAGGCCTGGGCAATTCCCGACATGGAGCAGAGGGACAAGATCCGCCAAGCCCAGAAAAGCATTGTTAAGGAAACGTACGGGGCCTTCCTAAACAGGTGAGCCCTCCATTTCTGCCTTTCCAGCCCCATGCTCCCCTCTGCCCCAGCTGGACCTCTGGGCTCTTTTCTTTGAGAAAACATGGAGAGAGGGTGGTGGGTTTGGGTGGCAGACCCAGTGCCTATGGATTTGATGTGGGGCCAGACCAAAACGTGACTCGGGTACCCCGTTAGGAGGGCCTTAAGTTGAGGCAGGGCTGGGGAGGGGCTCGGCCTGCTGCTCTGACCTCAGCGCCTGGGCAGGTATGGCAGCGTGCCTTTCACCAAGAACCCGGAGAAGTATATCAAGTACCGCGTGGAGCAGGTGGGGGATATGATCGATCGCCTCTTTGACACCTCGGCCTGAGCTGCCGCTGCCCCTGCCTGGCCAGGCCAGAGCAGCTGTGTTACTGGACAGATAAACAAGTGTGCACTTGCCTTTGGGTCGGGTGAGTGTGGCGTCCTTTGCGACGGGGGCCCTTCTCTGCCATCTGGCCAGGAGCCCCACCCCAGAGTCCTCGAGTCCTGGTCTGCCTTTCCTCTCGCAGCCCCCATCCCCTACCCAAGCAGCACTCTCCCAGAACTTTGGGGTTCCTCCACACCTGGGGGTTCATGGCCCTGACCACAGCCTGCAGCAGCCACGGGATGGCTTCAAGACGAGAAGGACAGAGAAGGAAGACAGAAGTCTGTGCCCACCGCTGCCTTGTGGGATGGAGGAGGACGGCTGAGTAGCCCTGCCTCTGGGCCAGCTCAGGACTGGGTGGAGAATGCCCTTCAGCCCAGGCCTGAGGGTTGGGCTCAGAGGCGCAGGCCACACCGGGGCCCCCAGCCCTGGAGAGAAGCAAGGGGGCTGACCTGTTCTCAGACTGAGTGCAGAGAATGCTTGCCCCATCCCACAGTCCTGCCACCTGGGGGTTCGGCCCCCGAGGTGAGTCCCGGTGGCTGGAGTAGAAGTGCTCTCCCTGCCCTCTGAGCACTCTGCCGGAGTTCACAGAAGGGCGGCTGACCATCCCGGGCCTGTCTCTGGGGCTCCAGTGCTCCTGGCCTGGGGCCAAGCGGCAGCAGTTGCAGAAGGAGCAGTTAGGTGGTGTATGGGGACAGGGTGCCCAGCGGACAGTGGTAAGACCATCTGGAGCAGAGCGGGGCTCAGGGACGTGAGATGGGGCCCATCTCCTCCAACAAGAGTGAACAGCTGAGCACAACAGAGGCGCCCTTGCCCTGGGATAATGTGTTTATTCCACACTCCTTGCTTATGTGCTAAAAGAAAGGAGAGCTCAGGGTGGCCTGGAGTCCTTCAGGCTGAGGGAAGAGAGTCCACTTCCCTCCCCTCCAGAGGCCCCTTCACAGCCCTCACCCCCCAGGTCTGCAGCCCCGGACCCTGCCAATTACAGCCTGGGCTGCCCGCCGTGGGGTGCGGCCGCTCCAGGGGCTGGGTCCGACTTGCATGTCGCCCACATCCAGAGCACGATGAAGATTAACTGGCTACACACCACTCCTACTACATACACCTGGAAGAAGATGTGGTCAGCAGCCTCAGCCCAGCTCCTTCTGGACCCCTTCCCTGCTCCGGGGGCTTCTGTGTGGACAGGAAGAGTAAAAGGAGACATACTACACGCTCTGTGCGCACACAGGGTGAACCCCAGAGAGTGCTAGTCTGTCTCCCCCTTCGTCAGATTTACAGCTAACGAACATTCAGATCTGGCCCCTCCTGGATCATTGTGAGTTGGGAAGAAACGCCCTCTGAGAGAGGCTGTGTGAGGCACAGGGTTGTCCTATGCTAAGTCACTTCAGTCGTGTCTGACTCTTTGTGACCCCGTGGACTGTAACCCGCCAGGCTCTTCTGTCTATGGGATTCTCCAGGCAGGAATACTGGAGTGGGTTGCCATACCCTCCTCCAGGGGCTCTTCCCAACCCAGGGATGGAACCCAGGTCTCTTACGTCTCTTGCATTGGCAGGTGGGCTTTATACCCCTAGTGCCACCTGGGAAGCCCAGGGAGTCTGAAGTCACTGGGCCTTAGGGAGGCTGATTCTGCTCTCGGCTCCAGACCTGCTGCTTCTAAGCGTAGCCACAGTGAAGTCCGGTCAGTGGAGCCGGCAGAGATGGGTGCAGGAATCTCTAAAGAGCCCGGTGACCTGCAGCCTCAGTCTGCCAGCTCTGCCCTAGGGCTCCTCCCTCAGCCACCCCCCCAGGAATGGGCCCCAGCCCTTGCCCACCTTTAGGGTTAGGCCCTGGCTTCTCGTGGTCGTGCTGCTCCTCATTCAGCACTGGACTGCGGCTGTCCTCTGCCCTGAGGTTGCCCCGGGCCAGGAGCCCGGCCAACAGCACCGTCTCGGTGGTGCTAACAAAGAGCAGCAGCAGCAGGACGGTGAAGTAGTAAACTGGAGAAGGGGGCGGAAAAGAAAGGTCAGAAGCCAGGCCTGGCCTCACTGCCCGGGACCTGAGCAGAGGCACCCTGGCTCCGGAGTGAGGCAGGCCCTGTCCGGCCCCAGACTGGGCGAGGGTGGGGGGCCTTACCCAGCAGGGGGTTGCAGGAGGAAGAGCTGGGCAGGGCCTGCATCATGGAGGAGTGGAAGACAAGGTAGCTCAGAAGCAGGGTCACTTTGTAGGCGATGCGCTCAGTCTGGAGGGGCAGCAGCCCCCCACACATGTCAGCCAACAGCAGCGCCTCTCCCGGGACCAGGAGCGTTAAGATGGCCTTTAGCGCTGTGTTCTGCAGGCGCAACTGGAAGGAAGACAGGGTGTTCCAAGGGGTGGGCATAGAAGAGTGAGGTCATGACCTCTGACTGCATCCCCAGTGCCCCCCTCAGCCCTTGGTAGCCACCCCCAACTCACCGTCACCTGGAAGCAGGGTACCAGTTGCTGGGATAGGATTTGGGTTTTCAGATCCTGAACCACAAACTCTCTCTTGACACTTACAATCTCGTTCACCGCATGGACCTGGAACTCCAGCTCCGTCACTGAAGGGGGAGGGGTGAGAACAGTGAGCTCCAAAAGAAATCTCTGGGGAGTAGGGGCAGGGACGGACTGGAGCCCGGGGATGATGGATCCCTCCGATGGTTGCTGGGGCAGATTTGGAAGCTGGTCTGTCCAAGGGCTTTCCAAACTGATTTTGCAATACCCCAGGTTTTCTCCACTTAGAGGAAGGACCATCTCAGATTCATAAAATGAATTTTCATTGTAAAAATAAATGCACTTTGCACCACTTCACAGAGGGGCAGGGGATGTGGCCACAGACTCACTCACCGGTATATCATCTCACACCCGAAATGCTAGGATTCATGGGGCAGCAGCTGTGATATTTCCCAGAAGGGAGGGATGGAAGGGGAGGTGGGACTACCCTGCCGAGTTGAACATCCCCTGCTGGGTTTGTGGGACATTCAGTGGGTGGCTACACCTTCAGGATGTTTCCAGGAGTGAGGCTGCAGCAGCCTGCGCCTCTGGGCTGGACACCAGTGTGCAGTTTGGCCCAGGCTGCTGGGGGCTGTTGCTTTGGGGGTGGGGGAAGAAGACTGGAGGGGCCCAGAGCCTACAGCAGGGGAGGGCCGGAAGATGCGGCCGCTGTTTGGGAAATACAATGAAAGAAGCATGCCCAGCTCCCCTAAGCCGGGGGGTGGATGGGGGTGAACACAAGCCCGGTCCCCCAGGTCAGGTGTTTGCTGGGGGCCGGAGGCCTCCCCTCTCCCCTCATCCCCCAGCTCCTGTCCTGTCAGCACCAGTGTTGCTGAAAGCGAAAAAGCTGAGGTGGCAGTCGCTCTGGTCGCTGGGGAAGTGGAAGAGCTCAAAGTCGCAGTTGGTCTCCGTGGTGAGGGCCAGGTGGAACTCGATGTGGCCATCCCTGTCCACTCGGGCCTGCGGGCTCTTGTCCTGCCAGTTCACCCAGAGGCTGCAGAGGGACAGGCAGCCCCTCAGAAGGGGGAGGAGGGGGGATGCCAGCATGTTCCCAGCTGCCATCCACTGCCCTCCAGGTTCTGGAAGATAGGGCACCATAGGGCACGGGAGTCGTGCCAGTGATCTGGCGAGGCTGCCAGGAGGGGGATATTCAGCAAGAGGACCTCCCAGCTCCAGATGAGGGATAGAGAAGGCTGCGCCTGGCCCGTGCCTGGGAAAACAACCCCTGGCTCACTTACGCCTCCCGAACAGTGAATCTCGGCATCCAGAGCATGTCCCAGGGCAGCGTGACTCTCTTCTGCCTGTGCCCAGTTGAGTTCAAGGCCAGGCGTGTGTCCAGCCAGGACTAGGGATGCAAGGATGTTGCTAAGGCTCCCACTTTCTGTGTATATGTGCCCCTGGGCTTAGCAGATTGACAAAGGCCAGTACTTCTGTGTTAGACTCACAGGGGTCTCTCCCTCAGCCCCCACCCACCATGGATGCTCACCAGCCGAAGCAGCAACATGGAGGACACTGTGTACCGAAGGATGTCCTGGGGAAGGGGAATAGTGCGTCACCTCGGGGGTGGGCATTATGTGGCAAGAAGGCAGGAGACCTCGGCATTCACTAGGCTGAGTCCTGTTCCATCTCCAGCTCAGTACTTGGGCCCCCCAGGTCCTCAGGACACTCACCACGTTAAACACGTTGGACACGAACACCTGCACATCCACCACCAGGGGCTGGCTTCCATTGTTTGGAATCTGAATGGGATCCGGAACCTTCTTGGGTGAGTTGAGGTTGGAGAAGGATGGCCGGTCTGAAGGAGGGAGCTCGAGGTCACCCGGTGCCTTGGGACCCAAATTCCAAGGCTCAAGACCTTATGCTCTCTACCTACCAAATGCTGGTGCGCTAAAGCCCTGCTGCTGAGCCAAATGCTGAGCGGTTCCGAGCCCGAGGAAGGCGAGATGGAGCAGGAGCCACAGGGCCATCGTGTGAGGCTACACGGAGGGGCTAGATGGAGCGGCAGGGCCTAGGCCACAACCTCTATTTCAGTCACTTCTCTGGGGGCCGGGCAGTCGGTTGAAGGCAGCTGTTCTGTGCAACGACCCTGGAGCCTCAGACTTGGCACACCTGCACCTCAGGTTCCGCAAACACCAAAAGACAAAGCCCAGGACCCAGCCCTGACCACCTTGCATCTGCCCAGGCTTTCAGGTCCCCGCTCCATTTCCACCACCTGGAACCAGTTTTCACATTCAAGACTCACCAAGCAGACAAGGCAAGCATGGGACCCCTGCCTAAACACACACACATACACATCCCTTTCCCTGACACTTCCTTCCAATCTGGACAGGTACAGTCTGGGTTTACACAGCAGGCACCTGCCTGGCTAAATACCCAAACCCTTACCACAGTGCTCTGTGCCCAACCATGTGAAGGTGGCACACCCTTGAGGGTTTCCCTGCCTCTCCTCAAACAACTAATTTCATGTAAAAGGCCTTGGCTCAAGGACTCCAGAGGTGGGGCAAACCTGGCAACAGGTAGAGGCTAGCTGCCCCAGGCCAGCAGTGCCTTAGAAACACCACTGTGTGCCCTGGAGCAGGACTGAGGGACGTGGGGGGGACTTTCCTAACCTAAGGATAAACCCGCCTTGGAGACCAGGTCCCAGACAGCTACTGGGAGGGAAGGCAACTCAAGGGCTGAAAGTGGTTAGGCACTGATCTGGTTGGTGTGGCTCCATAGAGCCTCAGAGAGCTGGCAACAGGCAAGGACTTGCCACACACCTGCACATATAACGCTAATGATAACACACATCGTGTCCAGGTCTGCCAAGTCTGTCGTCGGCTGACTTGTCCAACGCGCTCTAACAGTCAGCTTGCTTTTGTGCCGCTCACTGGCGGCTGCTGTTTCCTCATCTATATACACTTGGCACGTACAGATGGCCACGTGCAAAGAGCCTTTGGTCGTCTTAGGTCGCCCGGCACTCCCCAGCATCGGTGAGGGATTTCTAAGCGGATTTTAACTCTGCTGCCTTCGGTGCAGGCCCCTCTCTTGTACTCATCCATCCAGAGCTCCCCCGGGAAGTCCCAGAGGCCTCTCATCATGGAGCCTGGGGGTCCTGGGACATGCAGAGACAGCGCGCCACAGCACGTGGAATGGTTTGCGCGTTTTATTAACAAATGAAATTCCCTCCATGATCCCCCAACCTCTGACTCCAATCTTTGAACACCCAAGCATACCCTCTAAGGGCCCTCAGGTCAAATTAACTGTCAAGATGCCTTTGGGGGCCTTTGGGTCCCTCCAGGACAGGTCGGGGATGGGGCTGGATGACTGGCAGCGGAGAGGCGCCGGCACAGGGGCAGAGGGCCCGGCGGCCTCGCTCACGTGCGTCAGGTCAGTGGACTCGCGCTCCAGCACGCTGCCGCCATGGGGGCCCCGGGGCGCGACGCACACGCGGCCCGAGGCTCTGCGCGGGGCGCGGCGCAGCAGGCCCACACAGATCTCTCGGAAACCCTTGCGGAAGTGCTTGGAGACGAGAGCGTAGACGATGGGGTTGACACAGGAGTTGGCATAGGAGACCAGGTGCGAGAGGATACGCAGAGCGTAGGTGGCGCGCGTAAGAGGGAAGCGGCCAAACCACACGCAGAGGATCAGCGCGTGGTGAGGCATCCAACAGAGGCAGAAAAGCGCGGCCACGATGATGATCATCCGTGTCACCTTACGCTTGGCGCGCCGGGCGCCCGAGCCAGCGGCCACCGGGTCGACGGCGCGCCATAGGTAGCGCAGGGTGCGCGCGTAGGTCAGGCCGAGCACCAGGACCGGCAGCAGGTAGCTGAAGACAAAGGTGCAGAGGTCCATGGCGCGGCGGCGAGGCGCACTCCACGCCGGGTGGCACACGGTCAGGTTGGCTAACCGGGACTGGCGGTAGTAACTCAGGTACGGCCCGGAGAAGAGCAGCGAGAGCCCCCAGATGAGACCGATGGCCGCCATCGCGTTGCGAGGCGTGCGCAGCTCGCGGGAGTGCAGCGGGTAGCGGATGGCCATATACCTGCGGGTCAGGCCAGAAAGCGTTGGCGGCATTGGCGGGAGCCGGGCCGGACCCCTCCACCTCGAGCCCCATCCCACACTCCCCGTCCGGGAAGTTCTCTAGCGCAGCCCAGAGGGCGACACGGAGCATCTCATCCCGGACACCCTTAGCTGCGCCCACACGTGGGGCGGGGCTCGGCAGCAGGAAAGGCTACTCATTTGTTCTTTCTGAGACTAGACCGCTGTCAGACTCCACCCGGGCGGGCAACCCCAAGATTAGACCGGCTTCGGGGCTCTGGCAGGCTGTGATGACTCACCAGTGATGTTGCTCCAGAGGTAGGACCCAGGCGCTCTGAGGCTCTAAGAGACAGCCTGGAGATACCTCAGACAAGGTACAGAGGGGACTTCTTACAGAACCCGATGCTCTGTGGGTCCCACTAGCCTATCGGAATTGACACACTTGGCGCTCGGTGGAACTGGGGGGGTGCGTGGGGAATGTGGCTTCACCTCATTGCCTCTCCAGGGAAGGAAAGTGAAGACAGAGGGAGCCAGGGAGATAGAGTTAGACCAGGATTCCTGCCAGAGGAATCATCCCAGTGTCCTTCCAAGCTTCAGCATTCGGGGGACCCCTGGGCCCACTTCTCTCCTGCCCTTGACTCCAGGCCTGTTGGTAGGGTGCAGAGGTGGGGTGGGCTAGGGTAGGACCAACCTAGGGCTGCAGTCTTGCTTGGGGTTTGGCATGGGCCCTCACAAAGGACCCAGATTCTGCAGTTGGAGCCAGAGTAGACTGTGCTGAGCAAACTGTGGTTTGGAGGCCAGCGAGGTGGTGGTGCCTGAGCTGGCTTCAGGCGCGGGATTACAGGATGGGCCACTCCAAGCGAATCACTTATAAACCCGGTTTGGCCTGTAAACTGTGCACAGCAATCCCTCCTGTCCCAGCCTCTCAGGGGCCTTGACCCTCACAAGAAACTCAGCATGGGCAAAGGCTTCGTGCCCTGAAAGGTTATGCTTTGTCAGACACCAAAGGGCTGAAGAGCTGAGGCCCCGCGTCCCTGAGGAGCCTGGAGTCCCCGAGGAGGCACCTCACAGGGGGACACCCGGGTCCCCCATTCTTCTTCCTCGGTTTCCTCTGACACTCCCGCTCGTCTTTCATTCCCTCCTGGTTCCCCTTCCTTCCTAGCCTTCTCTCTCTACTCTCCGCATATCCCGCCTTGACCCTCAAGTCCGGTCTCCTTCCTCAGCCCCAGCCTGCGTGCCCGACCCCCTGGGACGCCAGCTCACCGGTCCAGGGAGACGGCGGCCAGCGTGAAGCTGCTGGCATGCATGGTGAGGAAGATGAGGAAGTGCACCGCCTTGCAGAGCAGCGACCCAAACACCCAGTCGTCCAGGGTGTAGATGGTGGCCTGGAAGGGCACGCAGCACACGATGAAACACAGGTCGGCCACGCCCAGATTGAGGATGAAGAGGTTGGTGGTGCTGACCGCCTGGCCACCGCGAAGCAGCACAGCCAGCACCAGTGCGTTGCCTACAGTGCCCACGAGGAAGATGAGCGCAAAGAGCGTGGGCACGATGACCGCCTCAGGCTGCCAGCTGCCCCCGCCTCCCACCTCGCTCGTGTCCTCCGTGTCCAGGCCGTCTGAGCCATTCATGGTGCCGCCGCCCGCGGGGCCGCCCGCGCTCCGGCAGCCGTCTGGGCCCTGGAGAGCGCGCCGCTCCGGGGGCTCTAGCCGCCGCAGCGCCCGGCGCGACTCGGCTGAGCTGCGGGCGGAGTGAGCCTCGCCGCGGCTGGGGCAGGAGATGGGGGTGCGCTGGGATCAAGGGGAGGAGCGAGCCGCCGAAGGGGGGGATGATCCCGCCGGCGGCCGACCGCGCCCGGGGAAGGGCTGCCCAGGGGCCCCGGCGCGCCCTGGCCAAGGCACAGGCAGCCCACCCCGGGGTCGAGGGTCGAGCGCGTTCCTGCTCCCCGGCACTCCGGCGTCGTCGGCGCGCTCCAGCCTCCGGCTCCGGGCTGTGCCGAGCTGAGCAGCGAACCGGCCTCCCCGGCAGACGCCGCAGGGACCTGCGGGTGCGCCCGCCCGCTACCTGGCGCGCCTCTCTGCTTCCCTGCAGCCTGGCGGGGGAGCCGGGCCTCCCTGGTCAAGCTAGGGGGAGTCCTCCAGAGAGTTCCAGGTGACCCCTAAAGCGTGGAGGTGGGGATGACGAGGAGTGGGGGCGGATTGGGCTGGGGGCTGCAGTTTTCCCGACCTGCGAATGGGATGCCATTGCCGCGTACCCCACGCCTCTTCCTGCCTTTAATTTCGGAGCATCGCGCCTCACAGGAACCCCAGGGAATAGCCCAGGGAAAGGTGGAAGGATTTCGTTCCCTTCTCTCCCCCACTGAGTGTTTCCCACTTCAGGTCAGTCCAGTAAAAGTTTACGGAGCATCTCCTGTGTGTCAGGCTCGGTTCCTGGCGCCCTGTCTCCTTTTCCTCAATATTACAGTATGGGCTGATAACACCTTCTAGAGGGCTCTGATGAGAATGGGAGGAGATGTGTGTGTGAGACCTGAGGCCAGCTGGTAGAATCTGAATGAATCAAACTCTTCTTCTCTTTTTCTTTACTCTATTCAGATATGCAACAAGGTGAAATAAAAAGGAAACAAAACAGCAGAACTGAGACTTCCCCAGTGGTCCAGTAGTTAAGACTCCACACTGCCAGTGCAGGTGGCCAGGGTCACAGAACTCAGATCCTGCATGCCACATCTAAGATGGGCACAGCCAAATTAAACAAACCACAGCAGAGTTACTGATATGCATCAGCAGCATTTTCTGAGATAGCCAGGAGGGTGTTTAGGTTGCAGAAACACAAATATTTATGATGTTGACATAGTGGTGGTTTAGTTGCTAAGTTGTGTCTGATGCTGTGTGACCCCATGAACTGTAGCCCGCCAGGCTCCTCTGTCCACGGGATTCTCCAGGTAAGAATACTGGAGTGGGTTGCCATTTCCTTCTCCAGGGGATCTTCCCGACCCAGGAATTGAACCCAGGTCTCCTGCATTGCCAGCAGATGACTTACCAACTGAGCTATGAGGGAAGCCCCTCAGATAGATGTTGACATACTAAGCATCAAAAGTTTGTGACTGGGAATCATGACTGTTTCTATATAACTTTAAAATTGGGTTTGAACATTATTGCCTTCTGTAGCTTAACCTCTGCTTCACCTTTCCCTTTCCTGTTCCTTGTTGTTTAGTCACTAACTCTTGTCTCATTTTTTGTGACCCATGGTCTGTAGCCCACCAAGCTCCTCTGTCCGTTGGATTTTCCAGTCAAGAATACTGGAGTGGGTTGGCATTTCCTTCTCCAGTCCTGTTCCTGGGTTCCTAGTCAAAAACTTCCTTTTTCCACTCCCGCTCACCCAGGACCTCAGCCTCAGGAGCCCAGCTGCTTGCTCCTCTTGGTAAGGAAACCTTATTCACACCTCTGCCCTGCCTGCTTATTCATTGATTAGGAAGATAATAACCATTCATTTTTCTGAGATGCTTGCCATTCATTTATTCAGTACACATTTACAGAGCACCTACTCATTTCCGGGCACTGTTCTGGGTCCTCGGGACTTAACAATGAGCTCTATAAAGATCAAGGCCCTTCATGAGCTTCCTTTGTAGCAGGGAAGAGAGACAATACATGTAACTCAAGTTATTAATCAGGTGATAAGTACTTGCAGGAAAAGTAAATTATAGAGGGAACTAGGAGTACCAGAGTGGTGGTGATGGTTTAATTCAGGTGATAAGTACTTGCAGGAAAAGTAAATTATAGAGTGAGGGAACTAGGAGTACCAGAGTGGTGGTGATGGTTTAATTTAGAATGGGGGGTCACCTCATTAAGAAGGTGACATTTGAGCAAAGACTTGAATGAGGAGTGGGAGCTAGCCTAGCTGATATCTAAGGGACTTGAATTCCAGATAGAACAGCCAGTGCAAAGGCCCTAAAGCAGGAGTGTGTTTGTGTCCCTAAGCAAGGAGGAGGTATGGCTTGAGTTGAATGAACAGAGATTGGTAGGCGAGAACATGAGAGGAACAGCATGCAGGATTTTTTCCATTGTGAGGAAGGCTTCTAGTCTGAGTAAAAAGAGAAGCCATGGCAGAGTTTTGACTAGAGGACTAACATGATCTGACTTCAAAAAAAGGGGGGGGCTTTATTGATATATAATTCACACACCATGCAGTTTACTCATATACAGTGTTTATTTGCTTTCTAGTATAGTCACTAAGTTGTGCAAACATTACCACAATCAATCTTAGGACATTTTTGTTCCTGCCAAAAGAAATCACCTCTTAACCCTAGCCCACCACTCTTTCTGTCTCTATGTATACAGTCTCTTTTCCAGCCACCCACGGGATTTTCCAGCCATTTTCTCTTCCAGGGGATCTTCTCTACCCAGGGATGTAACCCAAGTCTCTTGGGTCTCATGCTTTGCAGGCAGATTCTTTACCACTTGAGCCTTTAGGGAAGCTCTAAAACGTTCTTGCTGTCAGTTAATTACAGGTTGGAGTTTCCGGAAGGGCATTTCTTTTCTTGGTAAGCACTCTTACACTAGCCCGAACTTTCCTCGAGCTCCTCTTCCCCACTTGAATCTATAGCTTTGCTTATTCCAGACATTTTATATGAATGGAATCACACAAGTGACCTTTCGTGTATAACTTCTTTCACTTAGCTTAATGTTTTCAAGATCCATCTGCAATGTTACCAGTACTTCGTTTCTTTTTATGGCCAAATAATGTCCCATTGTGTAATAATTACATTATGTTTATCCAATTCATTTGTTGATGGACACTTAGGAGAATTTTTCCCCCTGACCATGTAGGATCTCAGTTCCCTAACCAGCGATGATTGAACCAGTGCCCCCTGCTGGTTCAGAGCAGGAAGTTCAGACTCTTAACCACTGGACTGCCAGGAAAGTCCCAGACTTTTTTCAAAAAATTATTATTTTTTTACTTTGCCGACAAAGGTCCGTCTAGTCAAAGCTATGGTTTTTCCAGTAGTCATGTATGGATGTGAGAGCTGGACTATAAAGAAAGCTGAGTGCCGAAGAATTGAACTGTGGTGTTGGAGAAGACTCTTGAGAGTCCCTTGGACTGCAAAGAGATCAAACCAGTCCATCCTAAAGGAAATCAGTCCTGAGTATTCATTGGAAGGAGTGATGTTGAAGCTGAAACTCCAATACTCTGGCCACCTGATGCTAAGAACTGACTCACTGGAAGAGACCCTGACGATGGAAAAGATTGAAGGCAGGAGGAACGATAGAGGATGAGATAGATGGATGGCATCACCAACTTGATGGACATGATTTTGAGCAAGCTCCGGCAGTTGGTGATGGACAGAGAAGCCTGGCGTGCTTCAGTCCATGGGATCACAGAGTTGAACACGACTGAGCAACTGAAATGATAATTTACTTTTTAATTAAAAAAAATTTTGGCCACACTTTATGGCTTGTGGGATCTTCCGTTCTCTGACCAAGGATTGAACCCATGCTCTTGGCAGTGAAAGTGTAGAGTCCTAACCACTGGACTATTAGGGAATTCCCTAGAAATTATTTTTAGTCATGGTAAAATAAAAAAAACACAGTTTGCCACCTTAAACATTTTGTGTGCAGTTCAGTAGTGTTAAGAATATTCACATTGGTGTGCAACTAATCTCCAGAACTTTTTGATCTTGCAAAACTGAGACTCTATACACGTTAAACACTATCTCACCATTTCCCCTTCCTCCAGCCCCTGGCAACCACCATTCTACTTTCTATGAATTTCACTACACTACATACTTCATGTAAGTGGAATCATACCATGTCTGTCTTTTGGTGACTGGCTTACTTAGCACAATATTTTCAAACTTCAATCACGTTGTAGCAGTGTCAGAATTTCCTTCCTTTTTAAGGCTGAATAATATCCCATTGTATGGATTACACTATATTTTGCTTCCACCTGTTGGGTATTGTTAATAATGCTGGTATAAACGTGGTGTACAAATATCTCAAGACCCTACCTTTAGTTTTTTTGGACATATACCCAATAATGGAATTGCTGGAGCATATGGCAATTGTTTTAATTTTCTGAAGAACTGCCACACCGCCTCCCACCGTGGATGTACCACTATACATTTGCGCCAAAAGTGCAGCAGTTACGATTTCTCCAGATCCTCACCAATACATGTTATTTTCTAGTACTGTTATTTTAAAAATAGTAGCCCTTCTAATGGGTGTGAGGTGATGGCTCCTCATGTTTTTGATTTGCATTTCCCTAATGATTAGTGCCTATCACCTGGTGGCTCAGATAGTAAAGAAGCTGCCTGTAGCGCAGGAGACCCAGGTTTGATCCCTGGGTTGGGAAGATCCCCTGGAGAAAGAAATGGCAACCCACTCCAGTATTCTTGCCTGGGAAATCCCATGGGCAGAGGAACCTGGTGGGCTACAGTCCATGGGGTCGCAAAGAGTCAGACACGACTAATACTCTCTAACGATTACCGCAGACTTACTTCAAAAATGCACCATTTCGTTTAGTTTTCCTAACAGTCCTAATTGGAGCTTCTCTGGTTGGCTCAGTGGGTATAGAATCTGCCGGCAATGTGGGACCTCGGTTCCACCCCTGGGTCAGGTAGATCCCCTGGAGAAGGGAACTGCTACCCACTCCATTCCACTATTCTGGCCTGGAGAATTCCATGGACAGAGGGGCCTGGTGGGCTACAGTCCATAGGGTCGCCAAGAGTCGGACACCACTGCGCCACTTTCCCACATTCACAGATGAGGGAAGAAAGGTTTAGAGAGAGATTAAGCTATTTATCTCCCAGCCAGACAGACAGAGCCAGAATTAGAGCTCGCAGTGCCATACGGCAGAGCAAAGGTTCATAGTCTTCCTCGCTTCAACACTTCTCTCTCCTCAGGCTGTTCGAGCGCGCCCCGAAGTCCAAAGAAGGGCACAGATCCCCATGCATCTGAGAGTTCCTGCATCTGGCCGTCTCCAGAGGAAGGGGCAGACAGAGGCGGTCCCCTCCCAGGTGGGGTTTTTCCTTCCTTAGGGTGGGAATCCCATCTCCCAGGTTCCCGGGAAGGAAGACACTCCGGGATCCAACGGTCTCCGAGATCCAACCGCGCAGGGATGCAAGAGGTGGGGTGGAGGGGAGCATCTCAGGGTCCTCCATCCAAGGAAGACTGCCTCCAGGAGATCTTAACGGCTACCGTGTCCTCGCGCCTCCAGGGCCCCCAGCCCTAGGCCGGCCACCGCTGCAGACCCAGAATCGGCGACCACGCGCAGGCGCGCTACCACAAGTGGCCGTTGCCCGCGGGCAGGGCCGTCGGCGGCGGAGTCAGCCGCTATCCCGTCAGCCAGTCCGAGCTGGCCGGGCTCTCTGCCACCGCGTCGTCTCGCCTCCTCTATCCCGTCCTGCTCTGCGGCGCAGGAGCAAGATGGCTGCTGAGAAGCAGGTTCCCGGAGGCGGCGGCGGCGGCGGCGGCAGTGGCGGCGGGGGCAGCGGCGGTAGCGGTGGTGGACGCAGTGCCGGAGGAGAGGAGAATAAGGAAAACGAGCGGCCTTCGGCTGGCTCGAAGGCACACAAAGAATTCGGGGATAGCCTGAGTTTGGAGAGTATCCTACAGTAGTCGGGCCTAACTCTGCAATGACTACGTGTCGATCTGGCGGGCCGGCGGGCGGGAGAGGCGGCGGGTCCGGCGCGTCCTGGGCAGGAGAGGCCGAGGGCTGCGCTTGCTCTCGCCCCTGCTTTTTGGGCACTTAACAGCTCCAGGGTCTGTTCTTCTACCGGCTTTTCTTCGCATCTCCTCCGCCCTCCGCGCTGGGGAACGTTCTCTTCTTTCAGGTGCCACCAGAAAACGGGGCAGTTTTCGGCAGTTGCCCCGCAGTTGCCCCGTTTGGGGGTTGCTGGTGGTGGGGCTGACACTGGCCACTCTGATGAACTTGGCACCTGGGGCCGCTGAAGTGGAGAGAAGGAAATTGCAGTCTCACGTTTTGGCTCAATAGTTTTGTCTGACAGCCGTCAGGGAATGCATAGTGAAAAGTACAGTTTGATGCTCTGCAAGTGGAGGCGAAGGTTGACTGTTCCAAGAAAAAAGCTTATTGCCCGTTTTGAGTATAAATCATGGAAGATTCTTGTGTAGTTCTCTTAATATGTCTCGTAGCATTTTGTCTTGTTGAGAGTCAGATGAGCTGTTGAGGACTCGGTTTCTAGTTTTCATCAGAGTGTATCACAGTTGAGTGTTTATGATATTAGTTTGTGGCTTTTTGAAATGAAAATGTAGGCGAATTTCTGAAATAGTACATTTAGCTTGACTTTTTAACATACTGAAGTTTTCAGCAGATTGAAGTTTTACTTTTTGAACTGGTGATATCCTTCCAAATGGATGTTAGAATGCCCTGATTTTACTACAAATCTTATTCATGCTGGTCTCTCTTTAGTTGTTGAAATAGCCCTTTCATTGTTCAGTGTTTTAAAATATCCCTGTAAAGAAGTATTGAGGAAACTTTAAAAGAAAACTGAAATGGTAGGCAAAGGTCATTGGACTTCCCAAAGTTTGGGACATAATCTTAAAATACTTTAAAATTCTTAAAGAGGACAATTTGGTCAATGCTTTTTCTTTTAAGAGAAAAACTGGTATTTTTATGCAAACTGTGGCCTGGTTTGGTTGGCATGTGCTCACCATAGGCGCAGACAGCATCACAGCTGTTAAGGAAAGTCAGGTGTGGCAGTTGTAGAAGGTTGTGCAAATAGAGTAGTAGTGCACGTCATTTATAACGTGAATCTGCTTAAGTGAGTGAAAACACTAGGTGCAGGTGTAAATCCCTGGGACTCACCCCTAATGTCATCAGCATTTATCAGTAGAATCCAGCAGCTTTGTTTAAACGGTTGGGTCTCATTAATCCTCAATGACTAAGGATGCCCTCCTTTTTTAGTTTGAAGTAGTAACTGAAAGTGCAGGCTGTCGGGTTTTTTACATGCTTAGCCTTGTCCTCTGACAAGATAGCTGTTGAAAATGATCACTAGAGATTTCACTAGTTAATGTACTAAGCATTTTAGAAATGTTTAATGAGCTGTGATTTGATACAAATATAGATTAATGGTACTAATATGGATGAATGTTTTGGATTATTTGCATTCTTGGCACTGTAAGCTTTTCCTTAATCTTGACTCTAGTTCTTCAGATTATAAAGGAATCCCAGCAGCAACATGGTTTACGGCATGGAGACTTTCAGAGGTACAGGTTAGTATCACTTGCAAGATGTGTAGACATCTCTGGCTTTTTCAGACTTGGTTTGCCTTTGTTACTACCCTCCCTACTATGCCTTACCAGAAAGTATACCTGGAAAGTCTAGTTCTTAACTTCTATCAAATCCTCAAAAAGGTACTTAATTTTCAAATTTGAAAGAAGCGAATCTTTTTATCCATTTTGCGTAGGATGTTGCAGATACATGGAAGCTTCAAGTGAAAATAACAAGGAATTATGGTGATTTTTTTTGTTGTTTAATTTAACCATGTTACAGAATCCGGGTTGTATCCCAGCTCTTGGCATTTGCTGTTCTGATTCCTGTCCTTGTAGTTTTCCTTTTTTCAGAATATGGCCTTTCATGTCCAGAGTCTCTCACCTAACAGGTTACTCAGTGGTATTCCATTGCAGGGGTGAACCACAGTCTGCTTTTATCCCTCAGTTGAATGGCTGTTGGGACTCCAAATTTGTTTTTGTTTTTTCCTAGTTATTATTAATCTTTTTAATGTTGGATTTTCAATTAGATTTTTTGGTAGTAAAGTATAGCATATAAATGACTTTCTGTACATTTTAGTCCATATTTCTGTCTTTTAATACATAAATATTTGTGTATGTGTTCCTACCAAATATTATTTTTGTTTTTCTAGTCTTTTTCTACGTGTTTTTTCCATAAGTTTGTTCACATTGTGTATACAACTTTGTATCCTGATCTTTTGCCGGACATTATATATTAAGTATTTCTTCATGCTTATAAAAATGTTCTGTACATGTGATTTTTATTAGTTGTGTTAAAACCTGATATATATCTATATAGACATACCATAGTTTATTTACCTGTTCCCCTGAGTTGATTATATGGTGGCCAGTTTTGTAGGCTTAAAAATCTTGTTCCCATGAATCTCTGATCATTCCTCTTTGTATTTCTGATTATTTCTTTAGTGTAAAAGTAGACTGTCAGTTCAGGAAGTATGAACATTTTTAAGGATCTTGATAAATGGATTGCCAAAAAAATTTTACACTTCTACCCATAATGTGTGTGTTCCATTTGATTTTTATGTAAAAGGGTAAGTGATAATTAAAGCTTAATTATGAATTGAGGAAAAAGACCCATAGTTCATAGATCCAATCAGACTGTTGTTTTTTTTTAACAACCTGTTCCTTGGTAGCTTTAAGACTGAGATGTTGAAGTTACGTTTAAACATTTTATATTTCAAGTTTTATGCTGTTTTGAATAAGAGTGGTAAAATTTTACACTAGCTTAGTCAAAATACTTTTATCGCACATCTATGTTAGGTACTGTGCTAGAACATTGGGGGAAATTTGAAAATAAAATCATCTTTGTATGATAAAATCATCTCAAAGATTTTATATTAATTAGAGATGTAAGAACATGATTATAATATTCTCAAACTATATTAGAAGTAAGAATTAAAAACTGCATGAGTACAGAAGAGAGAGGCTTGTCATAAGAGGTGATGTTTATCATATTTCTTGGTGATTTCCTTGTTCACCTCATTTTTCTTCAGATACGCTTGTGGTTTCTTTCTCCATGTCTTCCTTGTCATCACAGTCTCCATCAGGATGCCCCTTCTTCCCTTTTACATCCGTCAGAATCCTACTCATTCTTTCAAAGCCCACCATAAGTCCACTCCATTGAAGGTGGTTAATAAGAGAAAGGTTACTCATGTCATTTTCAATCTGCCATTTGCCTTGTTTTTGTGGTTGCCATTTTATCTGCATGATTCTCTCCAACTTGAGTGTGGTTCTTTGAGAATGGGTACCATGCCCTCTGTCTCTTCATGTTTTCTGTAATAGCAGTCATACTGCCTTGCATGTTTCTGTTCAGTGAACATTTGCAAGAGGATGGTGGTATCTATAGCAACCATAAGTAGAATATCCCAAACTTTTGACTTTGCCTTATTATAGAACTTACTATTGAAAGTACTATCAGCTTAGCCAAATGGTTTTTGGTTGTGGTTTCTTACAGGGGCTACTGTTCGCGTAGGCAAAGACGTCTTCGGAAAACACTCAACTTTAAGATGGGGAACAGACACAAATTCACAGGGAAAAAAGTAACTGAAGATCTTCTGACTGATAACAGGTATTGACTGCTCAGTGCTGAGTACATCTGGTTAATACATTTATTGAACAACTGCAGTGTGACAGATGTCGTGCCGCACACTTGAGTTACTGCACGTGATTTTTGTAGCAGCTCTGTGGGATAAGCATCTTTACTCCTCCATTATGAGGAAGCTGGGACTTCCCTGGCGGTCCAGTGGTTAGGACCCTGCACTCCCAGTGCAGGGGATACAGGTTCAATCCCTAGTCAGGAAATTAGGTTCTCACATGCTGTACAGCATGGCCAAAAAACCCCAAACCAAAACAGAAAACAGGCTCAGAGAGACTGTGTAACCTGTTCAGAAATAACTGTGGTGGAATGGTGAATGTTGAAGTCGGTGAGTAGACAATGACCTAATTGGTTATCAGGTAAGGTTTCCGGAGTGCACATTTCAGTGTCTGCTCAGTTCAGTCACTCAGTCATGTCCGCTCTTTGCAACTCCATGGACTGCAGCACACCAGGCTTCCCTGTCCAGAACCAACTCCTGGAGTTTACCCAACTCATGCCCATTGAGTCGGTGATGCCATCCAACCATCTCATCCTCTGTCGTCCCCTTCTCCTGCCCTCAATCTTTCCCAGCATCAGGGTCTTTTCAAATGAGTCAGCTCTTTGCATCAGATGGCCAAAGTATTGGAGTTTCAGCTTCAACATCAGTCCTTCCAGTGAACACTCAAGAATGATCTCCTTTAGGATGGATCTCCTTGCAGTCCAAGGGTCTCGCAAGAGTCTTCTCCAACACCACAGTTCAAAAGCATCAATTCTTTGGCACTCAGCTTTCTGTATAGCCCAACTCTCACATCCACACATGACTACTAGAAAAACCATAGCTTTGACTAGATGGACTGTTGGCAAAGTAATGTCTCTGCTTTTTAATATGCTGTCTAGGTTGGTCATAACCTTCCTTCCAAGGAGCAAGTGTCTTTTAATTTCATGGCTGCAGTCACCATCTGCAGTGATTTTGGTGCCCTCCAAAATAAAGTCTGCTGCTGTTTCCACATCTATTTGCTATGAAGTGATGGGACCGGATGCCATGATCTTAGTTTTCTGAATGTTGAACTTTAAGCCAACTTTTCCACTCTCCTCTTTCACTTTTATCAAGAGGCTCTTTAGTTCTTCACTTTTCTGCCATAAGGTGGTGTCATCTGCATGTATATCTGAGGTTATTGATATTTCTCCCTGCAATCTTGATTCCAGCTTGTGCTTCATCCAGCCCAGCATTTCTCATGATGTACAGACATGGAAAAACAGACTGGTTCCAAATTGGGAAAGGAGTACATCAAGGCTGTATATTGTCACCCTGCGTATTTAATTTATATGCAGAGTACATCATGTGAAATGCCGGGCTGGATGAAGCACAAGCTGGAATCAAGATTGCTGGGAGAAGTATCAATAACCTCAGACAGGCAGGTGACACTACCTTTACGGCAGAAAGCAAAGAAGAACTAAAGACTCTCTTGATGAAAGTGAAAGAGGAGAGTGAAAAAGTTGGCTTAAAACTCAATATTCAGAAGATGAAGATCATAGCATCTGGTCCCATCACTTCATGGCAAATATATGGGAAACAGTGAGAGACTATTTTCTTGGGCTCCAAAATCAGTGCAGATGGTGACTGCAGACATGAAATTAAAAGACGCTTACTCCTTGGAAGGAAAGCTATGACCAACCTAGACAGCATATTACAAAGCAGAGACATTACCAACAAAGGTCCATCTAAACTATGGTTTTTCTAGTAGTCATGTATGGATGTAAGAGTTGGACCGTAAAGAAAGCTGAGCGCTGAAGAATTGATGCTTTTGAACTGTGGTGTTGGAAAAGACTCTTGAGAGTCTCTTGGACAGCAAGGAGATCCAACGAGTCCATCCTAAAGGAAATCAGTCCTGAATATTCATTGGAAGGACTGATGTTGAAGCTGAAACTCCAATACTTTGGCCACCTGATGCGAAGAACCGACTCATTTGAAAAGACCCTGATGCTGGGAAAGATTGAAGGCAGGAGGAGAAGGGAACAACAGAGGATGAGATAGATGGATGGCATCACCGACTCCATGGATGTTGATTTTGACTAAACTCTGGAAGTTGGTGATGGACAGGGAAGCCTGGCATCCTGCAGTCCATGGGGTCACAGAGAGTCGGACACGACCGAGTGACTGAACTGAACTGAAGTCTGCATATAAGTTAAATAAGCAGAGCGACGATATACCACCCTGATGTACTCCTTTCCCAATTTGGAACCAGTCTGTTGTTCCATGTCCAATTCTAACTGTTTCTTCCTGAGCTGCATACAGATTTCTCAAGAGGTAGGTCAGGTGGTCTGGTATTCCCATCTCTTTCAGAATTTTTCACAGTTTGTTGTGATCCACATAGTCAGAGGCTTTGGCATAGTCAGTAAAGCAGAAATAGATGTTTTTCTGAAACTCTGTTGCTTTTTTGATGATCCAGAGGATGTTGGCAATTTGATCTCTGATTCTTCTGCCTTTTCGAAAACCAGCTTGAACATCTGGACGTTTAAAGTTCATGTACTGTTGAATCCTGGCTTGGAGAATTTTGAGTATCACTTTATTAGCGTGAGATGAGTGCAATTGTGCAGTAGTTTGAGCAGTCTTTGGCATTGCCTTTCTTTGGGATTGGAGTGAAAACTGACCATTTCCAGTCCTGTGGCCTTAAATCAGTATATCTCAAGTGAAATCTAGCAATATGTAAATTACTACAGAAAAGGTTTGTATTTCATTGCTGAATGTATACATGGTTGTTAACATGACAGGTTTACTCCATCAGGCACACGTATTAATAGTCTGTGGGTCAGTTTCTCAGACTTATTATTTGGCTGCACCAGGCATTAGTTGTGGCATGCAGGATCTCTGATCTTTAGTCGAGGCATGCCGCACCTGGTTCCCTGATAAGGGATGGAACCTGGGCCCCCTGCATTGGGAGTGTGAAGTCTTAGCCATTGTACCACCAGGGAAGTCCCTCTATATTTAAACCAAGAGCTCGAAAACAAGATGCCAACTTCACCTTTCAAAAGCAAGGTCATTTACATATATGTAACTCAGCCATAAAGAGGAATGAAATCTTGCCATTTGCCACAACATGGATGAACTTGGAGAGTATTATGTTAAGTGAAATTAGAGAAAGAAATACTGTGCACCCAAGTCTATGTGGAATGTAAAAAACAACCAAACAAATAAAACAGACTCACAGAGAACAAGTTGGTGGTTGCCAGAGGGAAGGGAAGGGGGAAGGAGTGGGTGAAATAGGGGAAGGGGATGAAGAGGTGAAAGCTTCCAGTCGTAAATAATTCATGGGGATGTGATGCACAACATGGGGAATATAGTCAGTAATACCTCATACCCGGCACCTGAAACTAATGCAAAATTCTAAGTCAGTTATACTTCAGCAAGGGCTTTCTAGGTGGACAGTGGTAAGGAATCTGCCTGCAGTGTAGGAGACACAGGTTTGATCCCTGTGTCAGGAAGATCGCCACTCCAGGATTCTGGCCTGAAAAATCTCATGGACAGAGGAACCATCTGTAGTCAATGGGGTAGCAAAGAGTCAAACACGACTGAGCTAGTTGCTACAGCAAGCCTGGATTTGCCACGTTTGAGGTAGTAGCAGGTTTTTCAGTGAGATGTGTCTCATTGAAAGAGAGTGGGTGGTTAGAAATCTACCGGAAATGTTGATTTGGGAACCATGGTCGATACTGTGAGAAGAGCAGCTCATGGAGGAAAGCAAAGGAGGGCGTAGGGAAAAGCTGAGAGGCCAAAGATTGCTCCTCAGAGGTTAGGCGAGTCTGGGGCTCCAGCCTTTGCCCTCAGTCGGCCTCTTCTGTCTCCGATTTAGATACTTGCTCCTGGTTCTGATGGACGCTGAGAGAGCCTGGAGCTATGCCATGCAGCTCAAACAGGAAGCCAACACCGAGCCCCGAAAACGGTTCCACCTGTTGTCTCGCTTACGCAAAGCCGTGAAGCATGCCGAGGAGCTGGAACGCTTGTGTGAGAGCAGTCGTGTGGATGCCCAGACCAAGCTGGAGGCGCAGGTTAGTGTCATAACATCAGCTTTGCTTTATTGTGGAAATGAGAGGTGTGACTTTTAAAAAAAGATTCAATTAAACGGAACAGAGCCTCTTCCATTGTATGTTGGTAATCAGGGGAGGAAAAAACCTAATCTTGCTTTTCAGAGGTGAAGTTGGCTCTTGTTTTTGTTTTTGAGCTCCTGGATTTTAAGAATTGGCTCTAACTTTTAAGAAAGCCTGTGCTTCTTTTGATATGTATGTGAAAAACTTGTTTCTGGGACGTTCACAAAGTAAGAATTTTGTTCTTAGTGAGTATTTGGAAAGGGATGAAGGAGATTTCAAGTTTACATTCAACTTTTGATGCTAGTGTTACAGCCCAGAAGTGAGTTGTTAAGTAAAACAAAGAGCAGTTTTTCTTTATTTTGAAGTTCTCTCCTGCGTAGTAAATGAATCATAAATTACCCATAGGTCACATTTTACTAGTGAGACACATTTTTTGATTTCTTTAGAATCAATCTGAATATCTCTATTCTTGATATCAGAGTTTGAAGCAAGTAGAGGTCGGGCTGTACCCTGGTTCCTAGGTATTGAAGCAGTGTCTCTTTTCCCGTCACCTCACAGGCTTACACAGCTTACCTCTCAGGAATGCTGCGGTTCGAACATCAAGAGTGGAAAGCTGCCATTGAGGCGTTTAATAAATGCAAGTAAGTCCGCTGGCCCAAAGGCTGTGGCTAATTTTGATAATAGTCATATGCAAGCTGCAGTTCAGCCAACGATTGCTTCCATGAAAGTTATTACAATTTCTTTCTTTTTGCCTTCTTTTGAGAAATGTGGATTGTTCTCTCTCAGCCTTAGAATTTGTCAGTTCTGGTAGTTGATCTGTGTTCCTTGTGAGTTTATTTTCTTAAGGCGAGGCTGCTGTGAACCGTGATGTTCCTTTCCTGGCAGGACTATCTACGAGAAGCTGGCCAGCGCCTTCACAGAAGAGCAGGCTGTGCTGTACAACCAGCGTGTGGAGGAGATCTCACCCAACATTCGCTACTGTGCCTACAACATTGGTGAGTGGGGCAGCGGCAGGCGGCCTGTGAAACCTGGAGAATGGCTTTAACTTTCCTCCCTTTCCCCTGCATCCATCTTTGGTGTGGGTTTGTGTTGATGAAAAGAGTACAGTTGTTGGAGTCAGCTCTTCTCAAAATCCAGAGGCAGTTCCCCAGCTTCAGCTTTGGCTTCACCGTATCTGTGCTCACCCAGAGCCTTGTGAAAGGACTTAGGATTCATTGAAATGTGCTGGTGGACGGGGAAGAGCTTGGAGTTGAATCTGAGAGTTCTTGAGGAAACAACCAAGACCCTTGAGGATTTTCCACTCAATCTCTCTCTCTTTTTCTCAGGGGACCAGTCAGCTATCAATGAACTCATGCAGATGAGATTGAGGTCTGGGGGCACTGAGGGTCTCCTGGCTGAAAAATTGGAGGTAATCTAGTATGCGCATTCTGTGAAAAGTCTTCGGTTTGAAAAAAAGTCCAGTAAAAGAAGTAACACACAATCCCCTCATCCAGGGATAATTGCTATTAATATATGCATATTTGTATCTATGTTTTTAATGAAAACTTTCTGTCACTTAATTTTTTTTTTCTTTTTTGCCATGCCTTTTGGCGCGTGGACTCTTAGTTCCCCAGCCCAGGGATTTGTGGCATGTTAGTTACAGGAAGAGACAAACGACAGTTCCCAGTGAGCTTCACCTTGATCACTCACATCCACAATTGGAGCTTTAACATTTCATAACTGCTTTCTAGGCGCTGATCACTCAGACTCGAGCCAAGCAGGCAGCCACCATGAGTGAAGTGGAATGGAGGGGCAGGACGGTTCCCGTGAAGATTGACAAAGTGAGGATCTTTTTACTGGGTTTGGCCGACAACGAGGCCGCCATCGTCCAGGTGAGGAGCCGGGACCTGTTCTGTTCTCCTGGTGTGTCTGCAGGTCGTCCTGTGTGGTTAAGATGTGATATTGTTGCTGCTTAGGATTTGGGTAACCATCTCAAGATGCATGGTCTTGAATAGAATTATTTTGAAAGGAAGCTGAGTTTATCGAGGAGTTTTTCTGTGTAGAGGCCAAAAAAATTGACGTGATAGCCTTCAGTGAAAGTGGGAGCAGCAAAGGGCTGCTTTGGGTCAGGGGTGACGTTCGGCCCAGCGGGCGGCGCAGCAGCACGGCTGTTTCGTCTCGTGTCTCTCTGACCTCTCATCCTCTCCTTCCAGCCCCTAAGGGTCACCCCGTGTTCCTGGGTCCCTGAAAGACAGCCTGGCTAAACCCGATCAGCTTGTTCTACGTGTGGTATCTGTGCAGTATTCATGCAGAGCTGTACTGCCCGATGCTCTTGCTGGCATAATTATTACCTGATTGTGGATGTGAACGACCAAGGGAGTTCCTGAGGAGAAGAGATTCTGGTGATCTTGGTTTGTGTGGAGTAGACGGTGATGGAGGCGTTTTTTAGAGCTCCTTCTCGGTATTAGGCGAAGAACATCTGAGAAAAAGGCCACACTGCTCCCTGTGTCTCCAGCCTCAGCAGGGGCCAGTGGCATTTCATGAGACTTCACAGCAGGCTGCTGTCCCCAGAGGGATGTGCGTGTGAGGCGCTTTGCCAGTTGTGCTGATGGGCTGTATTAAGCATCCAGGCCTTTCAGTGACTTGTTCCAAAGTGGCTCCTTTGGTTGGGGGCAGCTTTCAACAACTGAAGGATTTCTTTGTGCCTTTTGTCTATACTGCATTTGGCCCCTCACTTCCCTCTTCATTTGCTTTCAGGGCAGAAGATTAGAGCAGTACCAGAAACTTGAGTTTTCATTCATCTAAAAGACTAAACTTTCTGAGAGCATTTCATTGGCATTTAACAGTATAGAGGTCTCTCTTCTTGACTAGGGCTGATAGCAACCATTTGGATTATGCAGCTGAGTTTTCTCTTTAAAGTGATACGTACTGGAAGGAGAGAACTGCCACGGTTCTGCGCCGGCATCAGTGACAGTGGGGTAGGAATTCTGTATAGAGTAGGGAGCGGGGGGAGGGGGGTCAATGGGGGCAAATAAAATAGAGACTCCTTAGGAATTGGGCCACAGACATAGATCAGGTAAAGGACAGGACAAGTTAACATTTACTGAGTAACTTTAGAAGTTGTTCACGCTTACCATTTAGACAATATGTGTTTATAAGAGGTCAACCTACTGTCTAACTTCCCATATACCTTCACTGATTCTGCATTGTACTAAAGAGGAAGATAAGAGTGTTTCCTTTTAAGTCCTTCATATTTGCAAGATACAGTGTTTTTATTTGTTAGAACCAGACTGAGATCCAGTTTCACATAATTTTTTTACTAACACGTTGTCAGGACTTTTCATGTTCTGACAAATTATTTCACCACATTTTTTATTACCTGGTGGTCTCTTGGACAGACACCACAGAGACAGGCAGGGAGTGTGAGGATCCTCCTTTGTGTCCTGGACACGCTGCTTCGTGCTCACCTGGGTTTCTCTCTTCCACCCTGTAAGGTGGGTGATACTCACTTTACAGATGGGAAAACTGTCACCTGTCCATGACCGTATGTCTGACAGAAGGGAGTACCTGCGTTTAAAACTGTGCCCTTTTGAGTCCAAAGTTCGTGTTCCTTGAAGCTTTCCGCATAGCCTTAGATTCATCAGGAAGGTTAGTAACCAGATCGTTTTACTTCACTTTGGTGAAAAGCTAAATGTGATTTCACTTTACAGAAAAGCAAGAGTCCTGGGCCCCTGACTGAAAAAGTCAGATTTTAATGGAAATCTTAATGGAAAAACGTAGTCCTTCACAGGAGAATCCTCTCCACTTCAGAAGGTGACCGAGGGTAGGGGTTTCCCACGTGGGAGGAAAAGATACAGGCATGTTTTGTCTAAATTTATCTTTCTTTTGCTTTTTTACAAATAGAAAATAAAGTCTAAATGGGGGAGGTGTTTTTGCCTTATCCATAAAGTACTTGAGTTTGGGCCAAATTAGACCAGGTGAAAAACATTTCGCAACTGCACATGAAGCTTCTCCCTTTAAAACTGAAGGTTACTTCACGCTCATCGTGGTTAGTATGAGCTTTGTGCACATACTAAAAGGATTACTCTCAAACTCTGGTTTTAGTGTAGGGGAAGGGCTGACTTCTGGGTCTCCAGGTCATAGTTCCCCTTACAAGCAGCTCAAAGAAATTCCCTAGGGGTACAGTGCTTGGGAGTCTGCCTTGCAGTGCAGGGGGTACCAGTTCAATCCTTGGTTGGGGAACTGGGATCCCACATGCTCAGAGCAGCTGAGCTCGCCTCACTGCTAGAGACTGTGTGCCGCAGTGCAAGACCCTGCATGCCCACACTAACCCCTGATGCAGCCAGATAAATAGATACTGAAAAAAAAGTTCAGGATTGGCCAGCACTTTGATAATATTGGCAAGAAAAAGCAGTGACATTATTCCCGCCTTGAGTAGATGAAGATACTCCTGGTCGGTCATCTCATCGCAACTGCTGTCAGTTCTGTGTTCCCTCCTCACCTTCGGTGTGCGTGTTTATGTTGTTAAATGTATTCTTTTTAAAAGTCCTTCTTTATACAGATAATGGCAGGTGTCTTTTTTAGGGTTGGTGTCAGGGTTATACATACCTTGTAAAACAAGTTTGGAGATGTTCCCTTCTTTGTTTTCTGAAAGAGTATGTAACTTTTTGTTTTTTCCTTAAATGTTCCTTATAATTCACTAGTGATACTATTGGGCCTGGAGTTTTCTTTGTGGGGAGATTTTTATAATTTGTTTTTGCTTGTTTTAAAAAATAGATAATTCCTTTACGAGCTGGAGGGCTAGTCAGATTTTCTGTTTCATCTTGTGTCAGTTTGGATCTTATATTTTTAAGTAATATATTAATTTTCTGTAAATTGTTGGTTTTATTGACAGTTTGTGATATTCTCTTATCATTTTAGTGTTTGTAGAATCTGTAGTGTTGTCTTCTGTTAATGTGCTGGTTGAGGTGGATACAGTTAATTGTGGTCTTTAGGATCTTACCGTGAATTAGGATTGCTTGAATATCCGAGACCTTTAAATAATTTGGTTGAGCAAACAAAATGGGTATTAATCCCAGGAATCCCATTAAGGTTTTAACTTAAAAGCAGTTACATGCCTAATACGCTGTATCACACATACACCAGGTCAAGCCAGTGAGAAAATAATTTAAGTACGTGTCAAGTGAAGTTTGGTTAAACCCTTATGTTTCAGGTGTAGCTCTGTGGCTGATTAACTGTATTGAATTGCGTGAACCCTGGGTTATTACGCATGGGAAAGGCCCTTTGGCTATTCGGGGCTAATCTCCAGAAGAACTGCTTGCTGGTTGGTGCCCTTGGCAGGTGATTTGCCAGTTCTCCTTACTGTATCGAGTTGTTCTCTGCCCAGGAGATGGGGCTTTCGTTGCAGTGTTTCCTAACCCTGCTGCTATTGGTGTTTCCCGCCCTCTGGGAACTGGGTTGGAGGAATCTAGTAGCTTGCTGCTTCTTGCTTGCTTGTAGAGGTTTTTATGACCTTTAAATACTAAAACAACAGTTTAAAAAAGAAAACAGTTTACTGAAAAGCAAGAAGAAAGAAATAATTCAAGGAGATAATACTAAACTGCAAAGACTGGAGCCGAGGCTTAATCAACTGCCAAAATCCAGCTGCAACACCTCCCTTTCTTTAGCCAAGCTTTAGGTCTTCATGTCTTTAATATTGTCTTACTTTCTCATTTGTTTTTGCTTTGTTAATAGTTGATCACACCTGAATTGTCTTGGTGGTGATTTGAGGATGTCAGGCAGCTGGGGGTGGGGGCAGGTTAAAAATATCTCTAGGTTTGATGATTCTTATCCTCAGGTTATGACTTATACTTTAATATCTGACTGGAAGGAGATCATTTCTCCTTTTTGTTAAAAAAAAAAATTACTTTTACATGAGGTTTGTGTCTTTCTTTACTCGATTTTTGTCTGTGTTTTCCTAGACCTCACTGTGCCGAGTGAGGCTGGGTTCCCATCCCCTTGGTTCTCCTACTGGTGTGGTGGAGAATATGGTTGGACTCATCTTGCTGTCTCTCAGTCACGCCAAATAGACAAGTGAAAACAGTCTGGGAGCTCTGTCTTTAACAGCTGCGGGGGTCTTGCCTCAGGACACGCAGCTGGTTTTCCTCAGCCTTGAGACGTGCCTTGGGGCTGTGGAAAAGCACTTCTGAGAGTGTTTGAAGTTTTATAAAAATTGATCTCAAGCTTGTTTATTAGGACTGAGTAACGCGTTACTTCTGAGTTACAGGTTTCTCCCCGTCATGGGTACAGCCGGGAAGGTCAGGCTGGCCACGAATTCTTTTGCAGGGAGTTTGCCGGTGTGTGCCGAAGCAGGTGGTCATTGGTTCCGTGGCAGACTTGAGCCGTCTGCATGTAGGTTCTGAGGGAGCCTCCCTCTGCATAGACATGGAGAGGTGTTTCTTGTTCCACTGTCCCTTCAGGAGTATCTTTGCCTCTGAGATAAGTTTACAGAATAAGAGTGTAAGTAGCAAAATGTGTTTCTGGCTTCCTCTGTGGACATTTTGCCCAGCCCAGGAGAACCGTGAGAGGCTCTGCTCCAGAGATGAGTGGTCTCTGTCCCTGTGCAGTGTGGCTGCCTAAGACACAACCGACTGAAAGCCTCTGATCCAGGTCACCCTTTCCCTTCGTTGTGGTTTAAGACCTTTGTAAGATTCCCAGGGGAATGAAGAATTTTCTGGAAGCAGAGGGGAGATTTGCTGCTGTTCAGTACCTTGATGCAGAGGTTTTCTTATTCAAAGGGAACGAAGGTAATACCTGGCAGTAAAGAGGTATAACCTCAGGTATGCAGATGACACCACCCTTATGGCAGAAAGTGAAGAACTAAAGAGCCTCTTCATGAAAGTGAAAGAGGAGAGGCAAAAAGTTGGTTTAAAGCTCAACATTTAGAAAACTGAGATCATGGCATCCGGTCCCATCACTTCTTGGCAAATAGATGGGGAAACAGCAGCTGACTTTATTTTGGGGGGCTCCAAAATCACTGCAGATGGTGGCTGCAGCCATGAAATTAAAAGATACTTGCTCCTTGGAAGGAAGGTTATGACCAACCTAGACAGCATATTAAAAAGCAGAAATATTACTTTGCCAACAAAGGTCCATCTAGTCAAAGCTATGGTTTTTCCAGTAGTCATGTGTGGACGTGAGAGTTGGGACTATCCAGAAAGCTGAGCACCAAAGAATTGATGCTTTTGAACTGTGATGTTGAAGACTCTTTGGACTGCAAGGAGATCTAAACAGTCCATCCTAAAGGAGATCAGTCCTGGGTGTTCATTGGAAGGACTGATGCTGAAACTGAAACTCCAGTACTTTGGCCACCTGATGCAAAGAGCTGACTCATTTGAAAAGACCCTGATACTGGAAAAGATTGGAGGAGAAGGGAATGATAGAGGATGAGACGGTTGGATCGCATCACCGACTCAATGGACATGAGTTTGGGTGGACTCTGGGAGTTGGTTCTGGACAGGGAGGCCTGGCGTGCTGCAGTTGATGGGGTCTCAAAGAGTCGGACCCACCTGAGCAACTGAACTGAACTGAATGAGGTGTAGCATTTTCGCATCATATTAATTTTTTTTTTCACTTGAGCCATTCTTTCCCTAGGAAAGGAGGCAGGTCCCACGGAGCAGGTAAAATCAATTGGCTCTTTTTTTTTACTTAAACACCCACTGCCCCCACTGCTGGACCCCACCAGTCCTGAAAGGGTGTCCGTGGCGTGTCTGCTGGACTGCACGGTACCAGACTGTGCTGGGGTCCGTCTCGCCTGCTCATGGCATGGCTCTGGCATGTGTGTGGCTGGTTCAGGTCTGTTTTCGTGTCTTATTCAGTTGTTAACTCTGCAGCTGCCCCGTTCCACAGGATTTGTACTTTGAAAAATTTGGCTAGTTTGATTAAATGAGTACGAAGAATCTTACTGTCTTGAGATCCTTAACGGTGTTTCGTGTGAAGTATGTTTCCCCAGAGCCAGGCTGTCTGATACAGTGGCCACTTGAATATGCAGGCTATTTAAATTGCTTAAACTTTCAGGTGCTCAGCAGCCACCTGTAGCTAATGACACTGCGCTGGACCATACAGGAACATCGCCACCACAGAAAGTTCTAGGGGACAGCCCTGCTCTAGCCTGCAGTGTGTTAATAGTGTCTGGTTTGCCTCTATAAATTTATAGACTAGCCATGCCCCTGATTTGTTCCTAAGTTACTGAACAACGAGAAAGTCAAGTAACTTATAAATAGAAAGGTATGTTTGATTTATATTGGGTAATTTATAAGGAAGTTTTGTTTTTTTTTTCTTCCCCACACTGGAAACTAGGAAAAACAAGAGAGTTCTTAAGAGAATAAAAGGTTTTTCTGAAGGCCCCTCCCAACCATATCTTAAAGGAGTGGGCAGTACTGGGTTTTTTGAGCTTTTCTGGAAGTATGTCAAGAGATCAGATCGGATGTTAGTTTCTGTGGAAAGTCAAATATAATCATGGGAATGTTGATGTTCTAATGTCAGAGTGGGTCTGCCAGTAACACAAGTTCATCTCCTTTCTGCTTTTTGTCCATTCCCACCGGCTTAGTCAGATTCTTTAGAATGATAATGTGGTTTGGCAGGTATTCAGTTAATGAATCACTTTTTGCCTTATCCCGGTTAGCTGGCACGGGGGCAACGCCCTGTGCTCTGCAGAGACTGTTATTAAATACTTGTCAACTTCATCTGTCCTGAGATGTTTTCAGCATAGCCATATGGAATAACTCCTATAATGCAGGAAAACCTCATATGGCATTTAGGAGAGAAATATATCTTTGGTTGGTTATTGATTAGTCATGTCACTCACGTACTTGGGACTTAGAAGTCCAGTATCTGCAAGATACTTGTGCTATGCTTCAGTGTGAGGTGGCAGTGCCCCAAATCTAGTCCATAAGGCTCCCCTGAGATGTCAGGTGCTGGTCCTGGGCACAGGTAGAGGCATTGAGGGAAGACAGTAGAAAGTTCTATGATAGAGGAAAGATGAAAGCCTCTGTTCGTTGATGGTTTAGATCAGTTGTATCAATGCTTTTTCAGTATGCTCACTTTACATCTATATATACATGCTTCTCATTTCCGTACAAATTAATGAATAAAACTGTAAGAAGAACTGTATATGATGAAGAATGTTTAACAGTTGAAATAATCTCTGATCCAGGCTCTGTTTTGGTTGGATGTATGTATTCATGTCTAGTGGGAGGAATCAAAGCACTATCATGCCCTCCTCCCATTGAATACCATGACTTACTCAAAAAAAAAAATCTTTCACCACCTTCTGTCTTTGTTTAGGCTGAGAGTGAAGAAACCAAGGAGCGTCTGTTTGAATCCATGCTCAGTGAGTGTCGGGACGCCATCCAGGCCGTGCGGGAAGAGCTCAAGTCAGATCAGGTAGGACTCTGAGCCGAGCCCCGGTGCTTGTTCTGAGCCGAGGTCCTCTTTGGTCTGTGTGTCCCATTGCCAGAGCAGTGACTGTTGGCCACTGTTGTGTTTAGATGTGCGATTGGCTGACCAACAACAGAAGCCTCCTCTGGGCTCCACCACATTGAGAAACTTTCCCCTCTGTCCTGCTTCTCCTCATGGCTTCATGTATTACCTGTTAAGCGTTTGCTCTCAAGTCCATATCTCTGGGTGGATTTCTCCAGAGCTCCCTTTTTCTAATAATACCACTGTGATTCATTCAGGCATCTAGGCTGAAAACCTCAAAACCATTTTTGTCTTTCTTCCCTGTTGCCAAAAACCTTGTTTATTCTCCCTTTGTAGTTTCCCTCTCCCTTTGTGAGCTTTTTTCTATTATGTCTGGACTCCTAGAGAAGTCTCCTGATTTTTCTCTCTAGGCTAATCAAGAGTTCCTTAACTTCACGACATCTGTAAGGTCTCCTACCATGCAAGGTCCCATCTTCACAGGTTCCTCCCTTTAGGGGCCATTATTCAGTCAACCACAAAGGCAAGAGCTGACAGCTCAAGGCATAGAACTTGGGTCTGGGACACAGGTCCTAAAATGGAGCCGTGGACTGCAGACTGTCTGCTTTAATGCTTTGAGTCTAAACACTGGACACAGTGGACAGGAGGCCTTCCTGGCCATTACTCTGAATTCTCGTTCAAGTCTGGCTTTTCTTTGTCATTGAAACTGAGTGACCTTGTCATTCCAGGAAAGCCCAGGAGTTCTCTGGTATTTGAGGACCTCAGCTCACTAGAGTTTCTGCCTGTACCCCAGGGCACTTTGAGGTCCACACTATTGGATGAGGTGGTCAGAGCCGAGGACCTAATCAGCCATTTTATGTCTACCTTTTCACTTTCTGCAGAAACAGAGAGATTATACCCTGGACGTGGAGTCGGGGAAGGTGTCTAATCTTCAGTACCTGCACAGGTAAGAGATGTGACATTTTTACTTTTTAACCTTGCATGATATATCACTGAAACAAGAGTATGCAGAATGTTGATGTATGTTATAATTTATTGATACATATTAAAATATGAATGCATCTGTGCACATTTTTGCATGAGATTTGCACATGTATATTGTTCTAATATCCATATAATTTCCCACTTTTGTACGACAGAAGAACTAGAATGTAACCAATAACTTTGAAGCTCCCTGTACCCCGCCTTGTTGGTTCCTCGCACTCTTCTAGAGCTCACCGCTCTCCTAGGAGTGCCAGGCTGCTAGAGTGACTCTCCTCTGTGTTCTGAATGTTTTACGTTGTCCTGTCCACATTTAAGTTCAAGTTCAACCCAGCTTTAATTCCATCTAGAGTTTATTTTTGAGTGAGGTAAGGATCCGCGTCACCATTTTCCGCGAGGGTGACGAATTGTTCCAGTGTGCGATTTACGGATTGGTCTGTCCTTCCCCTCTGGTGTGCAGGCGGACATCCCACACTCCTTGCGTGCTTGCTTTCTGGACTCTCTTCTGCTCTGCTGATTTATTTGTCTGTTCTGACACCAGTGCAGTGATTTACTATAACTCTGTCATAGGTCTTGGTGTCTGGGCCAGCACGTGTCCGTTCCCCCCCCACCCCCCCGGCACATCTTGACTGTTTTTCTCCCTTTGCTCTTTCATACGCATTTTCAAATCGCCTTGTCAAGTTTAGGTGTTTCGCAGAAGAAGGGAGGAAGGAAGAGTGACATTTTTCAGACTTACTGGGAGAAATAAAATTCCACTTCTCCTTAGGTGCTCTTTCCATGTGACCTTGAAATTTTTAATGTCTTAGTCACTGTTTACAACTTTTTAGTGAACCTGGCAATATTTTCAGTCATTCCCAACCCGCCCCCCACCCTGCCGCCCATTTTAGTAAAAACAAAGCCAAAAAAAAATCCTCTTCCTGCCTTGATCTCCATTCTTAGAGAATTTGGTATTATGTCGCATTGACTGCCTTATGGTTCAGATGCACAGAATGTTAGCAGGTACAGTCCTATCTCCCTTCTGTTTCAACAAGCCCATGAGAAAAACAAGGCTTTACGAGGTTAGGGGACACATTGGTAGTTAATAGCCACTAAGAGGCAAAGGCAGTTGTCAGCCTCCTAGCCTTGAAAGACCGAGGGAGCTTCAGCGGGCTCAGGACACTTCCAAATTGTGAAGCCCCCTTGTCCCGGGATCTGTCCTCCCACCTCCATATGTAGCTGGTATAGGGATGGTAATCAGTTAGGACCAGAGGCCAGCTTTGGGGTAGATTAAAGTCAGGAATCCAGTAGCTCTTGTATTTTAATAAAACTCTGGTATCTTAATAAATATGTGTCTAGATTCTTGTTCCACTTGGTGAATAAGTGCTTTGTTTTTAGAGTCTGATTTTTCTGCAGAGCTCTAGGAAAGCCCGTCTCATGACTTTCCCTCCAGCTTCTCAGATGCAGCCACTTTTGGGGATGCCCTGGTGGCCCAGTGGTTAGGACTCTGCACTTTCAATGAAGGGGGCACGGGTTCAGTCCATAATCAGGAACTAAGTTCCCACAAGCTTCATGGTACAGCAAAAAGAAAAAGAAGGGGCCAGTTTTAATTCTTAGAACAAGTTATTTTGGTATTCACCTCCGTGTCTCTAAATGACATGTGTACATTGCAACTTCTTGATTTTTGGCTTCTAGCATTTATCACTACTTTCTTCTACAGCCCTCTCACCAATTCTACTCCTGGTCTTCACCCTGACCCCTCTGGCCTTCCACGTGACTCCTACACAAGCTCTCTCATTTCCGATGCTATTTTACTTATTTAGTCCTTATTTTAGGAACTAACTTGCTATCCATCTCTCGTCTTAAGGACCAGCAGTGTCCTCTGAAATTAGTAATTCTCTAAAGATACAGAAGATATAATTCAAGTTAAAGTCAAATTTTGTCGTAAGGTCTCATACTGGTCCCTGCAAGTTCGCCACTGAACAGCAGCCAGAGTTGAAGGCCCTTGGAGCTCGAGGCCCCGGCTTCGCAGCCCTGCCGTGTAACACGCCCTCACCCCCACAGCTCCTGAGAGCAGGCCAGTTGTGGGCCAGTGCTCTTCCCAGCACATCCGCTTCCCTGAGCATCACCTGAGCTGACATGTGGTCCATTCCAGCTACCTGACTTACATCAAGCTGTCAACAGCGATCAAGCGGAACGAGAACATGGCTAAAGGGCTGCAGAAGGCCCTGCTGCAGCAGCAGCCGGATGATGACAGCAAGCGCTCCCCTCGGCCCCAGGACCTGATCCGGCTCTATGACATCATTCTGCAGGTGACCCCGGAGGGCTGGGAAAGCCTGTCTTGTGCGTGGGTTGGATACAAAATGACATAGCAAAAAGGTTATGATAGCCAGGAGCTGTTGGTGACTTGGTGAAAGGCAGAAGTTCTTGTTTTCATACCAGTTCAGCCATCCATAAACTCGATATCCAGACATGTTGATGTCTTTTGTTGTTATTTAGACTCTTAGTCATGTCCGACTCTTTTGTGACCCCATGGATTATAGCTCACCAGGCTCCTCTGTCTACAGGATTTCCCATGGACAGAATACTGGAGTGGGTTGCCATTCCCTTCTCCAGGGGATCTTCCCAGCCCAAGGATCGAACCCATGTCTCCTGCATTGGCAGGCGGGTTCTTTACCACTGAGCCACCAGGGAAGCCTGTGTGGATGTGTAGACACTAGTAAACCCCCAGGTATTCATTCACTGAGCACTTCCCCGTGCAGGCTGGTCTCCCCTGTGCCTTGAAGTGTCCTGGGACCTGAGGCCACGCTGCCTCAGCCCCTGAGAGTTCGTCGGTGAGAGAGTTTGTGAGACCCCTGCCCACAGTCAAGGTGTCTGTGTAGGTGCCACGCAGGTGGGCCATCTGAAATAAGAGTTCAGAACCAGAGGGATCCCCTCCAGCTGCGAGGGTCCAGGGAGTCTCTAAAGAAGGTGAATCGTGACTGAGAGGAAGAGGTCGCATGGGCTTTCAGCGTCAGGAGGGCGCAGCCAGGTGTGGCTGCGGCCGAGTCACTCATCACAGACGTCCCCGTTATCTGAAGCCCAGGCTCGCTCTTACTCTGCCCACGTCTGTTCTTCCAAACCTTCTGTCAAATACTCAGTGTGGGTCCCCCTCTTCATGAGTTTTCCTGTTACATCTGTTGTGCAGAATCTGGTGGAATTGCTCCAGCTTCCTGGCTTAGAAGAGGATAGAGCCTTCCAGAAAGAGATAGGCCTCAAAACTCTGGTCTACAAGGCTTACAGGTAAGTTCCCTTGGGATGGGCAGGGCTCCCCTCAACCATTGGAAGGTTCTAGAAGCCTTGGGAGCATGTCCCTGGAGGTTGGGTTTTGGTTTTTGAAAGACATGAGCAGAGATGAACAATCATGACCTAGATGTGTGGGCAGTGTAGGTCGCGTTTGCAGCTGGACAGCGTCCCTCCCTGCCTGTCTTCAGCTTCCTCCCTGTGCTTTTTGGGAATCACAGCTTTTTTGCAGTTAGCAGTGAGTAAAAGACAGTGGGTCAGCTTTGTGATCTTGGGTGATTGTTGCTTAAGAGCACTGTGGCTCTCTCCTTCCCCATCAGGTGTTTCTTCATCGCTCAGTCCTACGTGCTGGTGAAGAAGTGGAGTGAAGCCCTTGTCCTGTATGACAGGGTCCTGAAATACGCAGACGAAGTGAATTCTGACGCCGGAGCCTTCAAGAACAGCCTCAAGGTAAGCCGTTGGCCTCGCCTGTTTCTGAGTCCTAAGCAGTTGGCCGTGAGGCCGTGATGCATTCTCAGGCGGGTCCTGCTCAGGTAGCTGTGGGATGTGGTGTGCCCAGGAGCTGTGGGTGTAACTCATGGCAGCGTTCCAGGCCCAAAGAGGACTCAGGTACTAGGAGAGACAGCTTTCGCCCAGTGCACAACCCCAAGTACCGTTCTCAGGCTCGGCTCCCTGTTGGAACTGCTTCTGAGGTGGATGTCTAGCCCTAATTGGTGTGGGATGTGAATTGGGGTTTTTATTATATTTATTTACTTTTTTGCCCTGGGGCTTTTTTAAGCCCTTTGGTGGTGCTACTCTGCAGCCAACTGGGGAACCACTTGGCTCTCCACACAAGTGCATGGGACCAGCAGCAGCAGCGCTTGAGAGTACGCTGGAAATGCAGATTTTCGGGCCAGGGCCCTGGTCTATGGAGTCTAAAGGTGTATTTTACTTTATCAAGACTGCCAGGCGATAGGGTGTATTTTACTGATTTTTGAATGACAACTAGATTTGTAAGCTTATGGACTGCTGTGAGGTTACAGAGATTCTTAAAGCACTGGTCCGGGGGACCCATGGGTATTTTACAAGCAGAAACTATTCAGAAAAGCGGAGCTAAGGTTACTGTCACCAACGTTACAGCCAGTGTGGGAGTGTCTGCCTGGAACAGCCCTGGGCTCAGCAGTAGAGAAAACTGGTTTCTGCCTTCAGAGAGCTTGTGGTTTTGCTGCAGCTACAAGACTCGCCTAGGACCCACCTCCGAATATAAAAGAAGGACGCGAAATGGGAGTAGGTGGGAGGCGGGCGTAGGCGCCGGGAGGGGTGACCAGTGGGCAGCCTCACCGGTGGGGTGTTGTGGGGAGTGGAGACAAGCCAGGGTGGACAGTCTGTCTCCGGAGAGAAGTAAGAGGGGTTTCATGAAAGCCCATCTGCCCCAACGTGCCAGGGTTTAGGTTAGGGGGAACCAACAGGAAACGGGCGTGAGGGGTGCAGCAGCATGCAGACCTGGCCGATCACCCCAGATTCTGCCGAGTGAGAGGCTGAGGCAAGAGAAGGCCCGTGGGTAGGGACTGAGGCCCTCGAGCCGGGCGGCCGAGCTCTGGGTCCCGCCCTGCAGCCACCAGGGACATGACTGGACACATTCTTTGGCCTCTCTGTGCTTTGTCTTCTCACCTGTAAACTGCAGTTACAGACTGTCTCGGGATTATCATGAAGATGAAACTGACAGGTGTGTGGCTTGCTTAGGGCAGTGCCTGGCACGTAATGCGTTTGGTGTATGATAACTGTGTTAGTGTTATCTTTGTCATCATTATTTCCAGGCAGTATTACTTAAGACATGGCGTAAATTTCTCCCCTTGAAACAGGCTAGCTTCTGTGTGTTGCTTTTTCTAATAGGGAAAATGTTTAAATTACCTGAAATGCGTGGAAACACTGGTTGGGTTACTTAGCTCAGGTTAGTTTGGTGCACCTCTCTGGCCTGGCCCCGGCTCATGGGTTCACGTTTTCCTCGTTGTTACAGGACCTGCCGGACGTGCAGGAGCTCATCACACAAGTGAGGTCGGAGAAGTGTTCCCTGCAGGCGGCCGCGATCCTGGGTGAGCTACGCGCCTCTTCCCCACGGCCTGTGTCCCCAGACTCCCCTTCTCTGCCCCTCCTCTTCTCTCCCACCCCCTCCACCACTGGCATTGCTTTGGTTCATCTGTGAAATTTTGGTTTTTTCCTGCCATTACCTCTGCCCCAGTGAGGCATCAGGTTATGTGGAAGAATCTAGAGGAACCCTGGCCTGCAGTCCCCCTGCCTGTCCCAGGGAGCCATGCCAGCCACGCTGGACTGAGCGCGCTGGTTCTGGGTGTGTGGTCTGTTATCAGCATGGCTTGTCTGCCTTGCCTTGGAGAGAGCTGACTCCCCTCAGATGGGCTACCTTTACCCCTAGGGTTTAGAATCCAGGCGGGTGATAGGTACCATTCAAACCTGTTGCGTTAAGTCCATGTTCTCACTGAATCCTGTGGAACTTTCAGATACAAACGATGCCCACCAAACAGAAGCCTCTTCCCAAGTCAAGGACAATAAGGTGAGTCTAGGCGGTGGCTTCTGAAGAATAAACAGGACTTGGTGACTCCCTAGGAATGCGTGCTCCTCTGTAGAGCAGAGGACCCTTCGTTTCTCAGGAAACACCCTCCCTTCCCCGCTTCTTTTACTCCGGACCTGAAGACTGCCTGTGTAAGGTGTGTTAGGTGTCATGTAAATGGTCCCAAATAAAGTTAGGAACCTGCTCTGCGCTCTGGCTAGGAGCTCTGCCTCAGACGTCGGACAGGCTTGTAACCCACTCCAGCCCACCACTCTCAGCCTCTCTAGATTTCAGTAACTCTCAACTATAAATAAAGTGAGGACATAACAGCACCTCACAGGAGGTTTGTGGGGATCGAATGTTCCACCGATGAGCTGTGATTAACTCTGGGTTCCTGCTTTGATTTGACTTCCAGCCCCTGGTTGAACGGTTTGAGACCTTCTGCCTGGACCCTTCCCTTGTCACCAAGCAAGCCAGCCTGGTGCACTTCCCGCCAGGATTCCAGCCCATCCCGTGCAAGCCTCTGTTCTTTGACCTGGCACTCAACCATGTGGCTTTCCCACCCCTTGAGGACAAGTTGGAGCAGAAGACCAAGAGTGGCCTAACCGGATACATCAAGGGCATCTTTGGATTCAGGAGCTAACCAGGCTCTTCCTTGGGGCAGGGGGAGAATCTGACTCTCAATCTGTGCTGTGAGAAAACCCCAGCAGGTTCCATGATATTGTGTCCAGGTCCACGCTGGCCCAGGGCGGGCGTGCACCATCCTCAGCCCTGCCTCCCTGTGTCTGTGTGTCTGTGCGCTTCGTTCTCGCCCGGTGTGCTAGAAGGCCGCCCTGTTGTCTCTGGAAAACGTGTGCGGGGTCCTGTGTTGTCCTTCCTGGGGGAGGGGCCCCCGACACCTGGTCTCATCTGAGCCGTGGTCGGTTCCTGCGGTCAGTGATGTTTTCACGGGGTCCACACCTGGTATGGATGGGGCTCGCATGCTTTGTCGTGTTTCTTCAGTACCATGGATCTGAATGGGCTCATCCTTGCTGTGAGCACCCAGGAGCCCTTGAAGAGTTGGTCTGAGACGAGGAGACGTTGGCAGCGTCACCCCAGGGTTACAGTCAGCCTTATTCCCCTCCACCTCCGAGCGAAAGTTAAGAAGTTTCAGAACAAGCAAAGAGCTCTATTTTTAGAAGAAGTATGTTACCCTCAGAAATGATGAAAACAAATCTTCTATTAAAAGGCAAAGATGCTGGCTGCTCTGCCCCTTCTTTACCCTCCCTCTTTCCCGTCTGGTCTTGGCTCTCTCCTTGGGAGCCTTGTTGCAAAATCCTGTCCCGTCGTGCTTCCTGACTTCCTGGCAGCGTGGGTCTGTCTGATGCCTGACAAGAGTGTCGAGGCCCTACAGGATTTCCCCACCTGTGATTTTTATATGCCACCATATTTTAGTCAGTTTCCTTCTTTACTCTTGTTTTTTCTCAGTCACCTTTTTGTCTCTGTTACAGCATCAACAATAGAATTCCCAAAAGCAAGGTTGGACGGCAAGGAGTGAAAGTGACTGAAACATGATGTGCATGAAACTCTGTGGTCTCAGTGGTGCTGCTGTCTTCCCAGCGGACCACGGAGGGGCCTGCCGGAAGTGGTGGGAGGACGGGGCAGCCGGGTCTGTGAGGCCCAAGTGCCCGCCCTGGGGGTGCCCGGGCGGTCGAGCTCTTCCCCCTTGGCTTCGCTTCAGGTCAGGGAGCCTCAGGAAGCGGATCTTTTTCTTTTTCAATTGGAAGTTTCGTCATCTGTGCCATACAAGTTAGGGATATCCTTTTCTCTGTCCCTACCTCCTGAAGATACAGCACAGATGACCTCAGGTCGAGGTCCTGGATCTGGGTCCCGGAGACCCAGTCAGTTTTCCTGACGGGAGGAGGGCAAAGCGCTGTGGACCTTCCTTCTCCCTCACCCCCACGTCACTCCCCAGCGCCCTCAGCAGCACCAGGCCTGGGGTCTCAGGTCCTGCACCTCCCTCGCCCCTTCTCATTGCTGACCTGGGCTGCAGCCACAGCTGGGGTGTCCTGCAGCCTGGGAACCCGGTTCGAGGCCCCGCTGTGTGGGCAGCCCTCCAGCCAACTTGGGCCAGTGTCTGCGGCACTGTGGGGCAGTGGGGTGGTTCCTATGATAAGGATAGAAGATCCTGTTCTCATCTGGGAAGGTATCCGTTTGTGTTGTTCAGAGTAGGTCCTTCCAGGTTTTCCTACTCTCTTTAGAGTGCTGGCAACGAAGGGGAGCCAGGATCCTTGGTTGGTCATCTAGACGGAGCCTTTTCTAAGCTTTCTCATGAAAAAGAAACACACTAGGAACTCCTCTCCAAATAGTGTTCCTGCTGGCTGCTCTTCAGCCTGTGAGACTGTGACAAGACATGTTTAGTATTAAAAGCACGTATTTACCTGAGAAGACGAGACCTGGCAGGGCTGAGGTCACACTTAACCTCTCACGTCCTTTCCCCTGGAGTCCCCGGACATTAAACAGGCTGGGTCACTGGGGGGCGGAACCCCATCCTGTCTCAGGCCCGGGAGCAGCTGATGCGTCTCATGGGAGCAGGTTCAGAGTCGGGCCCGGGGAGCAGCCGTCTTCGCTGGGTGGGTTCACAGGATGAGTCCTCAGAGGCCACCCGCTCCTGCCTTTCCAGGAGTGGAGCTGGGGGGAGGTTGCGGGTGTGAGGGAGGGGAGCACACACACTTTGCCTTGGGCGGTCTGTCCTGCTGCTTTGGCTCTCGCCCCTCCCGCAGGACGGGCTGTGGTGCGGTCAGCAGGATGTGGTCCTGGAAGAGTTGTCTGTCTCCCCAGATCTGAGGAGGAGGGGAAGCTCAGCTGAGCCTACACTTTGAGAACGTGCCTGAGGGCTGCTGTGTTCCCGCTTTTTATTTTCTTACCTGTCGGGTGGTGACAGTCTCTATCTGCAGAAACGTTAGAGGTCAAAGCTCCACCAGGTCAAAGCTCTGCATGCAACCAAGAGGAATAAATGCTGAACCTTGGATAGGAAAAACACGATTTGGCCAAGTTTGTCATCCTTAACTGTTGGCTTTGTTGGGAAAAAAGGCAGTTGGAGATGGACAGGCCCTCCGCTGCGAAGTCTCCTGACTCTTTCCTTTTCACATGCACTGTTTTGCTGTACTGTCCAGTTTTCCATTAAACTAGGTGAGAATTCTTGGATTCTCTGTTTGAAATGAAACACTGCCAGGCTTGGTTCCACCTCTTTGCTCTGGTGGCACCCTGAGCGTTTCGTCATGGCCAAGAGCTGACAGCCTGCGGGACAGCACACCCGTGCTCCCACAGTGGCCCCGGGCCGTTGCTGGCCTTTTCTCCTTCACCTGAGGCAGTGGCTCCCCTGACTCCCCCGGAGAGGATGCTGGGTCCAGGGCAGGACCTGTTCACTGTCGTTGCTGCGGTGATGCTGACCTTTACCACACTCGGCATCAATTATACACAAAAGCTAGTTGATCGTAGGATTCTAAACAGTACGCGGCTGTCTACAGCTTTGAGAAGCTTGGAACCTTCAGAGGTCTAGGAAAATGTCCAAAGATAGCAAAAATATGTGTTCTAATTTTTTTAATGTTTTGGAAGACACTTGTTGCTACAGAGGAGATGGAAACCAGATTTAGCTATAAAATTTATTGATGTTCCACAGCAAAGAGATAAATTGGAAACTGTCTCCATCCTGACAATACCAACTGGAAGAGTCTGGCCTGTGGTCCTGAGAAATGTTGGGGACCCTCTGTGCGGGCGCAAGATCACAAGTGACCCAGCGTGGCCTCTCGCTGCCCAGGGGGCTTCCCTCCCTGTAGGCACTGTCTGGTCCACAGTAAAGGCCCTGTGAACGTTCTCCAGCCGTACTGTTAGCTGGTACAAGTTAAAATATAACCTCAGCTGATGAACACTGATGGAACGCTTGGGGGAAACTTTAATCTGACCTTCTGAAGCCGCTAAGGGACTGTGATCTGAGTTACGGTTTGGTTTTGTTTATGTTTTCAGGACAGGATCCTGGCGGCTGTTCAAGGCCCTGTGGCGCCGGGGCCGAGCCCTGCAGAGCTTCGAGGCGGGGGGCGCTGCTTCCCTCCCTCTGCCAAGGCCACTGTCATTATTTGCATTGTGTTGGAGAGGGGAGCCTTGCTTCTCTGTGGTCCCCGTTTTCAGCAGCTGGTTTTGTTCACCTCCGTTAGCTATATCCTTCCACCATGTGACCTCACACTCAGTGTGCAGTTGAACGACCCCTTGGAAAAGAACCATGTCCTTTCAGTTAGGCTGGACTTCCCCAGGGACCTTCTGGCAGGAGGAAGTGGTTACAACAGGCAGGTAACTGGCCCCTGAAAGCTACTGATGTTTGGTAGCTCTCTCCTTAGAATGGAAGAGGGGTAGAGGTCGTCCCCTGGAAGCCAGGGGCATCTGGTTCTCTGACGTGCAGAGGCCTTAGTACCTAGCAGGCAGGCCCTTGACAAATTTCCTTCCCTTTGCTCCCCCATGGATGGAGCTGGCATTAGAACACCATGCTTGGGGCCTTCCCTTGTCCAGTGGCTAAGACTCCTCCCTCCCAATGTAAGGGGCCCAGGTTCAATCCCTGGTTAGGGAACTAGATCCCTCATCCTGCAACTAAGACCCGGCACAGCCAAGTAAATATTTATATATGAAAAACCAACACCATGCTTCTCCCTCCACTGCTGTCCGTAGGTGCCTTTCACACCTGAGCCCTGACCTGGGCCTCATGGGAGCGGCCTCTGCCTAGCTGGGACTCAATCTAGATCAGTCTTTTCTCACTGTAGCCATACCATCTAAGCCCAGGGTCCAGGCTCCTGTGCATGGAGTTGGTGGGCCCGCATAGGTGAGAGGTGAGGGACCCTCACGTTCACAGCCGCCTTCTCGGCTCTGGGCTGGCCCCACCACCTTCCTTCTCTTCCCTCCCCGGGCTGAGCCGTGTGACGTCTCAGCAACATCATTAGGACAACAGGTGAGTCTAATGAGCTGCCCCGTGTGCTTTCCAATTTCCTGGCAATAAAGACTGACTAGGAAGGCTTGCCCCTCAGCTCTGAAGACTTTTAATAATTCTTGTTTGTTTTATAAATCTTTCTTCCTGAGACCACTGAGATGGGGTTTGGTGCATCTGAACCCCTGCTGCTTTAGTTCAGATAGTGTAACTCTCCCCAGCTGCTGGGCTGGGCTGCTGACCTTGAGAGAGAGAGAGAGAATGAGTGTGTGTGTGCGCGCGCACGCACGCGCCCATGTGCGTGCACTGTTGACCTTGCTAGTGTGTGTGTGTGTGTCACCCAGTCGTGTCCGACCTTTGTGACCTCATGGACTCTACCCTGCCAGGATCCTCTGTCCATGGAATAATTCTCCATTCCAGAGAATACTGGAGTGGGTTGCCATTCCGTTCTCCAGGGGATCTTCCCAACCCGGGTATCAAACCTGGGTCTCCCGCATTGCAGGCAGATTCTACGCCATCAAGGAACTTGTGAGGGACACGGCTTAGCCGCCTCCATTAAACCTGAACTTCTCCACAATAGGGCTGCAAATCCCCTGACCTGGCTGTTAAGGCTCTTCATTGTCTCCAGGGTGACAAAGAGGCCCAGAGCCCTTGGACAGCTTGGGGAGAACTGGAGGCCCCGCAGTGAGTATGGGCAGGCTGCAAACTTCCAGAAGGCAGGCAGGGCTTGTGCAGCAGGCTGCTGCTGTGGCTGGCAAGTGTGAGCTGTACCAGCACGGGTCCCACAGGGGAACTGGGGCCACTGTGACCTGAGGCTGGGGAAAGGGGATCGTTCCCAGGGGAGGGCAGACAGCCAAGGCCTCCTTGGCCTTGCCCTCCCAGCCAACTCGGGACCCAAGGACTCCTGAAGTCCCTTCTGTGTTCTCTGTCTTGCCACCTAGTATGGGGAACCCTGTTCTCTTGACATGGGTGGGACTGGGTTTGTTGGAGTTGCTTCCTCTAGACTCTCCCTATAAAAGGCCCAGAAGGAATAGCCAGCTCCTTTTTCTGCCCTCCCTGCTCTAGTTGGGCACGCCATGGTCACCTGCTTCTCCCCAGGCCAATCTTCGCAATTTCTTTTTATCAGACTTGCTGGGCAGATTTGCAGCCAAGAAAGCCTCCTCCAAACGGCCTAGTGGATTCCTGGGGCTGCAGCCTCTACCTCCCTCGGCTCCTGCAGACAGAGGAGCCCCAGTCCCTCGCTCCCCAGCCCTCATCCCCTCTGCCCAGTTGGTGAAGGCGCCTCAGCTCCTCAACACTTCTCCGAGGAAGTGTTAGCAGCCAGCTCGGCTCCAAGGGTCTACTAGCAGAGCTTTGTACAAACACAAACAGAGGGCCATTTCCTGAGATGGCCAAGCTTGTCCTGATCCAGGAGATATGGAGGCCTGACAGGTTATGGCTCCCAGGGCAAAGTCAGCAAGTTGCTTCCTCAAGGAGCAGCAGGGAGCAGACTGCCCCTCCCTGCAGGACCCCCAGAGTGGGAGGAGAGAGTGGGCAGCCTAAGCCGCCCTGGCACAGTATCCACGGTGCCACCCTGTTGCCTAGCTGCGTCACACGTGGTGGGTTTCCCAGCTGGGATCCGCACCACTTTCAGCTCTGATCAGCCTAAGGCTTCGGCCTTGGGCCCCATGAGCTGTGAGTGGCCCACATGGCTTGCCTGGAAGTGCCAGGCTGGGGCGTGTGAGAAGCTGCCACTCAGAGTCACGGTGCTGAAGGGCCTTCGCTGGAGGTTCACTGGCTAAGACTCCGCACTCCCAACGCTGACTTTGATCCCCAGTCGGGGAACCAGATCCCACATGCCAAAGCTAAAGATCCTCCGTGCCCTAGAGGAGGCCAAAGATCCTGCTTGCCTCAACTAAGACCCGGCGCAGCCAAGTAAATAAATAAGGGGAAAAAAAGTCACAGTGCTGGAGAGAGGCTGGGCATCCGTTGATCTCAAACATCTCGTCCACAGAGGGCAAAGCACGTGCCAGGCAAGGGGAAGGCCTCAGGGGCAGGACAGGAAGCCAGGTCCTGGGCCTCCTGCCTGGTTCCAAAGAAGATGTGGTAGAAGTGAGGCCCAGGAAGGCTGAAACAGGGCACCCAGTCCAGCTTCTGGGTCAGAGCTGTCTGATAGAATTATAATGTCAGCCACAAATGCAAGTCTTATCTGTAATTTTGCATTTTCTAGTAGCCGCATTAAATAAAAATAGCAACACCCCTTCCCCTATGTGAGGAAAACATGAGAATCCGTGACCCTGAAGAGTGCCCTCAGTGACCAGGGCGCTCAGACCTCAGACATCCCACCTGAAGAGCTGGAGGCAATAAACTTCAGCTGTTTATAAACCAAAAAATAAAAAGCAATAGGTAAAATCAGTTTTTCAAAATAATGCTTCATTTAACACAATATATCCAAAAGATCACTTTGACATGTAATCAATATGAAACTCCACTTCCCTAGTGGCTCAGACAGTAAACAATCTGCCTGCAATGCAGGAGACACAGGTTCAATCCCTGGATTGGAAAGATCCGCTGGAGGAGGGCATGGCAACCCACTCCAGTACTCTTGCCTGGAGAATCCCATGGACAGAGGAGCCTGGTGGGCTACGGTCCATGGGGTTGCAAAGAGTTGGATACTAACATTTTGACAACCTAAAACAGTATTGAGATATTTTACATCCTGTTTTCATACTAAGTCTTTGAAGTCTGGGGTGAATTTTGCACTCACGGTGTCTCCCAGTTCAGACTGGCCGCATTTCAAGGGCTCAAGGGTGATGGGGGCTGGGACGGTGCAGATGCCCACCAGGCTGTCAGTCCCCTCCCAGCCTTCTAAATTGTTTTCTCAGATATTGAAGAGCCTATATCTTTCTTTACCCCCATGCTTCCTCTTCTGAAGAGGAGCATCCCGCAGAAACAGCCTCCTCGGAGACCTGGCTGCTCCTGCCTCCTGCACGCCAGCCCCACCTGGGAGCTGCGGTCTGATTTGGTTTGATGTTGGATGGTCACGCTGGGAACTCAGCTCTTGGTTTTCCTGCAGTGAATCAGTTCATCTTAATCTCGGGCGTGTGAGGGCCCTCTGTGATACTCATTTATTTCCGGGGCTGGGGGTGGGGGCGGGGGTGCTTCTGCAGAGAGGATGCAAAGCTCCAATGTTCCAAAACTCAGCCTCCCTGCTGTCTTCCACCTGGGGCGGGGTGGGGGGGAGAGCACAACTCCACGGGGCCTCCCCTGGATGCCTCCGTTCCTGGGGCTGGAGTCTAGACATTCTCCCCTGGGGAATCCAATGACCGCCGCGTCCCAGGAAGGGGCCTGGTGTTCTCGGGGAAACAGGAGAGCGGGCTGAGGGCTGCTGTCTCCGGTCTTGGCTTTCCTGGGATATTGCTGTAACGTGCCCAACCTCGGAGAGAAGGACGTGAGCCGACCCTCCGGTCTGCTGTGAGAAGCCAGTCATTGGACTGGCTCCTGAGCCCGGACATCGTTCCAACAAATGGGCCCCTTTCTGAGGACAGAAAGCGACAGATATGCAGTGAGTGGTTAGAAGATAATCCTTACCCGGGAGTAACATGGAGAGGGGGCTAGGGCAGAGGGTGAGTGGCCTCCAGGCCCAGCCTTCCTTCTCTGGTTCCATCTCACCGTCACACTCAGCTGGGAGAAGGACCCTGAAAACCACTCTGCTTCCCCGCGGCTACATCCCTGTTCTGTTAGGCTGGCCAAAAATCCATTCGAGTTTTTCCGTAAGATAGTATGAGAAAACCCAAATGAACATTTTGGCCAGCCCAACACCACTTCCCTGTTGGGTCAAGACCTCTTGCTCCCCTCCCCACCCCCACTACCACTGTCAGCCTCCCCCCCTCGCCCCTCTCCAGGATGGGTGACTCCTGAGTCCCTTCTCCAGGGCCGAATTCAAAGGTTTGTTCACGAGATGCAGCCAAAAGAGACTCAGGCCTTTTCTGCCCCTGGGGGGCACGTGGCTGGTCTCGGACCTCTGTCCCTGGTCTCCCCAATCTGCTGGGACGCTTATCTGTTCTCCAGATGTCTTCTGCCCTCAGCTGGGCCTGCCAGGATGTCCCAGTGCTCCTAACCCAGCCTGTCTGCATCCCTCCCCTCACCTTTCTCCCCCTCAAGCCCTCCTTCCACCAAAACTGCAGTGGTTCCAGGGAATGTCTCTAGATCTGTTAGGAGGGACTTGAGCTGGGCCAGTGAAACGAGCACCTGGAGATGAGGAACCCACACCTTTCTTGAAGACCCTGGGGGCCATTGCTGGAGAAGGCAGCTACCAAGATGACCTCCCTGGCCCTCGGTGTGAGGAAAAGACCAGTAAATGGGCACCACTGTTGGATACTCCATCCAACTCCAGAAAAGCCACAAGGGGCCACTTTGGGGAGGGAGGAGAGGCAGGTAGGAAACCCAAGTAACAGTGGGTTCCTGGGGCTTCCCTGGTGGGTCAGTGGTGAAGAATCTGCCTGCCAATGCAGGAGACACAGACTCTATCCCTAGTCTGGGAAGATCCCACATGCCTTGGAGCAACTAGCACACCACAACAGAGTAGCCCTGGCTCGCCGAAACTAGAGAAAAGTCCAGGTGATAATGAAGACCAGCATAGCCAAAATTAAACAAAATTATTTTTTAAAAAACAGTGGGTTCCCAGGGGGCTCCGCCAGACCCTGGACTCAGCAGCACCCAAAGGCTAGTGCTGGGGCCCCTGGGGGAGTCCAGGCCCCTCCAGAGCTGGTCTGCAACCCTCTGAGTATCCTAGCAACGCATGTATGACTGCATCTGGCCCCGGAGCCACAGGCAGATGGGAAAGCTGGCCGGCCAGGAAAAGCGTTCTGCGGCACCGTGGGGTGGGGCTCCGGGGAGCCCGGCCGGGTCGTGTCCCCTTTTAAGAGGGGCCTTGTGCCAGTTGTCCAGGGAGAATGCACCCTAGCTGCCCCACCCTGTCGGTGGAGGACGTGGAGCAGAGACCCGGACGCCCTGGGGGTGAGCAGTGAGCTGGGGGGGCCCCTCCACCCACCCTGAGCTGGCAGGGGGCAGTCCCCGGTGGAGAGTCCTGGGTGAAGAGGTGTGCCTGATAGCAGGGTGTTGGCTGGAGGTGTTTATTAACCCCGAGCTCTAAGGCCCGGCCTCAATCTCTGAGCCTGCGTGCTCACGCGCGTCCGTCTGTCTGGAGCCCTGTCTCCCCTGGGCAGGGCTATTTCCCCATCTGGGCGTGATCGTGATCACGGCTGGCTCCCTCTGGCTCTGGGCGTTGGGTGTAACAAGTCTGAGACTCAGGCAGGCACAGGCGCCCCGCCCTCTGGGCTGTACCCTTTCCTCCCAAACTGGTTGTGCAGGAGCAGGCGAGAGTGTGGTGTGGGAGTGGGGGTGCGTGCGCACAGCCCTGGCCCCCTCGCGGCCTCACCTGCAGGGAGGGCCCGCCCAGAAACTGCCCGCCTGGTGCCCGGCCGCCCCACCTCTCCAGAGCCCAGCTGAACAGCCAGCGAGGACGCACGCCCGCTGCCCGTTGCCCACTGCCCGCTGCCTGCCTGCCCTTGCCGGCCAAGCCCAGCCCGAGCCAGCACCTGCCTTCAGGACCATGTTCAAGGGGCTGAGCAAAAGCTCCCAGGGGAAGGGGTCCCCCAAGGGCTCTCCGGCCAAAGGCTCCCCCAAGGGGTCCCCCAACAAGCACAGCAGGTGAGCACGGCCGAGGGTGGGGGGCCAGGGCCAGGATGGCTCCAGAGCCGGGGCTCCAGCCACCTGGCGGCAGCCAGCCAGAGCCAGGGACCAGCCCAGTGCTGGCATTTGGTGTCCTGAGGCTAAAGAGCCTGGGGGTGGACCCTCTTCCTGGCCCAGGCCCAGCTCCAGCCCTGGCAGGGGCCCAGGCATGGCCTGGGGCTCCCCACGTTCTGGGGGGTGCGGCCTGAGGGCTCTGCAGACATGCTGGATAGGGCCTGAGCTTTCCTCCTCTGCTGGGAGGTGAGAAGGCCGGGGGGCACGGCTCTCCGTCCATGGCTCTGCCCTCTAGGCTCCACTTGCACCGGGATGACCCATGGGACCTGGGCACAGGGTGGGCAGAAGGACGGAGGCCAGAGAAACTGAGAGGTGGGCGGTGGAGTGCCCAGGGGCAGGGAGGCGGGGCTGTGCTGCTCCAGGTCCAGGCTGCCGCTTTCCCCACTGGCTGGCCCCTTGGGCCTTGAGAGCTTTGTTACGGAGTTGAGATGATTCCATCACCGGGTGGGTGTGCAGCGAGGGGGCTGCGAGGAAGCGGGAGGGGCCCACGGACCTGGGACGTTCAGAGCCTTCCTCAGTTCACCCAGCTCTCTGCAGGGGCCCCCGTCCAGCACCCCCAGAGCCCCACGCTCTGCAGACAGACCCAGGCAGCCTTCTTCCACTCACTGGCCATCAGCCCCCTCTGCTGGGTGGAGGCGGCAGCTCGCCTGGGGTCCCAGGTGCGGAGGTGGGGGCCGAGATGAAAGGCCCAGCACCAGATAGGGATCAGGGTGAGGACACGGAGGCTGGGCTTCTGGGTGGACAGGAAAGACGATGGTTAAGACTCTCACTGGAGTGACCTGTCCCCCCGGGGCTCTGGGCCCTGCCCAGGGTGGAGTGGGCTCCTCCCTGCTGAAGCAGCCCTCCCAGGATTCCGGACCTGGAGTTCCTTCCCCAGGGCGGCTCCCGGTCATCTCCTTCCCCTCGGCCCTGTCCTCTGGCGGCAGCCACCCCAGGAGGGCACATCAGTCCCCTCCCGTGCAGTCCATTTGTTCAGCACGTGTTTATGGAGCACCTGCTGTGTGCCAGACCGCTCTAGGCCCTGGGGATGTCATCATAAACAGAATCAGCTGGTCCCAACCTTCACATTGTTTTAGAGGAGCAAACCTGAACCCTTACCGCGTGCTGACTCTGCACAGGGCACTAGTTCTCTTCACATAGTAACACAGTGAGGAGGTGGATATTACTAGAGCCTTGGCATGTAGCTGAGGAGCGTCTGGCCCAGAGAGGTTAAGTAACTTGCCCAAGACCACAAAGCTCCAGCGACAGAGGAAGGTAAAAACCAGGCTGTCAGTCAGAGTTCCTTCAGACTGTCTCTTAGTGGCATGGCCCTTCTGCTTGGAGGGGGCTTCTCCTTGGACCCCGTGTTGCCATCCCTCCCCAGGGACTGTGACCTCACAGGGTGCTCTGCTCCTGAGGCTTAGAGCACACTCTATTAGGTCTGCTCAACCCTCTGGGCCCCAGAGAGTGAGCTGGAGCCCACAGCTGGTGCCCTGTTGAGGCTGGGAAACAGCCCTGGGAAAGGGCCCCAGTTCAGGCTCATACTCTGATCCTCCTGGCTGTACTGCCTGGAGCAAGTCAGGTCCCAGCTTGGGCTGTGCACTCTCGAATCTGGAAAGTGTTGGGGTTCCCTGGCAATCTCATGGCCCACCTCCCCCACCGGGTGCTGTGTGTCTCCTCTGCAAGCTTGCCAACACCGGGTACTGCAAAGCCTGGGCAGCGATGGGGAGACAGGGCTGGGGTGGGAGGAAGCTGAGCTGGGGGACTTGCTGCTGCTCCTCTGCCCCCAGCCAGCTCACCCATCCCAGGATCCAGCTGTCCCGTCTGAGGTATGAGGGGCTGAGCCAGTGATTCATGTGCTCCCCTGCGGGCTGTCTACCCTCCACCCCGAAGAAGCAGCAGAGAGCGGGTGGGGTTGGGAGGCACTTCCTTGACAGGGAGTTGAAGGCTCCACGGTGCCACCCACACCCAGGACCCTCATTTTCTGAACCCTCACTGAAGGCAGCACTCCCCTGCCCAGGACTGTGTATCTCACAGAGATTCCTACCAAGAGGCCTGGGCTCCACAGGTCTTGACTCCACCCCCCCAGGGCAGTGATCTCGGCTGTAGGGCAGGACGGGGTGGGTGCAGTCAGGGGACCCCACCGAGGTGGGTAGACCTCTGCCCAAGGGAAACAGGGAACTTTGCCAACCACGCTGCCCTCTGTCTCCACCCCCATCAGAGCTGCCACTCAGGAACTGGCCCTGCTGATCTCCCGCATGCAGGCCAATGCTGACCAGGTGGAGAGGGACATCCTGGAGACCCAGAAGAAGCTGCAGCAGGTGAAGCTGGGGGCAGATGGCAAGGCGTGGGGGCATGGGAGACTCGTTGCCATGCCTGGAGGTCCCAGAGGTGCCCACTCGCCTTGGTAAAGATACACAGACGGTCCTGTCCTTCCCTGGTCACTCCCCAGACACAGTGGGAGCAAGGGCTTGCTTGGCACGCCCTCTCTGGTGGGCTCCCAACACCATGCCCTCCCCTGTCCCTTCATTGTCATCACGGCACCCCTTCTATAGTGACACCAAAGCACAGTTCTTCACCTGATGTTCAGGGGGCCCTTGACCTGGTTCTGCCTATCTGCTCAGAAAACCCCATTTTCCATTGCACCCCAGGCTTCCTCTAAGCAGGAGCATCTGTTCCTTTTTTCTGGAATGTCCTCTCCCTACCGCTTCACCCCATTCCCAAAAGCCCTCCACCTGCAGGAAGCCCTTCCTGATTGCTTCCTGCAGGGGAGTCAAAGGGCCTCTGTTGTGTCCCTGAGTCCACCTCACTGGTGCCTGCATCTCGCCCTCTTTCCATATGGGCATCAAGGTTGGCCAGGGTCCCTGGGAGAGCAGGGAGGCTCAGGTAGCAAGGATGCCTTCCCTGCCTCAGGACCGGCAGCGCAGCGAGCAGCACCAGGCCCTGCAGCACCGGCAGGAAGTGGGCCGCAGCCTGAAGGAGGCTGAGGTGCTGCTGAAGGACCTCTTCCTGGATGTGGACAAAGCCCAGAGGCTCAAGCACCCGCAGGCCGAGGAGATTGAGAAGGAGTGAGTGTGGGGCAGGGGGTGGCAGCAGCAGGAGCTGGGGGTCCAGGATGGAGGTGCCGGGGTCCCAGGGGAGCCCCAGATCCGGCTCCAACCTGCTGGCCACTTCCTTGGCAGCATCAAGCAGCTGCACGAGCGGGTGACCCAGGAGTGTGCCGAGTACCGTGCCCTGTACGAGAAGATGGTGCTGCCACCCGACATGGGGCCCAGGGTCGACTGGGCGAGGGTGCTGGAGCAGAAGCAGGTCAGGAGTCACCCAGCAGCCATTAGAGAGTGACAAAGGGTTATGTTTCATCGGGGGCCAATCGGTGCTAGGTCTCTGAAAAGGGAGGAGGCAGAAGAGACCGTGCAATCATGGAGGGCTTCCTGCAGGTGGGAGAGCTCGGTTAGGATGGCGTGAAGTGGTGTGGAAAGGATATTTCAGAAAAAAGGAACAGAGGCTCCTATCTGAAGGAAGCCTGGGGTGTGATGGAAAAAGGGGTTTTCTGGGCAGAGAGGCAGAACCAGGTCAAGGGCCCCCAGAACATCAGGTGAGGAATTTTGCTTTGCTGTCACGACAGAAGGGGTGCCATGATGACAATGAAGGGACAGGGGAGGGCATGGACAGGGCAGGGTGTGTGCAGGCTCAGGAGCCAGGCTGGAGGTGTCCAGGAGGCAGGGCAGAGCAGGGAGATTTTCAGAGCTGAGCCTTGAGACTTAGGAACCAGTGGGATTCAGGATCCACAGTCTCGTGACCTGAGGCCTCAGCCAGGGCCACTGGAGACTAGCATGTTCTCCAGTATGTCCCTGTGGTGCTAGTGGTAAGGAACCCACCTCCCAGTGCAGGACACATAAGAGATGCAGGTTCAATCCCCGGGTCGGGAAGATCCCCTGGAGAAGGAAATGGCAACCCACTCCAGTATTCTTGCCTGGAGAATGCCATGGACCCTGGTGGGCTACAGTCCCTGGGGTCACACAGAGTCGGACACAACTGAAGCGACTTAGCACATGCCCCAGGGTGAGCTGCAGCCATTCATCTGGGCAGTGCCTGGCCTGTCCACCCTCTGCCCAAATGACCAGCTCCATCCCATGCTGATGGGGATGCTGGGTGGAGGGGGAGTGTGGGTGCGGGGCTCCCCACCCCAGGCCCCACGGCAGAGCTGAGCGGCCAGCTCTTCTGCAGAAGCAGGTCTGCGAGGGCCAGTATGGGCCGGGCATGGCGGAGCTGGAACAGCAGGTCGCTGAGCACAACATCCTGCAGAAGGAGATCGAGGCCTATGGGCAGCAGCTGCGGACCCTCGTAGGGCCGGTGGGTGAGCCGTCGGACACACGTCCCTGTTTGGCCCCAGCCCTGGTTCCCTATCTCCCATCAGAGCCTGAGCGGAGTCTGGCTGGTCCTCAGGGGCTGGAGATGGAGGAAGGGCAGGGGCAGCCCAGGGATGTGGGGTGGGTTCTCCCTTACATCTCATCTCTCACTGGGCCTGCATTCTCTCCCCCTTGGTCGAGGCAGGACGCGGCCACCATCCGGAGCCAATACCGGGACCTCCTGGTGAGCCCCAGGGCAGGGCCAGGCCGGTAGACTGGGTGGGCTGCCTGCACCCTTGATGAGGCCAGCCTTCCTGGGCGCAGCCTGACAGTGCCTCTCTCCCCGCATCCGAGCGCAGAAGGCGGCCTCGTGGAGAGGGCAGAGCCTGGGCAGCTTGTACACACACCTGCAGGGCTGCACACGCCAGCTGAGCACCCTGGCCCAGCAGCAGCAGCGCATCCTCCAGCAAGACTGGAGTGACCACCTGGCCGACCCTGCGGGCGTGCGGAGGGAGTATGAGGTCAGTGGGGGCGGGGGCGGGGGGGTGGGGGGACAAGGACGGCCTGGTCCTCACCGCCAGTGCCGCCGCCTCAATCCTCTCCCAGCACTTCAAGCAGCACGAGCTGCTGAGCCAGGAGCAGTGCGTGAACCAGCTAGAGGACGACGGGGAGCGCATGGTGGAGCTCGGGCATCCGGCCGTGGAACCCATCCAGGTGCGAGCGCTGGATACTCCCTGCTGCCTCAGGAACCCTCGGTCAGGGAGCTTCCCAGGGAGGCTGGGGAGACTGGGCCCGGGCTGGTGGGGGCAGTGGGCAGGGCCAGCTGAGCGGGTGCGTGGGTGGATGGACCAGGTTGAGGCGCGGTCCGAGGGCTCCGCACTGCTGTCCCCAGGCCCACCAGGAGGCCCTGAAGTTGGAGTGGCAGAACTTCCTGAACCTTTGCATCTGCCAGGAGAGCCAGCTGCAGCACGTGGAGGACTACCGCCAGGTGAGCCGGGGCAAGGCCGGGCCGGGGGCATGAGGTACCTCTCGGGGCCAAGGCACCTCATAAAAATGACAGAGCTGCATCGTTGTGACTAGGTCCCAAGGGAAAATAATGTCACCCACGAATTCTTGACAGGGTGATGTCACTCCTGGGGTGGTGAATGTTGGTTCTTGAAAGTGAAAAAACAACTTTTTTCATAAAAAGATCACATAAATCACAGATATGCATATGTAAATGATATACAACACATCTGATATTAAAGTTTCATGTCAATGATGGGGAAAGTAAGGACAAGAAAAGGCAAAAACCTCGTCTCCAGTGGCCCAGTGGTTAAGACTCTGCACTCCTAATGCAGGGGGCCTGAGGTTCACTTCCTGATCACTGAACTAGGTCTCAGGCAACTGAGAGTTCTAATGCCATAACTAAAGGTCCCACAGGCGCAACTAAGACCCGACGCAGCCGAATAAGTAAATTAATTAAAAAAATTTTTTTTTAAAAAGCTCCTTAGAAGGTGCAATAATGAAACAAGGGTTGAAAAACATTGACTATAATAGGCAGTGGTCCTGTCTATAAAAATAACAGACAATTTTTGTGTTTTTTTGAAAACAACAAAAATAAAAAATATGTATCCACAATGGGGACTGTACCCATTTTCTTTTGGCTGTACCACGCAGCTTGTGAGATCTTAGTTCCCCCACCAGGGATTGAGCCTAGGTCCATGGCAGTGAAAGTGCTGAGACCTAAGCACTGGACTACCAGGGAATGCCCAATAGGGACTTTTTTTTTTTTTTTGGTAGTTTCCAACTAAAATGGTTTATATATTTTGAGAGAAAAAACAAGCCAAAAGTTTTCCCTTTTTCTTTTTTTTTTAAGGACATTTTCCTATATATCCAACTACACGTTAGCACACCCACTGAATTCCGTAGTATCACCCAACTGTGGGCCGTCTCTTTAAAGCACACGCCTAGCTTCTGCTCAGAGACGCCCTGGGCACCCACCCCTGGGTCCCAGCCAGGACTCCAGGTGCTGGAGTGAGTCTGTCAGGAGGGGCACCGCCCTTCATCTGGGCAGGAAGGACGAAAAACAACGTGTTTTACGACACTAAAAGAAATTAAGTTCAGTGACCCCAAAATGCCTGATTTGCGGAGCACTTCAGTTAGAAGGTCCCACTGCCTGGGTAGAAAGGCCGATGGCAAGTGGCACTTTGGGTTCAGCTGGTTTGGGTTTAGCTGGTTTACAGGGTGGCGGGCAGTAGGTGCCCCAGCTCCGCCCCTGACCACCCACCGACCTCAGTTCCAGGAAGAGGCCGACTCTGTCAGCCAGACCCTGGCAAAGCTCAACTCCAGACTGGACAGCCAGTACAGCCCTGCCCTGGGTGGCCTGCCCGGCAATGTAATGGAGATGCTGCAGCAGCTGGAGGTGAGATGGCCCCCCGGCCCCTCCCCATACCCACTCCTGGGAACCGGGCCTGCCTGGGTGTCTGAGCCTCATGCCTCCAGGGTGCTTAGTCCTGCCTGGACCCCCTGCCCCGAGGGCAGGAGGAGGGGGTCCACTCCAGCGGGAGGAACCTGGTCTGTCACCTGCAAGCCCTTCTCACCTTTAGACCTCAGTTTCCTTGCCTGTAATGTGACAGGGCTTCCCAGGTGGCGCTGGTGGTAAAGAAAATGAAAGTCCCTCGGTCATGTCTGATTCTTTGTGACCCCATGGACTATACAGTCCATGGAATTCTCCAGGCCAGGATAGTGGAGTGGGTAGCGTTTCCCTTCTCCAGGGGATCGTCCCATACCAGGGATGGAACCCAGGTCTCCCGCATTGTAGGCAGATTCTTTACCCGCTGAGCCACAAGGGAAGCCCTCCTGCTTGCCAATGCAGGAGATGTAAGAGTTCGATCCCTGGGTGGGGATGATCTCTTGGAGGAGGGCATGGCAACCCACTCCATATTCTTGCCTGGAGAATCCCATGGGCAGAGGAGCATGGCGGGCTACAGTCCCTGGGGTCACACAGTGGGACACGACTGAAGTGACTTAGAACACACCCACACACATGTGATAGACTGCCCAGAAGAGCTCCGACACCCCTCCAGCTCCCACTCTGGAGGCCTAGGGCTTGGTTGCTGGGCAGCCCCCTACCCAATCCCAACCAGCAGACTCTAGGATTCTGGGTGCCCAGGGAGAGGCTCGTCTTACGTTGCTGACTAAGAGACCCTATCTTCATGATGGCCAGGACCCCTTCCTGGCCCTCCTTGGGGGCACAGGTGGGATCAGCCTGAGCCCCCATTGCCTGGGTCGCTGCAGGCAGAGGAGAAGCAGCTGACCGTGGCTGAAAAGACCGTCAAGGACCTGCAGCTGCGGTGCCAGGGGGTGGCCCCTCTGCCCCAGCGAAGGAACCTGCCCTCGCAGCCCCTGCGTGTGGACAGCATCTGTGACTGGGACTCAGGAGAAGTACGGTCTCCACCCGCCCGGTTCCTCTGGGCCCCACCCACCCCACCCCTGCCACCCCCAGTCCCTCCCCTGCCCCCTCCTATCCATTCCTGCCAATGCCTGCCCCACCCTTGCTCCACCCCTGCCCCAGCACCACGTCCCTGGCCCGACCCCAGCACTTCCAGCCCCTCCCTGGCCCCGTCCCTAACCCCTACCCTACTGGCCTCTACTGGGCCTCTGTCCCTTCTCCAGCGTGGCCCCCTAAGCCTGCATGGGCCCCTCCCACATTCCCGCCCCCCCCCAACAGGTGCAGCTGCTGCGGGGCGAGCAGTATACACTGGTGGACAACTCTGACCCACACACCTGGGTGGTCCAGGGCCAGGCAGGCGAGCCCAAGCGGGCCCCAGCCGCCTGCTTCTGCATCCCAGCTCCGGACCCTGAAGCCATGGCCAGGGCCTCCGGGTGGGTCCTCCTGGGGACCCAGAGGGGCAGGAGGCAGGCTGTGGACCCACCCAGACCAGTCCCTACGGTTTGAGGCTATCGCCTGCCCTTTGCCTAAACGTGTGACAGCGGGGTCTGGGGGAGAGTGCAGAGGAACGTCCTTCTCTGACAGCCCCCTTGTTCCAGGCTCGCCTCGGAGTTGCAGGCCCTGAAGCAGAAACTGACCACAGCGCAGAGCCGCCTGAAGGCCAGTGTCAAGGAGCCCTTGCGGCCCGGCCAGCACGGTACCGAGGGCTAGCCAGGGAAAGGGGGAGGCGTTGTTGAAACAGGAGTAGATTCCTACTCTAGTCACCCAGGGGCTGCCATGGGCAGGGGGTGACCCTGAATTAAAGGCTCTGCTCTGGGGGTTCCATTCCCTGGGTTGGCAAGCCTGATGTCCCTCCCTCAGTGAGGCCCTGCCCACCGCCCTCCCCAACAGAGGACCCTCTGCGGGCGCCCAGGGAGGGGCCCACCAGGCAGGCAAGCAGACACGAGGCAGGCCCTGGCCTTCAGAGGCTCTCTCTTCCCCCAGCGCCAAGCAGCTCGGGCCCAGCCGACCCACAGGCCCAGAAGCTCCTGACACAGATGACCCGGCTGGAGGAGGACCTGGGGCAGGTAGAGAAGCAGCTGCTGGCCTGGGCCCGGGCCCCGCTGAGCCACACTGCACCACTCGAGGACCTGGAGGGCCGCATCCAGAACCACCAGGTGGGTGAGCCTAGGCAGCTGGGGTGAAAAACGGCCCAGCCCTGGGGAGGGAGGTGTGGGGCAGCCGCAGGCCCCCGAGGTGGAAGAAGCGAGCAGACAGTCCAGGGCTCACTCAAGCTCCTTCCCATTCTGGCTCTTCCCCTGACCTGCTCTGTGACTTTGGGCAACTCACTTAACCTCTCTGGGCCTTGAAAACGGGCACAATAATACCTGGTTGTCCTGAGAATAAAGTACAACCAGGCCCAGGAAGGTTCTAGAGGGACAGGAGTCCGAGGAAAGGCCTTTTGCTCCACGCCAGGGGAGTGTCCTGAGAGTTAACGAGGAGGCTTGGGGCATCTCAGGGGTGGTTTCTCCGGGGTGGCTGGTGGGGAGCCTCCCTGGAGAGTGTGCAGGGGTGTAAACACGGTCACAGGAGGACTCAGAAGTGCTAACGGTGAAAGCCTCCCCTTCCCCACACCCAGGGGTGGTGGGTGTCGGGGAGAAGTTTGGGTTGTATCCTTCCAAACCGGTTTCTATTCAAATATATTGTTTGGATTTAGTTTTTTAAAAATCTGAAGCATGTTCACATGATTGTGTAACTCAGTCTTTTTCACTCCACCACGTTCTGGCACGTTTCAGCTCGGTCAGAGGGCCGACCAGGGGAGGCAGGGCTCCAGAGCGGGGAGAGGTGTTTCAAATGGGGTCCTGGGGGGGCAGGGGAGGAAGGAGGAGTGGCAGAAGGTGGCACTGTGGGGTAACAGCCTGGACCTCTGCCCATGCTGGGCCAGGTTACCACTGCCCTGGGGGGGGAAACTGGCAGATCTCTTGGGCTCAGGCAATCTCCAAATAGGTCCTTGGTTTTGGGTTTTTTTTTTGGGGGGTGGTGTGTATTTTCTACTTATCGGCCAAGTGCAGCATGCAGGATTTTAGTTCCCCAAGCGGGGATCGAACCCATGCCTCCTGCAGTGGAAGCGCAATGTCTTAACCACTGGACTGCCAGGGAAGTCCCTGGTCCTTGGGTTTTGAAGGTTCTCTTCCGCATCAAGGGTGTTGGGGGTCCAGTTAGCCTGGAAGGTGGGCAATATGTGCTGTGGAGCCAGCACTAAAGGATTATGGAATCGATGAGTGAATAACTGATAAAAGAATCAACAAAATCATAAACCCAAGGGGATGGAGCTAGGGCTTTGCTGCTTGACTTGGGGGAGGGGGCAGGGAACTGAAGATTTTGTGAACAGGACAGTGACGTACAGACCAAGGCGGGCAAGAGCTTCTGACTCACAGGGTCTCATTTCATTCTCCCATCAAGCATTTTGTAGATGAGGAGGCTAAGAGAGTCAGAGAGGTTGATCTGCCTACGGTCATCTACCTGGTAACTGAGACCGAGCATGTCCACACCACATTCTGGAGGCCCCGCAAGCAGAGTTAGGTTGACATAGTGGGGGGCTGGGTGGAAGCCCCCTGCCCAGAACCAGAGATCCTGAGACCCCCGCGGCACCCCAGGGAACGGCCCAGCGGCTGCAGAGCCTGGGGGCAGAGAAGGAGGTGGCCCAGCAGAAGTGTGAGGCGTTCCTGTCGGGGCAGCCCTCGGGGCCCGCTGCCCTGCACCTTCCCGTGGTCCTCAACAGCGTCAAGAACAAGTACAGGGATGTGCAGGTTCTCTGCAGCCTCTATGGGGAGAAGTGAGTGCCTGGTGGGTAGGGGCTGCTGGGCGGGGCCGCGGGGGTGCAGCCAAGGGTGTGTCTGACCCTGGGCCTCCTCTTGCGACAGAGCCAAGGCTGCCCTGGGTCTGGAGCAGCAGATCCGGGATGCGGACAAGGTCATCCGAGGCTTCGAGTCCGCCCTGGCACAGGAGGGCCCCATCCCCGAGGGCCAGGGCGCACTGCAGGAGAGGGTCAGCGAGCTGAAGGTGAGGGGCCGGGCAGCCTCCTGGCAGGAGGGGGGCACAGCTTGACCCCAGGAGCAGGGGGCAAGTGGAGGGTGGGCCTGGCATCAGACCGAACCACAAGAGGACGTTGTGCCCCCTCCTGCCCCAGCGCCAGCGGAGAGAGCTGCTGGAGCAGCAGGCCTGTGTGCTTGGGCTGCACCGCCAGCTGAAGGCCGTTGAGCACGCGTGCAGCGCGCTGCAGAACAACTTCCACGAGTTTTGCAAAGACCTGCCACGCCAGCAGCGCCAGGTGCGGGCCCTCACCGACCGCTGCCATGCCGTGGGGGACCAGCTGGACCTGCGGTGAGTGGCCAGGCCGCTGGGGCTCACGGCGCAGCCCCCCAGTGCGGCCTTGGACGGGTGAGCGCACCTCTCTGAGGCTCGGTTTCCTCTCCTCTAAAATGGGATGATAAGAGCATCAGCCTCCCAGGTGGTGCCTGGCAGAAAGTGTCCGGTCCATCTCTGAATGCCCAGCTCCAGCCTCCGGGCCAGTTAGAGAGGATCAGCATGGCGAGGGAGTCAGGCCTCCTGACCTGTCCCAGGGAGGGAGGAACCCACCAGCCTCCCTTGTGCAGCCCTCACCTGCCCCCCACCCCAGGGCCGCTCTCACCTCTCTGCTCCTCCTCCTGCAGGGAGAAGATGGCACAGGATGCTGGCCTCACTTACCAGCAGTTCAAGAACTGCACCGACAACCTGAACGCCTGGCTGGAGCGCCTGCCCCACAACCAGGTGCGGACCAGCGACGGGCCCAGCCAGATCGCCTACAAGCTGCAGGCACAGAAGGTGAGGAGCTGGGGCTGCCGGTGGTGTGGGCCGCCCTCTCTCCCCGCCTCTTACCCAGAGCTGAGCCCTCAAGCCAGGCCCAGTTCCCTGCCTGCCTTCCTAACAGGGAGAGCAGCCTGTGTGCCTGTGGCCCGCCCTCTAGTGGCCAGTGTTTTAATGACCTCAAAGCTCAGACCCCAGAGGCCTTGCATCGCTCACCACCACCTCCCATCCAAAATGCTACACTTTGTCCACAGCGGCTCAGGTGGGGAAGGGTATGCCTACAATGTGGGATACCTAGGTTCAGTCCCTGGGTCGGGAAGATCACCTGGAGAAGGAAACGGCAACCCACTCCAGTATTCTTGCCTGGAAAATCCCACGGACAGAGAGCCTGGTAGGCTACAGTCCACGGGGTCACGAAGAGTCGGACACGACTGAGTGACTTCACTTTCACTTTCACTTTGTCCAAGGAAACAGCCAGCCCTTCTGTTTGGCCTGACGTGGGCAGTGGGCTTTGTGTTCCTGGAGATACCAACTCCTTCTTCATCCTCTTCCTCATACCTCCTACTATTGTTGCTGCTGCTGTTCAGTCGCTAGGTCATGTCCGACTCTTTGTGACCCTGTGGACTGCAGCACGCCAGGCTTCCCCGTCCTTCTCTATCTCCTGGAGTTTGCTCAAACTCATGTCCATTGAGTCGGTGATGCCATTCAACCAAGTCATCCTCTGAAATCTCCTTCTCCTGCCTTCAGTCTTTCCCAGCATCATACATGCTAGTGATGAACAAGGGGTTGGGTACAGCCTGGCCCTCAGGCAGCCTGCAGTTTTGGGGGGAGGCCAGCGCATCTCAGGCCTTGATGCTGATAAGTGCTTTGGTGGAGAAGCCAGAGAGCTGTGGGAGCCCTTTGTAAGGACACCCATGGGGTCAGGTCAAGCGGTCTGGAAGGAACTGACACCCAGCCTGAGGCCTGAGGAATAAGTAATGTGACCAGTATGTGTGTGTTGGGGGGAGAGATGTTTCGAGCAGAGGCCCTGGTGGGTCACCGCCAGGAGGATGGGGTGGTGGAAGGCAGCTTCCCACAGAGCACTTGCTGCTCCTGGGTGTTGCTGGCTGCCGGCGGGCCTGGAGGCAAGTCCAGGTGAGTGGGGGTCCCCTGACCCTCCCCCCTGCCTCGGCAGAGACTGCTGCAGGAGATCCAGGGCCGCGAGCAGGACAGGGCCACGGCATCCCGCCTCTCCCAGCACCTGCAGGCAGCCCTCCAGGTAAGCAGTCCCTTCGGCTCCTCCCTCTTTATCTCCCCCTCACCCTCCCTCCTTCCGCCAGTCCCCTACTCCCCCTCCCCCAGCTCCCCCCAACTGACAGCCAGTCTGTATCCTTCCCCACCATGCTCAGGACTACGAGCTGCAGGCAGACACCTACCGTGGTTCCCTGGAGCCCGCCCAGGGGGGGTCGGCCCCCAAGAGACCCCGAGTGACTCCCCTGCAGGACAGCATCCAGGCCCAGGTGAGCTGGGCTCTGTGTCCTCATTCCTGGGGTGCCAGCTCTGCAGCCTCTGAGGGAGGAGCTGACGCTGGCCCACCCCCTCCCTTTGGCCCCTCCAGGAGAAGAAGCTGACAAAGGCCTACATTGAGGTGGCAGCTGCCCACCAGCAGCAACTGCACCAACTGGAATTTGCCAGAAAGATTCTGGAGAAGGTATGGGGGTGACGTCCATCCGTCCCCACCCTAGGCAGCCTGGGCCAGTGGTCGACTGGGCAGACTTCCGTACCGGCCCACGCTGTAGCCTTGGGACAGGCTCAGCGACCTGAGCGAGCTGTGGCTCTCTGCCCCCCCACCCCCGCCCTCTGCCCCAGCAGCCCTTCCAGGCTGGTTTCCTTCTCAGAGTGTAGTGTTCAGTGCAGTCACAGCTTAGCCACTGGGCAGCACCCCAGTGGGGACAGGAGAAAATCCCTCTGTCTTCAGCCTCAGGACCGAGCCCCAGTGGGCAAGAGGCCACCTAGGTCTCCATCCCCGGGAGACCAGGAGCCAGGGGCTATCTATGGCTCTCGGTGAAAGGCCAAGGGACTGGCCGGCCTCCTCCCAGCCAGAGGTGTGTCCCAGGATCCCCCAGAGGAGCACAGGCCCATTTCTGGGAGCCTGGGTGGAAGGGGAGCAGGGCAAGGTTGGGAAGGGGGGACCTTCTTACCTCCACATTCTAGTGCAAATGCAGCCTGAACACTCCTTACTTCCTAACACACTGGGCATTGCTGAAGCCTCTTAAAATCCTACCTCCGAACACCTCAGGTCTTCAGTTCCACCTCCCAGGACCTACTGGGAAGTCTCAGAAAGCAGGGAAGGGTCCTGATCTCAGGAGGGTGGGGTGTTATTGTTGTTCGGTTGCTTATTCATATTGGACTCTTGGCGACCCTACGGACTGCAGCACACCAGGTTTCTCTGTCCTTCACCATTTCCTGGAGCTGGCTCAAATCCAGCCATCTCATCTTCTGTCGCCCCTTCTCCTCCTGCCCTCAATCTTTCCCAGCATCAGAGTCTTTGGACAGGGGCTTATCCCTTTCCTCCCCTTACCCCAGGACTCTCCCTTCTTCCTCTGCAGAAAGAGCTCAGTGAGGACATCCAGGTGACCCCTAACACCCCGCAGGGGTCCGAGAGCCCAGCCCGAGTGGGCAGGGAGTCAGAGGCCCTGAGGTCCCAGCTGGAGGAGGAGAGGAAGCGGGTGGCCCAGGTGCAGCGTGAGCTGGAGGAGCAGAGGAGCCAGCTGCTACAGCTGAAGACCCAGCGGCCCGTGGAGAAACTGGAGGAGAAGGAAGTGGTGGAGTTCTACCGGGATCCCCAGCTGGAGAGCAGCCTGTCCAGGGTGAAGGCCCAGGTGGAGGACGAGGGCAAGAAGCGGGCCAGCCTGCAGGCAGACCTGGAGGCGGCGGCCCAGAAGGTCATGAAGCTGGAGAGCCAGAGGAAGGCCACGGAGCCTCACCTGCTGACCAAGGAGGTCACCCAGATTGAGAGGGACCCCAGCCTGGACAGCCAGGTGGCCCAGCTCAGCGGTGAGCTCCAGCTCCTGCAAGAGGAGAACACTGCCGTCTCGGCCCAGCTGGAGGCCCTGAAGGCAGAACTGCTGGCCCTTGAGCAGAAAGAGGTAAACGTAAAGGAGACAGTTGTGGTGAAAGAAGTGGTCAAGGTGGAGAAGGACCTGGAGATGCTCCAGGCGGCCCAGGCCCTGAGGCTGCAGATTCAGGAGGATGTGGCCCAGCGGAAGAGGGCAGAGGATTCCGTGGCCAAGCTGCAGGCTCGAGCTGTTGAGCTGGAGGCGGCAATCCGTGCCGTGGAGCCCAAGGTGATTGTGAAGGAGGTGAAGAAGGTGGAACAGGACCCCAGCCTCCTCCAGGAGGCATCCAGGCTGAGGAGCCTCCTGGAGGCACAGAGGAGTGAGAATGAGGTGCTGGCCAGGGAGCTGAAGGAGCTTCACAGCAAGCACAATGCGGTGGAGAAGCAGAAGCCCCGGGTGGACCTGCAGGAGCGCGTGCAGGAGACCTTCCGAGTGGACCCAGAGACGGAACAGGAGATCACGAGGCTCCAGGCTGAGCTGCAGGAGACCACCCGCAAGAGGAGCGCCACGGAGCAGGAGGTGGAGCAGCTGCTGCCTGAGCTGGCGGTGCTGCGGGCACAGAAGCCCACCGTGGAGTACAAGCAGGTGACGCAGGAGCTGGTGCGGCACGAGAGGAGCCCCGAGGTGCTGCGGGAGATCGACCGCCTGAAGGCCCAGCTCAACGAGCTGGTCAACGGCAGCGGGCGGGCCCAGGAGCAGCTCATCCGGCTGCAGGGGGAGCGCGACGAGTGGAAGCGCGAGCGCTCCAAGGTGGAGACCAAGACGGTGAACAAGGAGGTGGTGCGCCGTGAGAAGGACCCCGTCCTGGAGCAGGAAGCCCAGCGGCTGCGCCAGGAGGTGCGGGAGGCCACCCAAAAGCGGCGGGCGGCGGAGGACGCGGTCCACGAGCTGCAGAGCAAGTACCTGCTGCTGGAGAGGCGGCGGCCAGAGGAGAGGGTGGTGGTGCAGGAGGTGGTGGTCACCCAGAAGGACCCAAAGCTCCGCGAGGAGCATAGCCGGCTGAGCCAGAGCCTGGATGAGGAGGCTGGCCGGCGGCGGCAGCTGGAGCGAGAGGTGCAGCAGCTGCGGGCCGCTGTGCACGAGGACGAGGGCCGGCTCAGCTTCCGGGAAGACCGCAGCAAGAAGCTGGCCGTGGAGAGGGAGCTGCGGCAGCTGACCCTGAGGCTCCAGGAGCTGGAGAAGCGGCCTCTGGCAGTGCAGGAGAAAATCATCATGGAGGAGGTAGTCCAGCTGGAGAAGGACCCGGACCTGGAGAAGTCCACGGCGGCCCTCCGGCAAGACCTGGCCCAGGAGAAGACCCAGGCCACTGAGGTACATCGGGAATGCAAGACCCTGCAGGTGCAGATCGACGTGCTCCAGAAGACCAAGCCGCAGGAGAAGACAATCTACAAGGAAGTGATCAGGGTGGAGAAGGACCCAGTGCTAGAGGGAGAGCGTGCCCGGGTGTGGGAGGCGCTCAACAGGGAGCGCGCTGCCCGGGAGAGCCGGGAGGAGGAGGTAAGGCGCCTGCGGGAGCGGGTGGAGCGGGCCGAGGCGCTGGGGAGGACCTGGGCGCGAGAGGAGGCTGAACTCCAGAAGACCCGGGGCAGGGCGAGCCAGGAGTGCAGGCGGCTGCAGCAGGAGCTGCGGGAACTGGAGAAGCAGAAGCAGCAGCGGGTGCTGCGCCTGCAGGAGGAGTCCAAGCTGCTCAGCCAGAAGACGGAGAGCAAGCGGCAGAGGGCAGCTCAGCAGGGCCAGGAACTCTCTCAGCTCGAGTCGGCCATCCTCCGTGAGAAGGACCGGATCTACGAGAAGGAGCGGACCCTTCGGGACCTCCACACCCAGATGAGCCGGGAAGAGCTCAACCAGGAGACCCAGACGCGAGAGACCAACCTCTCCACCAAGATCTCCATCCTGGAGCCCGAGACGGGGAAGGACATGTCCCCGTACGAGGCCTACAAGAGGGGCGTCATCGACCGAAGCCAGTACCTCCAACTGCAGGATCTCGAGTGTGACTGGGAGGAGGTCACCACCTCGGGGCCCCACGGGGAGGAGTCTGTGCTCCTGGACCGAAAAAGCGGGAAGCAGTACTCCATTGAGGCCGCCCTGGGCAGCCGGCGCATCTCCAAGGAGGAGTACCATCTCTACAAGGACGGCCAGCTCCCCATCAGCGAATTTGCCCTGCTCGTGGCGGGGGAGACCAAGCCCTGCCCCTCCCTCTCCATCGGCGCCATCATCTCCAAGTCCCCGCTCGCCTCCCCAACCCCCCAGAGCACAAGTCTCTTTTCCCCCAGCTTCTCTCTCGGGCTCGGCGAGGACAGCTTCCCCATCGCTGGCATCTATGACACGACCACGGACAACAAGTGCACCATCAAGACGGCCGTGGCCAAGAACATGCTGGACCCCATCACAGGACAGAAGCTGCTGGAGGCGCAGGCGGCCACGGGGGGCATCGTGGACCTCCTGAGCCGGGAGCGCTACTCCGTGCACAAGGCGATGGAGCGGGGGCTGATCGAGAGCGGCTCAACCCAGAGGCTGCTCAACGCCCAGAAGGCCTTCACCGGCATTGAGGACCCCGTGACCAAGAAGAGGCTGTCGGTGGGCGAGGCCGTCCAGAAGGGCTGGATGCCCCAGGAAAGCGTGCTCCCACACCTGCGGGTGCAGCATCTGACCGGGGGGCTCATCGACCCCAAGAGGACCGGCCGTATCCCTGTGGCACAGGCCGTGCTCTCTGGCATGATCAGCGAAGAGCTGGCCCAGCTCCTGCAGGACGAGGCCAGTTACGAGAAGGACCTGACAGATCCCATCTCCAAGGAGCGTCTGAGCTACAAGGAGGCTATGGGGCGCTGCCGGAAGGACCCCCTGAGCGGCCTGCTGCTCCTCCCAGCCTTGCTAGAGGGGTACCGCTGCTACCACTCGGCGTCCCCCACTGTTCCACGCTCCCTGCGTTAATGGGTGCTGAGCAGTCATGGGGAGTGAGTGGGAACGGGGAGCGGACGATGCACGCACCCCCAACCCCCAGAGCAGGCTAACCCAGGGGAGTGGGTCTTCCCTCTCGTCTCCTCGATGTTCTGCTTCTCAAGCGTTCTCGGTGTTGGACACCCTCCCATTACTTTGGTATCCCCTGACCCATCCCCTGAGCCAGCAGCTGTTTTCCCGGCTCCTCCCTTGCCCCGTGCTTCCAATAAACGAATTCTCCTGGTGTCTTTTTTTTTTCTTTTACAATAGTAAAAGATGTTTATCACTTTTCACAATCAATAGCCAGATCAAAAACAGAGAATTCCAATTGCAAGCTACAATGGAAACATGATTAACCTAACAGTATAAAATAATTACATACAATTTAAGGGGGTTGAGTGATGTGGTAAGTGGAAGTACACATTTCATCTGCCTGGCCAGTCTACGTCTTTTGGTTGGTTTCTCCTGGTGTCTTGTTCATGTTTGAGAACAGAATCGATATTTCTGGGGCGTGAGCAGGAGGGATGGCACTCCTAGGTGGGGAGTGGACACACCCAACTGGCCCTGCTGGGAACAGGGACTTTCAAAGGACAGTGGCTCCTTTCACTCCGGGAAGGGCCTGACAGGGGCAGGTCGTGGAAGATCAGGCCCTCCCCACAACCAGCTCAGGGCCACCCAGTTCAGGGCAGAAACTGTCTCCAGCCCTCTGTCAACCTCCGCCTTGTTGGCACGTCCCGGTGTCCCTCCAGAGCAGAGAGAAACACTATAAAACTCAGGAATACATCACTTTTATTTTCTGCTCTTAGGAGGCACACAAATGTAAGCATATCCGCAGTGACGATAGCTACTTAGAACATCCGATCTCCCCCGGGATCAGGAAAATGGCCTCTCCCCCTTGCTCCGCCTCCTGTTTTAACGTGGGACTCTTAACTAGAACTCAACTCTTCCCCCAAAACATTTTAAATCCAAAAAGACCAGCTGCGGGGGGACGCCTTCCTTGGGCGTCTTGCTCTGTAGCTGAGGGCGGGAAGGCCGAGCGGTGCTAGGAGGGCCTTGCTGGTGGCCTGGGGAAGGCTTTCTGCTCTCCTTGGCATCTGCCAGTCTGATGCCTAGGGACCCCGCCTCTAACGGACCTCATTAGGCAGGGGGCTTATGTGCCCCCATCTTGAAAAGGCAAACCCAGCAAACAACACAGGAACTTGTTAGCCTACTGGCAGGACTAACCCAAACTCAGCCCTCAGACAGCTGATGCCAAGTTGCTCTCTCCCCAGGTGTGTCCCCTTTCTTGGGGAGTGAGTGGGGAGGTGGCGAAGGGCAGCAGCTGCAGAGAGGCTTTGAGGCCGTGGGCCTTGCACGTTCTCAGCGGCAGAAACGCTCCAGCACACACTGGTGGGGCGCCGACGAGGTCTCGGTGCACGAGAAGTACGGGTGGGCCAGGGCGGCCTTGGCAGAGATCCGCCGGCTGGGGTCGTACTGCAGGAGTTGCTGCAGAGAGAGGAGGAGAGAGGTTGGGCCCCGGGTGTGGCCAGGGTCCCATAGCCCCAGAGCAGCTGCCTTCAAACCCAGCACCGCCCAAAGCCACTACCTCCCGGCTGGAGAACCAGTTCCAGACACTCCCGGCATGTGGGGACAAAGACTTTGTTCTAGTCCTTCCCTGTTAAGTCACCCTCTGTCTCCTTCATGCTACTGAGGCTGAGTCAGTCTCTCCTCTTCCTTAGAGAGCTTTCCAGGCTCCAGCCCACTTCTAGTCGAGACAGATGTCTAAATATCAGGAAGAGGGGCCAAGCACATCCAGGGAGCATGCTTGAGAGTGGGGCAGAAACAAAAATCCCTAAACCCAGCTCAGGGGTAGAAGGAACTCCCCACCTTAAAGCAGTCAGGATGGAGGGTGAGGCGTCTTGGTGGGAAGTCCATGCCATCCCCCAGCACTGGGTTGGGAGACGCACACAGCCCTCAGGAAAGCTGGGCACACAGCGTGAAAATGAACTTGCTGCCCTGCCGCCTTGTGACCCAACATCAGACTCAAGAGAAAAACGTGCTCTGAGACTTTGGGGGCAAGAATGGATGCCTGGGCCCCTCTGGGATCCAGGCCTGGGCCAGACCAAGGGGTCAAGGGGGTACACCTGGAATGGTGACTGAAGACTGTGGCAGGGGCTGAGGAAGCGGAGGGCGGAGGGGCAGTCTGCTCTGAATAATGTCCACAAGAAAAAATTACCAAAACACAGGACAACCAAGAGAAAGGGCACATATCACAGTATAGGGCTTCCCAGTGGTAAAGAATCAGCCTGCCAGTGCAGGAGATGCAAGAGACCTGATCAATCTCTGCATTGGGAAGATGCCCTGGAGTAGGAAATGGCAACTCACTCCAACATTCTTGCCTCAAAAATCCCATGGACACAGGAGCCTGGTGGCTACAGTCCATAGGGTCCCAGAGAGTTGGACACGACTGAGTGACTGAGCACACACATACACCACAGCGCAAAAACAAAGCTAACTGGAAGAGAGAAGTTTGAAAAAGGATGATGAACATTGGCCTTATTGTGGGAGAGGCCTCCAGGTACAACTGACACACACAGGAAAGAGCCAAGTGTGTACAGAGGTCAGAAAAGAGACCGGTTTTGCCCCAGAAGGAGCCAGGGTTACATAAGAGGCTGGATGACAAAGCAGACACTTCTAGCAAGAGCAGCAGCTGGCACCAGGAGGCCTTGGCCTCCCTGCCGCCTACCTGTACCTACCAAGAGCAGGTCCTGGCCCTCTGGCTCCAGGTTGGGCACGATCTCCTCCAGCCCCTTACTGGTCCACTTGGGGAAACTGCCCTTATAGTCAGGCAGCTGGGTGACTCCTGGCCACATGGCCTCACTGGGTGTCCCCAGGGTCCGAAAGATACGGAAGAGTTGGTCAATCTCAGAGTCGCCTGGAAACAGGGCTCTGCGGGTCACCTGGAATGGGGAAGGGGAGAAAGCATGGGGTCTATTCCGTTGTCATACAGAACCCAGTACCAGACGAGAAGCCAGACCAGGGAGGCAACTTCCAGACATCTTTCCCAGGGCTGTGCTGAAAATCCTGACCTTTTCTGGAAAAAGACCTTTAGCCCAATTCCAGACATTCCTTAATCTACTTTTAATAGGATAATCAGAGCCCCCACATCCCCCTACCCCAGGAGGACCCTGCCTGTGGCCTCCCTGTGGCCACGTTTATCCCTCTGTCTACCATCTCTGCAAAGATGCAACCGATGCTCCAGATATCGACAGCCGTGGAATAGAACTTGCAGCCCAAGAGGATCTCGGGGGCACGATACCAGAGTGTCACCACCTGGGGGAGCAAGAAAACAGCATCACTCAGGGCGGCTGGTTGCACAGGTGACATCCCTTCTCTCCCGCTCTGTCCCCTGGTACCTCATGTGTGTAGGTGCGCAGGGGCACCCCAAAGGCTCGAGCCAGTCCAAAGTCAGCCAGCTTGATGGCCCCCAACTCATTGATGAGCAGATTCTGGGGCTTCAAGTCTCGGTGGATGACCCGATGAGAGTGGCAGAAGTTTACACCCTGAAGCAGCTGGAAGAGGTAACTCTGGAACAGTGGGCAAGAGAAAGGAGGAGCTGGCAGAGGGCCGGTGGGGCAGGGGCTGACTGAGGGCACCTTTGCTAGTCAGCCTGTCCTTCTCCCCGTACCTTGACTAGGTGCAGGGGCAGCTCAGAGGCTGGGGTGGAGTCCATGTACTTCTTCAGGTCCTGGCTAAGGAACTCAAACACCAGGTAAAGCTTCTTCTCACTGTGAACCACGTCCAGCAGCCTGGCCAGGCAGCACCAGTCAACACGTTGGCTCCCAGTCGGGCTGGGACAGGCCCACTGCCCCATCCCCTGCCCGCCTCACCTGACGATGTTGGGGTGCTTAAGCTCTTTGAGCAGGGAGATCTCCCTGATGGCAGTGCTTGGGACCCCCTCGGTCTCCCTAGAGGAGAAGAGGGTGCAGCAGTGGAGTGAGAAGCTGGGCAGGGTGCTTCTGCCAGGGGGGTGTTTTATATATAGCATTATATAAGGATGGCCCACCTCCTAGCAATACTCCTGGGCACATACTTATCACCCCCAGAGGCCCGGGGCGAAGCCTGGTCAAGATGAGGATGAATGAGGGCTGCACCCGTGTGGCCCCCACTATGTGAGCGAGCAGCAGTCAGAAAGGGGGTCGAATACAAAACTCTGAGATGAGGGTCAGACGGACAGCTGGGTCACTCCAAACCAGGGGGTCTCAGAGGCTACCCTGGCACTCACAAATCCAGCCTGATCTTCTTGAGGGCCACGAGCTGCCCAGTCTCCTTGTTCTTGGCCTTGTACACCACCCCATAGGTGCCCTCTCCGATCTTCTCCACCTTCTGGAACACGTCCATGTCCGCACAGCTGCACTGGAGACAGACGGCGCCTGGGGCGTTTCCCCCCCATGCCCAGCACCCCTGCTGCCCCTTCAGCCTCCACAGCACACCCTGCCGAGCCCCTACCCAGGCCCCCAGGGCTCCTGAGGCCTGTGGCCCCTGGGGTTCACCAGGCCCAGGCCTGGCTCCCACCCTCCACCGCAGCCCATCCCCAGGAACCTGTTGTGGAGGGAGGCTGCCCCTCATCCAGCCCAGGCCGGGCAGGAACCCCCAGGCCCCAGGAAGCAGCTGCCCCAGAGCCAGGCTACGGAGCGCAGGAGGGTCCAAACTTCCCTTGCCCAGCACCTGCCCCTGCCCGGTCCTGGCCCCGGCCCCAGGGCGGGAAGTTGCCCTGAGAGGCTGCCCTGGTGGGCCCAGGGTCAACTCAGGGTGAAGGTCAGGGGTCAGTAAAGGCTTCAGAAGTCACAGTGCCACACTAGGCCGCGTGGCCAGGGCGACGGGCTGGGCCCGGCTTGTTTGGAGATGCTCGGCCTCCTGAGGGCAAAACCTTGGAGGAGCGGCCCCCGCTACGTCCTGGGCCCCTCCACCCGGTCCTGGGCCACCCGCCACCAGAAGTCTTCCCTCAGGCCCTCAGCCCAGAATTCACCAGAAACGCTGCGATCCTGTGGCCTCTCTCTCTGCCAGGCAGGCTGCCTGCTCCGAGGCTCCCCCTCCTGGCCCCTGCCGGCACTGCACCACGTGCACGCACTGCTCAGTCACACCACCAGGCTTTATTCGTGCGGACATTCTGGAACTCTCCAGGACCCACACGAGGCCCAGCGCCCCAGCGCCCGGCCTCGGAGCTCTAGGCTGCCCTCCCCTCCTCTCTCCAGACAAAGGCTGTCACTCAGGGGACACTTCTACATCTTCTCTGCAGCAGCCCCAGCATCTGGCCGGGCAGGAAGGTGGCATTCCCAGGAGCTCCTGTTTTGCTCTCTACTGGCCGCTGTCCCTCTCTTGCTGATACAGCCTCTGCTCCCGGATGGCTTGTTCTAACAAGGGGAGGTTCATTCCTTCCACACACGTCAGCACCCGGGCCTTTACCACGCAGCTTCCATCTGAAACACACAGACACCAAGACTCAGGCAGGGCCAGCAACGCACCCTTCAGAGGCGTTCAAACTGTTTCCCCTCAATTTATCCTCAGTCCTGAGTTTTGACACAGAGTCTGACAGGGTGGCTTACGGATGCTGGCAATTTGTACTTGAGCCTCAGAACTGGTGGGCCTGCCACAAACTACAGACATGGAATTTAGCAGGGTAGCCTGAAAAGTCCACCTCTCCTGGGAGAAGGCCCAGAAAGATGTGGCCGCAGCTTCCCTCTTTTGTCACCCTAACCCCCACCAGCTTCTCTGCAGGGCTCAAAGGCCCAGAGCTGAGGAAGGGTCTCTGTCACATCCTAGTTCTCCATTGGTACCAAGGGCCCCTTGGCATCACGAGGCATTGGGAATTGAGGCAAAGAGAACCCCACACTGAAAAACAAATTTATTTATTTGGCTGTGCCCGGTCTTCGTTTCAGCACACGGGATCCTCTGTCTTCTTTGCAGCATGTAAGCTCCTAGCTGAGGCATGTGGGATCTAGTTCCCGGATCAGGGATCGAACCCAGGCTCCCTGCATTGGGAGCGTGAAGTCTCAGCCACCGGACCACCAGAGAAGTATCCCTGTGTTTTTTTTTCAAGCGAATACAGTTCCCAACAAACGTTGAAGACTTTTAATGATATTAATACAGCTCTTTGGTTGTTGTTTCGCCCCCAACCCCCGGCCATTTTGCACAGCATGTGGGATCTTAGTTCCCTGATCAGGGATCAAACCTGGAACCCCTGCATTGGAAGCATGGAGTCTTCACCACTAGACTTTCAGGGAAGTCCTGAGAACCCCATATTTAATCAATCCAATGGGAGAGTCTAGCCTTATGGGGCAGATCATCCCACCCTGGATAAGCGGCTCTGGGTGCTTCTAGCAGATGATGTGGTGACACAATGGAAAGGTTTGTCCATGTCCAGGTGACACCAAACAGGAAGGATATCTGGAGTTTGTCCTCCTAACAGTTTGTTTTTGTTTCCACTACATTCTCTCTGCTCTCTGAGCATGTCAATGAATACAATAAATGTTCTAGAACATTATCCTGTTTTTTTTGATGCCCTTTTGAGATAGAGGCATTCTGTGGTTAGAGTCTATGCCTAACCTTCCTTCTAGTCTAGGCCACTGTATTGATTTAACACAGCCCGAGGGCAGAATTCAGAGGCTTGGGCTGTCTAAACTTCAAAATTTAACACAGGAAGATGAACTCATTTGAAACAAGAGGTTGCCTGTGTGTCATCAGCTTCTGTTGCCCCAGCACTTGGACTGCAGAGGCTGCTAAGCCTAGATCAGGTGGGCATGGAGCTGTCCATCTTTGAAAGGTCTATATATATATAGAATAAAAGAAGAGCATCTGAAGAGCAGGGGTGAGAGAAAGGAGTTGATGAACCCAAAGAAAGGGTCATTTAGGGTAATTTCTTCCTGTAAAGATAAAAAGAACCTGCAGCATAGGAAAAGGGGATGATAAAAGAGCAACCAGAAGCCAGTGGGTTGAGGTGTGAATCTGAGATAAGGAAGGGATGATATGGAAAACACAGACCTTCTTTTAGGAAGTTTGACTGTGGAGGCAGGAGGGTCATAGCTGGGTGAACTTGACAGCTTATTGTTGTTGCTATTCTTTTAATACAGAGGAGACTTGAGTGCTTTATACGCTGGGAGGAAAGAACCAGTGGTAACACATTAAGGGTTCAGCTGAGAAAGCAAAGCCCCAGCAAGAGGGCAGGTGTTCATCACAGCACAGAGGCGCTGCACCCCAGACAAGAGGGAACGTCCCCTCTCCCAGACTGGAGGAAAGGAGCTACTCATGGGTGTGGTTGTTGCTGTCGTTCAGTCACTAAGGCTCTTGGCAACCCCATGAACTGCAGCACACCAGGTTCCCGTCCTCCACTGTCTTCCAAAGTTTGCTCGTGTGGGTGATGCCATCGAACCATCTCATCCTCATGGGCACTGATGCATACAACTATAGGGAAGACTGCTGCTGTGGCCTCAGTTTAACATGGGATGTAGGAGGTGAGGTGATGTGCTAGAAGGGACAGGGGAGGGGATGATGTAGGGGTTCCTGCATGACAGGTGAATGCCTAAAGTAGCTGTGGCCGACTGGGGGTTGGATGTGTGGGGGAAGGGGACTGATCAGGACATGTGGAAAGAATTCTAGGCGGGTCCCAGGAGAGATAAGGGCCCAGAGGAGGTAACAGACCTTGAAACCAGGGGAATCCCTGGAGCTTTGTGAACTGTCTCCATCAACACTTAGGTGGGACCTAAGACGGTGGCAATCAAATTGCCAACATCCGTTGGATCATCAAAAAAGCAAAAGAAATCCAGAAAAACATCTACTTCTGCTTTATTGACTATGCCAAAGCCTTTGACTGTGTGGATCACAACAAACTGTGGAAAACTCTTAAAGAGATGGGAAAACCAGACCACCTGACCTGCCTCCTGAGAAATCTGTATGCAGGTCAGGAAGCAACAGTTAGAATTGGACATGGAACAACGGACTGGTTCCAAATTGGGAAAGGAGTACATCAAGGCTCTATATCGTCACCCTGCTTTTTTAACTCATATGCAGAGTACATCATGAGAAATGCTGGGCTGGATGAAATACAAGCTGGAATAAAGATTGCCAGGATATCAATATCAATAACCTCAGATATGCAGATGACACTACCCTTATGGCAGAAAGCAAACAAGAACTAAAGAGCCTCTTGATGAAAGTGAAAGAGGTGAGTGAAAAAGTTGGCTTAAAACTCAACATTCAGAAAACTAAGATCATGACATCTGGTCCCATCACTTCATGGCAAATAGATGGGGAAACAGTGGAAACAGTGACAGACTTTATTTTTGGGGGTTTCAAAATCACTGCAGATGGTGACTGCAGCCATGATATTGACTCTTGCTCCTTGGAAGAATAGTTATGACCAATCTAGACAGCATATTAAAAAGCAGAGACATTACTTTGCCGGCAAAGGTTCATCTAGTCAAAGCTATGGTTTTTCCAGTAGTCATGTATGAATGTGAGAGTTGGACTATAAAGAAAGCTGAGTGCTAAAAAATTGATGCTTTTGAACTGTGGTGTTGGAGAAGACTCTTGAGAGTCTTTTAGACAGCAAGGAAATCCATTCAGTCCATCCTAAAGGAAATCAGTCCTGAATATTCATTGGAAGGACTGATGCTGAAGCTAAAACTCCAATACTTTGGCCACCTGATGCAAAGAACTGACTCATTTGAAAAGACCCTGATGCTGGGAAAGATTGAAGGTGGGAGGAAAAGGGGATGACAGAGGATGAAATGGTAGGATGGCATCACTGACTCAATGAACATGAGTTTAAGTAAACTCTGGGTGTTGGTGATAGACAGGGAGGCCTTGCATGCTGTGGTCCATGGGGTCGCAAAGAGTCGGACACAACTGAACGAGTGAACTGAACCTAACTGAGAGGGTGGAGACTGGGGCTTAATCAGGAAGGAGCAATGGAAGGTGAGGGGTTGGAACTTCTGCTAGGAAAGGGATTGAAATGATAGTGTTAGGTAGTTAGAATAGGAAGCAGGAGTCCAAAATGGTGGTGGCTAGAAGCCAAGGAAGGGAAAAGCCCGAGAAAATAGAACAAGGAAGGTCCGAGGACCTGAGTGAGAACTGCAGGTAGAATAGCACTCCCATCTAAGCCCAGTTTGCATAGGACAGGCCCAGGGGGCAGAAAAAAACATATAAAAGGAGCCAAAGTGCTCGGTCTCTCTCTCTCCCTCTCCCCCCTCCTCTCTGCCTCTCCCTCGTCTAGAGCTATATCATGGTCTGTTCAAGATCCAAAGAGCTGTGACCCGCCAAGGGCTTTAAAGTCCGTCACTCCAAATCTTTGTTGTGACGAGACAAGAACCGAGGAACATACCCTCACGTGACATCTACACTCACCTGACAATAGCAAGGTCCAGCTGGAAGGGAGAGGAGATGGGAGAAAATGGGGTCCAAAGTCTTTAGGTCCCAGTGGTGACGAGGCAGAGGGCAGAAAGATACCGAGGGTGGAACCCAGTTTCGGATGCCAGGGGCAGATGGTTTTGGGTGTGGAGGAAGCATGGGGTAAGAGGTGCTTTGAGGCAGAACTGGTCACGGAAGAAGCAAAGCTGGGGAGGTGTGGATGACAGACTTGAAGAGCCGGCCAGATTCCGGCCCCACCTCTGGGTTCTCCCAGCTCAGAACGGGGAGGGCAGGAGGGGAACTACTGTCTGGAAGAAAAGCTAGGTTTCAGGCAAGTCCCAGGGAAGGCGAGAACATAGGAAAGGGGCTTGAAATAAAACAGAGACAATGTAAAAAGTAGTAAAATGTAAAAACAAAAGAATGCTTTATAGACCCTAGGAAAAAGAATGTTCAGCAAAGTACAAACATTGAAAGCATTCCTCTCTTTAATTTGGTAATTCTTTACTGTGGAAGAGCTCAGAATGTCACTTCTGTTTTAAATAACAGAACTGGGTAACTGAGCAAGGAAACGTAATTTGGATTATAACATTAATCCAAATGAGAGGACACAAGGAAGGCCTAGAGGGGCAAGAAAACGGGAGAGGTGGGATTTATGATGAGAGCCCCAGGGCAGCCTGCCGTTGTCTCCGTTGTCTCCGAGCAAAAGAGCAGAGTGAGGCCATGTCCTCACCCCTTAATCCCTGGCCCAGAAGCTCTGAGCCCTGCAAGGTGTCCCGGCCTGCTGGAGGGGGCACAACACTGCCCTTTTCTCCCTTTTGCCTGCAAACATTTCAGAAAGATGACCTGAGGCAGCCTCTTATCTCTCCTTAGAACTGCAGACCTTGCTAAAGCTCAGGGCGTGTCTGGTTGACTTTGTGTCCCCAGAGGACTTTGGACCTGGCCAGGGGCCAGACATGCCACCCCAGGCCATAGGTCAGCGGCCGCTGCAAAGCTCAGCCCACACTCTGCCCTCCCTCTTCACTGTTGTCTTTCTTTCCTGTGGCAGTCTCGAATGATGAGTATGTATATGCCTCAGAAATTAGAAATTGAGGGAAAATTTTCTTTAGGAAAGAAGAAAAAAACCGCAGATTGCGATGAAAAATAATGAGAAATGGCAAAGTAGCTGGAGCCTAGGAAAAATGCTGCTGGATCTAAGGCTTGACTATTAAGCTTCCTGGGTTTGTTTTCTTTGTCAAGCCTTCGCCCCAGCAGGGGTCCCCCCCCCCCCCCCCCGCCCCCGCAGTCTAGTGGTTAAGATTCCTCACTTTCGATGTAGGAGGCGGGGATTTAATCTCTTGTTGGGGAACCAAGGTCTCACGTGCCACAAGGCACGGACCAAAAATTTTGTAGAAAGTTAAAAAAAAAAAAAAGAATACATCAGAGCGGTACTGTCTGTGTTCTCCTGGTGCGTTATGCCAGAGGCCCACAGTTGATAGGTCAGCTATTTGTAATGTTTGATCAACAGGGCAGGCCTGACTCCTGTACTACCTTCCCCACAAACTTCCACTTAAAGATTGGAGCAGCCAGTGACAACGACTGTCACCTGGGTTTATTCTTTCCTCAGGGCTAGAATTTAAGGGTTTCTCCTGTGCTTATTTCCTCTGATTCTTCTCTAAAGAACTTTCCCTGAAATAAAATCCATTCAGAAAAAGGCAGGATAAAATCAAAGGAAGGAGGAGCAGGTTTAATGCAAGCAGGAGGAAGCAAACGACTAATTTCAGACCCACAGTCTCCAATAAATGGCATTTAAAAAAATAAAAAATAAAGGAAGACAGAACGGTCATAAAGACTTGGGATATGTAACCCAAGGGCAACGCATGGATTTTGTTCACCTCCTGCTTTTCAGCTTACTTTTTTCTAAAAAGCCATTTTGGGGCCGAGGAAGGGAATGAACAGGGACAAGCTATGCCCTAGAGTATATTAAGGACTAGCTATTAATTTTGTTGGGCGCGATCTTGATTTTGTTAGAGAGACACACTGAAGTTACACGAAGCGATGTCAGACTTGCTCTAAAATAGACCAGCAACATAAGTAGGTAAGGGACTTCCCTGGTGGTTCAGTGGTCACGTTCCCAGTGCCGGGGAGAGGGAGGGCTCAATCTCTGGTTGGGGAGCTAAGATCCTACATGCATCACAACGCAGAAAAAAAAAAAATTAAGTAAGTAGATGTGGGCGATGAAGGCACAGACCTTCAACGTAATTCGGATCTCTGCTGAATCTGGGTGACAAGTACGGGGAGGCTCCTTCTACTTTTGGGTATGCTTGATTTGAAAACATTCAATTTTTATAAAGTTATTTGGGTTGAATTTGGACTTTACAGTTTTTTCCATTTATCATTCCACAAATAATTCTAAATGTCCACTCCAGGCCCTGGTCCCACCTTTGTTTCAACCTCTATCTCTGTATCTATGATCAGACCTTTGAGTTCCAGATACTGGGCACCCAACTCCTAAGAGCTCCCAGGACTCCCTGCCAGGGCCAGGGATATGGGCTGAGGTCAAAGTGGAAATCACTTATTCCAGGCCCTTTGTCCTCAATTCCACCTCTTCTGATACTTCTTTCAAATCAATTAAGAGGGCAAGGACTCTGAGCTCAAAGGCTTAAGCCTGAATAAAGATTAACTTTTATTAAGCCAAATATAATTAAAGTAAGCTCCATTTAATTGCTTTCTTCTAGTGCATTTCATCCAGAGTTAAAAACCACTGAAACTTTTAGAAAGTAATTTGGTAGTGTAAATCAAGAGACATATTCTTTAATGGAGCTATTCCACTTTCAGGAAACTACCCTGAAGAAATAATCAGAAAATGAACAAAGATTAAAACACAAGGATATTAACTGCAGCGTTTTTAATATATATCGAGATAGATTTTTTTAAACTGGATTCCCCCCACCGCCAGCATCCCCGACTATAAAGCAATATATTTTCATTGTAAAATGCTAATAAAAGTATAGGGAATCCCACAGTTCTACCACCCAGACATAATTACTCTCAACATTTTGGTAAATAATATTTCAAACTTGTGTATGTATAAAAATGTCCATCTAACAAAAGTGAGATCAAATGATACATATTGTTTTATAAACTGCTTTTTCTTTGGTAAAATACTACGAACATCTTTTCATGTCAATAGATGTTAATTTATAACACCATTTTTGATGGTTGTATAATATTCTCCAACTGAATATCCCATAGTTTTTTAATGAATTAAGGTACGGTGTACTTACAAGAGCAAGAAATGGAAACAATACAAATGTCTAATGCTTGTGTGAATTAGTGCGTGTGTGTTTGTGTGTGTGTGCACGCTCAGTTGTGTCTGATTCTTTGCAACCCCATGGACTACGGCCCACCAGGCTCCTCTGTCCATGGGATTTCCCTGGCAAGAGTACTGGAAAGCGTTGCCCTTTCCTCCTCCGGGGGATCTTCTTGATCCAGGGGTCGAACCCAAGTCTCCTGTGTCTCCTGCACTGGCTGGCAGATTCGTTACCACTAAGCCATCTGGGAAGCCCTGTGTGAATTAGTATATACATCTAATCTATAAAATATTATACAGCCATTAAATACTTCTTTTCTGTTTCTCTCACCCTGACTTCCTGGCCTCTTACTCTAGCCCCTCGTACTTCTTGGCCTCTTACTCCAACCTCCCTGGGTCTTGGTTTTCTCATCTATGAAATAACCATAAGATAACTCAGATTAAGGGCTGGTGAGTAGATTCAAAAACTTTTAAGCAAACCACAAGCCTGGCGCATTCTAGACCTTCAGAAATGAAGGATTTCTCTACCTGCTTTCTCACTCCTTTCTGGCAGGTCCACTGGGAGGGTGATCACATCTCTTTCCCTTGAGTCCCTACTGATCTGGAAGGAATGTTAACCCCTATGAGGGACCCACCCTGGCTTAGAAGCCATGCCCAAGCACCCAAAAGACTGTGTGAGGTCAAGCCTTACCCTTCTGGTGCTCTAGTTCCCCAAGGACAGTGTAGAGGGAGCCCAGCTGGGCTTGGAACGGTTCCACAAACTTGGTACAGACGAGGATCGGGTGCTGGTCAGATCTGAGTTGAGCCATCAGGGTTACTTGGGACTTGGTCATGTCGTAGCTGCACATCCTGGAGGTCAGGGTACATAGGATCATTCCCATCCATTGACAGAATCACCGCAAGGCTCAAAAGGTTCTGGGAGGCCAGGATGTCCATAGGAAAATGTTCAGCCTCACTCGGATCAGAGAAATTAAAGTGGTAGCAACAGAAAACATTGTTTTGGTCTATACAATCTAAGTGTAAGTTACATGCACTAAAAGACATCTGTTTGAGACTTTCCTGGTAGTCTGGTGGCTAAGACTCCAAGTTCCCAATGCAGGGGCCCAGGTTCGATCCCTGGTCAGGGAACTAGATCCCACATGCCTCGACCAAGAGTTTGCATGCCATGACTAAAGATCCCAAGAGCTGCAACTAAGACTCAGTGCAGCCAAATACATAAAAATTATTTTTAAAAAAATTTTAAGGAACTTGTTCATTGACTGTTGACAAAAGTATCCACTGTGCAAGCGAGAACCAATCAAGCTTTGGCACATTCCCATCTCCCCCCAAATTCCCCTTGTGCCCCTTTGAACACAGTCTTCCCATCTCTCACCTCAGGCAATCACCAATCTGCTCTTGGTCTCCATAGATGAGTTTCCCTGCTTAAGCATCTCATGTGAATGGAACCCTATAAGCATGTATCCTTCTGTGTCTAGCTTCTTTGATTCAGCATAATGGTTCTGAGACCCATTTATGTGTTTCATAAATCAGTAGCTTGTTCCTTTTTGTATTGCTTGTTAGCACTCTGTTGAATGGACTAATACCTTATTATTATCTATTTACCAGCTGATTTAGTTTGCTTATGAATTTGTGGTGAACACATTTTCATTTCTCGTGGGGAAATACCCAAGTGGGATTTCTGGATTGCATAGTCAATCTGTCTGTTTAGAGGCAACTGCCAAATTATTTTTCAAAGTGGTGGTATCACTTTACTTTCCCCCCAGCAACGTATGAGGGTTCTAATTACTCCAAATCCTTGTCAGCACTTGATACGGGCAGTCTTTTAGCCACTCTAGTGGGCACGAGATACCATATCATTGTGATTTTGATTTGCATTTCCTTAATGACGCATGATGTTAAACATATTTTCATGTGTTTATCTGCGATCAGGATATCTTCTCTGACAGTGTTTGCTGAAATCTTTTACCTATTTAAAAATTAAGTTCTTTATTAGGAATTCCTTGCTGGTCCAACTGTTAGGATTCTGCACTTACACTGCTGAGGGCCTGGGTTCAATCCCTTGTCAGGGAAAAAAGATCCCACAAGCCACATAGTGTGGCTAACAAAATAAAAAATATATAAATAAAAATTAAGTTCTTTATGTTCTTATTATCGGATTGAATGAGTTCTTCATACAGTCTAAATACAAATCATTTGTTGAATGTATACAATGTACATACACACATCACTCCCAAACATCTCCCAGTTTGTGGTTTGCCTTTTAATCTTCTTGATGGTATCTTTTGATGAGAAGCTTTTAATTTTGTTGAAGTCCAAATTAATTCATTATTTCTCTTTTATGGCTTTTGTTTTCTGAGTCCAAGAAATCTCTGCCTGTCTCAAGGTATATATGAAGATCTTCTATTTTCTTCTAAACAATTTTATAGCTTTAGCTTGATGATCCAGTTAGAACAATTCATGTGTGTATGTGCTGTGGGGCAGGGATCAAGTGTTTTTTAACCTCCATAAGAATAACTACTGGACCCGCCAGAGAAGGCCTATTAATAAGTTTGATATCCATGCTCCTAAACCATCATTCTTCTTTGGGACCACCCAGCCCCCAAAGTACTTCATGCAGTCAAGCTCTTGGAGGTGGAGGCAAGGGGGAGGGTAGACTCTCATTTCCACACACCTGCTGATTCTGTGGTGTTGGAGGAGACTCTTGAGAGTCCCTTGACTGCAAGGAGATCCAACCAGTTCATCCTAAAGGAAATCAGTCCTGAACATTCATTGGAAGGACTGATGCTGAAGCTGAAACTCCAATACTTTGGCCACCTGATGTGAAGAACTGACTCATTGGAATAGACCCAGATGCTGGGAAAGACTGAAGGTGGGAGGAGAAGGGGATGACAGAGGCTGAGATGGTTGGATGGCATCACCGACTCAATGGACATGAGCTTGGGTAGACTCCAGGAGTTGGTGATGGACTAGGAGGTCTGGCGTTCTACAGTTCATGGGGTTGCAAAGAGTTGGACACGGCTGAGTAAGTGAACTGAACTGATACGTCTCCAAGACAGGCCCCAGTGATTCTATTTTTTTTCTTTGGTTGCACTGGGTCTTTGTTTCGGCATATGGGCTCTTTCTTGTGGTTCTCAGGCTTAGTTGCCCCGCAACATGTGAGATCTTAGTTCCCCGACCAGGGATCAAACCTGTGTCCCTGCATTGAAAAGTGGATTCTTGGCCACTGAACCACCAGGGAAATCCCTCCAGCAATCCTTATCTCCTGTCATGCACATCCCTGTGCAAACTCCTATCACCCTAACTAGTGCTGACTTGTGTAACCAACAAAACATTGCAGAGATGACCTACAGTGATTTCTGAGATGAGGTCACTGACACTGGCTTTATCTCTGCTGGCTCTGTTGAGTCACTCCGCCTGGAGAAAGTCAGCTGCCAGATTATGAAGACCTTCAAGCAGCCATATACTGAAATCCATATTATGAGAAAGTGAGCCTGCACGTTGAGAGGCACACGGAACTGCCTAACATGCGAATAAGTCCCTGTAGAATCAGATCCTCTAGCTGCAGGCCAACCTTCAGATGCTGGCAGCCCTGGCCAATATCTCAATTATAAACTTCAAAGCCAATCTGAGCCAGAACCACCCAGCAAGGCCACTTTCTAATTCCTGACCCACTGTACATATGAAAAAAATAAACATCTGTGGTCACTTGAAGCCACTAAATTTGGGGGCGATTTGTTACCCAGCTATATGTGACTAGCGGATTCCCTGGTGGCTCAGAAGCATATAATCAACAAAAGGTTAATGGTCGGTGATTTTTGCTGTCTTTCTTTATACATTATCAACATTTTTTACAATGAACATACATTGATTTTTTTTAGTATTTTTTAAATAATTAGATAAAATTATAAGAATTTTGCTTTTAAAACAATTTTGAAAATATAATAAATTTAAAATAGAAAATAAATCATTTAAAAATAATTAAAACATATAATTTAAAAATAACTTCAAAAATATATTAAAAGACTCAATTTTTTTGTAAACACTCCTCCCCACCCCACCCCCTGCACCATGTGAAGAAAAACATTCTCACCTGCCAAATGTCCTCAGTGTGACCCCATCAGGAACTTGGCCAGCACTAACCTCCCAGGGGAAGAAATAGATCCCAGGTTTGGGCAGCATCATTGCTCCTGTAACCAAATAGTTGACATGGACTTTTGAAGATAATGAAAAACCAAGCCAACCATGAGTTGGAGATTAATAGACGTGAGATCAGTAACATTTGAAAAGCTAGTTCCAGGGGGAGATGTTTTAAAATTTTAAAAGATTTCTTGATATATCTATGTGGAAAATGTATTTGTTGTTGTTGTTTAGTCACTGAGTCTGACTCTTTTGCCACCCCACGGACTGTAGCCAGCCAGGCTCCTCTGTCCATGAGATTTCCCAGGTAAGCATACTGAAGCGAGTTGCCACTTCCTTCTCCAAGATCTTCCCGACCCAGGGATAGATAGAACCTGTGTCTCCTGCATTGGCAGGAGGATTCTTTACCACTGAGCCACCTGGGAATCCAGAAAGTGTATTATTCCCATTCTAATTCCTAGGCACTCATCTCACACGCTAGTAAAGTAATGCTTAAAATTCTCCAAGCCAGGCTTCAGCAAGACGTGAACTGTGAACTTTCAGATATTCAAGCTGGTTTTAGAAAAGGCAGAGGAACCAGAGATCAAATTGACAACATCTGCTAGATCATCAAAAAAGCAAGAGAGAGTTCCAGAAAAGCATCTATTTCTGCTTTATTGACTATGCCAAAGCCTTTGACTGTGTGGATCACAATAAACTGTGGAAAATTCTGAAAGAGATGGGAATACCAGACCATCTAACCTGCCTCTTGAGAAATCTGTATGCTGGTCAGGAAGCAACAGTTAGAACTGGACATGGAACAACAGACTGGTTCCAAATAGGAAAAGGAGTACGTCAGGGCTGTATATTGTCACCCTGCTTATTTAACTTATATGCAGAGCACATCATGAGAAATGCTAGGCTGGAGCAAGCACAAGCTGGAATCAAGATTGCCGGGAGAAATACCAATAACCTCAGATATGCAGATGACATCACTCATATGGCAGAAAGTGAAGAAGAACTAAAGAGCCTCTTGATGCAAGTGAAAGAGGAGAGTGAAAAAGTTGGCTTAAAGTTCAACATTCAGAAAACTAAGATCATGGCATCTGGTCCCATCACTTCATGGCAGATAGATGGGGAGACCATGGAAACAGTGGCTGACTTTATTTTTCTGGGCTCCAAAATCACTGCAGATGGTGATTGTAGCCATGAAATTAAAAGATGCTTACTTCTTGAAAGGAAAGTTATGACCAACCTAGACAGCATATTAAAAAGCAGAGACATTACTTTGCCAACAAAGGTCCATCTAGTCAAGGCTCTGGTTTTTCCAATGGTCACGTATGGATGTGAGAGTTGGACTATGAAGAAAGCTGAGTGCCAAAGAATTGATGCTTTTGAACTGTGGTGTTGGAGAAGACTCTTGAGAGTCCCTTGGACCGCAAGGAGATCCAACCAGTCCATCCTCAAGGAGATCAGTCCTGGGTGTTCACTGGAAGGACTGATGCTGAAGCTGAAACTCCGATACTTTGGCCACCTGATGCGAAGAACTGACTCATTGGAAAAGACCCTGAATCTGGGAAAGATTGAGGGCGGGAGGAGAAGGGGACGACAGAGGATGAGATGGCCGGATGGCATCACCGACTCGATGGCCATGGGTTTGGGTGGACTCCGGGAGTTCATGAGGGACAGGGAGGCCTGGCGTGCTGCGGTACATGGGGTCCAAAAGAGTCGGACACGCCTGAGGGACTGAACCGAGCTGAATTCCTATGCACCCGCCCCTCCTCGAGCCCCTAAAAGGGTGGGTAAAAGGCAGGCAGTACTATGAGTGCTGCCACTATTGACCTCTGCCACCCTAGTCTGGAAACTCTCATAGCCAATACACAATGAATGAGTGTGCTTTATTTCCTTCCAACTTTTTCACAAAAACATGCAATGAGTTGGCTTGGCCTATGCTGACGTTTGCCAATCCCTACCAAGGTGAACCCATTTTCATAAATTTTAATCTTTTCTTTACGCACATAAAGGCAAAGATGAGTATATCTTTATTTCCCATCTATATTAGAGTATACGTGCTGTTCTTGATTTTTTTTCACTTAATATATTTTGACACTTTCATAGTTGTACATAAAGAGTGTCTTCACATTTTTAAAGTAAACTTTTTAGTTTTGAATGATTTTCATTTCTTTCAAAATGTTAGATAAGCAGGGATTCGGGACTAACTGAAGGCATCCTGAAAGTGTTGGCCTTCAACTACTTCTGGATTGGACAAGGAAGTGTAGGTCTGAACCGAGAAAATGGTAACTAAATAATTCCAAGATCCTTCTGAAAATCAGATGACACAGCTCTATTCCCAAAGTTTAATGTAACCTAGAATCTTGCACAAGTGTTTACAATATCCTCCAGCAAGGAGGTCATGGCGGATGGTTGTTGATCCATGTTCCATAGTCATGTCAGTGTCGTGGGCCAAGAATGAGTTTGGCCAGAGTAGTGGAGAGGCAACTTACTCAGGGGTTCCTCCCAACACAGACATCGTTCATAGCTGTGACCTTTGAGAGAGCTATCTGGTTACCAGAGACAGCCCCCTAATCATCTCTGGCCTGAGAGACAACCAAAAAACAGAACCAAACCCCCAAAACAGTCAAGAGAAGGAAGAAATAATAGTGGTTGCTGTTGTTGATAATGGGGACAATCCCATCAATCTAGCAAAATGCCGAAACTTGAGAATCTTTTTTAAAGTAATTCTTCTACTCTCAAGAACCATGTATAAGCTAAACTATAAGTAACTGGGTCATTAATTTTTATTTTTAAAATTACCATGCAGAAGCACTGACTCTTAGAGAATGGGGAGGAAACTCCTTTGTAAATTTTTTTAAGCTATAATTTTATTTATTTGTTTATTTATTTCGGTTGCATTGGGTCTTTGTTGCTGCACGCAGGGCTTCCCTAGCTATAGCCAGCGGGAGCTACCCTTCGTAGCAGCGCATGGGCATCTCACTGCAGTGACTTCTCTTGTTGCAGAGCACAGCCTCTAGGCATGCGGGCTTCAGTAGTTGTGGTTTCTGGGCTTTGGTTTCTGGGCTTAGCTGCTCCTCCTTAGGCGCAATCTTCCCAGACCAGGGGTCAAACCTGTGTCCCCTGCATTGGCAGGCAGATTCTTATCCACTGTACCATCAGAGAAGCCCTCTTTTGTAAATTTTAACCTCGATTTTTTTCTTCAAACACAAGTTGCTATGTGTTTACTCAGATATTTCTGTTGACTTAATAAGCACAGCTGGCTCCATAAATCATTATCCATATATTATCACACATTCAAGAATGTTTCTGTGAAGATATATCAGAACAGGCTTCTCTTGTGGCTCAACTGCATTTCAAATAATCTCTCTAGAAATCTGAATAATGGTACAACCTGTACTTCAAGCCTTTTCATTCCTCAAGGTAAAACATCCACTTCAAGGGGGAAAATCCATGATGTGAAAAATATTCTTCTTTTTAACAACTGGGAAGTTTGAAAATACTGTACAGGAAGGGTGGTGACCCAGTGACTGCTCCTGACTGCTTCTTTCATCTTTTCTGAAGGAACTGCCCAGGTTTCTGCAGTGGGATTGAAGATCAGAGAAGTAACACTTATAACTAAGCTCATTATACCTTTTGTCGGCTTAGGACTTGTTTCCTCTGGACAAGAAACTTTATTATACACGTTTACCACTCCACAATTAGAACAGGTTACTGGTTTATCACAAAAGGGTAAGGATATAACTCAGGAACAACCAAAAAAAGAGATGCATAGAACACAGGAGGTGGGGTGGGGTGTGGCGCTTCTATGCCCTTTCCTGTCACCTGCCCAGCCTACCCCTATGTTCACCAACCCAGAAGTCATTCATTCATGTGTTTAAAGTTACAATCCTTTGTTAGTCTTTCATTACACAATGAATAGCCAATGCTAAAACTCAAGTTATGTCACATGATTTGACCTATGGCCTCAAAGGATTCTATCACATGGGAATTACTTCCAATTTAAGTGTGACCTCAACTAAATGAATTTTACAGTGACCAAATAAAATGACTATTTCACTACACCTTTAAAAGTTTTGCAATCTCCAGAGTAGAAGTAAATTCAGGGAAGAATCGTCAATGGATGTGAAAAGTTATTGGGTAAAAGTCTGATGAAGAACATGTTATTTAGGGACTTCCCTGGTGGTCCAGTGGCTAAGAATCTACACTCCCAATGCTGGGGTGCCAGTTCGATTTCCTGGTCAGGGAACTAGGTCCCACATGCTGCAACTAAGAGTTTGCACGCTTCAACTAAACAGCCTGCAAACTGCAAAAAAGATTGAAGATCCTGCACATTGAAACTATGATCTGGTGTGGCCAAATAAAAATTTTTTAAAAGAAAAAGAACAGGATATTTATATGGTCTCAACAAGTATCTCCCCCACAGACTACTCATTAACTACAAAGGGGAAAAGAGTCTGCTTCATAGTGAAGAAAATGAGCAAATACAACCTTCATGTGCCTCCTGGATGTGACGCTCAGAGAAGGACACATTGCTTCTGTGATATTCCTGTAGAAAATGCATAATCGGAATCTAATCATGAAGAAATATCAGACAAATCTGAATTGAGAGACATTCTGCAAAGCAAGTGTCAAAATCACAGAAGACACAGAAATCACTCTGGTTAAAAGAGGCTCAAGTGATGTTAGATCGCATCACCGACCCGGTGAACATGAATGTGAGCAAACTCCAGAAGATAGTAAAGGACAGGGGAGTTTGGCATGCTGCAGTCCATGGGGTCGCAAAGAGTCGCACACAACTTCAACAACAGTGACAGGACAACTGTTACAGGTGGAATTCCTGCCATCCCCCACCAAAAAAAACCTAAAGTTGAAGTCATAATCCCCAGGACCTCAGAATGCGATCTTCTATAGAGATTCTTCAGAAGAACCACGTTAAAATGAGGTCATTCCTGAGGGCCTCATCCAGTATGACAAGTATCTTTGTAAGAAGGGAAAAGTCTGAACAGGGACGGACATGCACAAAGGGAGGAAGCCAGGTGAAGATGAAGGTGGAGATGCTACACAAGCCAAGGAACACCAACGACTGCCAGCAAGCTATCAGAAGCTCAGAGGCACGGAGCAGGTTCTCACTGACAGCCTCAGAAGGAACCACTCTGCTGACACCCTGACTGTACATGTCTGGCTTCCAGAATTCTGACGCAACAAATCCCTGTTGCTTAAGCCACTTGGTCTGTGGAGCTTTGTTATGGTAGTTCTAACAAACTAATACAGCTAAATATAACTCATGACCCATGGACCTTGGTTGGGAGGAAAAAATTGTGATGAAGGACTTCATTGGACAATTGTAAGTCCACAGAAAGGTTTGGAATAGTATTATATCGACATAAAGTGTCTATAATTTGATAACTGCTATTGTCCTGTTCCCTTCATCCATTTACATCCTCTCCCTTCACAGGGAGAGGAAATAGACAAAAGAGAACTTTGTTTCAACCAGAACCAAGTCCTGTGGCTTTAATACCACCTGCCAGCCACACTCTCTACCTCTTAGAGCCCCATTGTCTTCCATTTGCCCAAGCCCAGGAGTCTTTCTTTTTAATATCTATTTATGTATTTATTTGGCTGCTCTGGGTCTTAGTTGCCACACGGGAGGCCTTTGCTGAGGCCTGTGAATCTAGTTCCCTGACCAGGGACCCAACACAGGCTCACTGCATGGGGAGCTTGGACTCTTAGTCACTGGACCATCTGGGAAGCCCCTTGCTGTTCAGTGGCTAAGCTGTATCCGAATCTTTGCAATCTCATGGACCGTAGTATGCCAGGCGCCTCTGTTTTCCAAGATCTCCCAGAGTTTGCTGAAATTCAAGTCAATTGAGTGGGTGATACTATCTAAGCATCTCATTCTCTGCTGCCTCCTTCTCCTTTGCCTTCAATCTTTTCCAGCATAGGGGCTTTCCCAATAAGTTGGCTCTTTGCATCAGGTGGCCAAAGTACTGGAGCTTCAGCTTCAGCAAAAGTCCTTCCAATGGACATTCAGGGTTGATTTCCCTTAGGACTTGACTGATTTGATCCCCTTGCAGTCCAAGGGATTCTCAAGAGTCTTTGCCAGCACAGTTTGAAAGCATCAGATCTTTGGTGCTCATCCTTCTTCATGGTCCAACTCTCACATCTGTACATGACTGGAAAAACCTCAGCTTTAACTATATGGACCTTTGTCAGCAAAGTGAGGTCTTTGCTTTTGATTACGCTGTCTAGGCTTCTCATAGCACTCCTTCCAAGGAGCAAGAATCTTTTAATTTCATGGCTGCAATCACTGCCCTCAGTGATTTTGGAAGTCCCTTAACTACTTCTTAATATAACTGTTCAAATTACACGTTTTTGTTAGCCCACAATGCCACGTGGGGTCCGTTTTGCCATCACCCCTCCTCCAGCTCACCTTCACCTCAGAACTATACATTTGCTTTGTCGCAGACTTGAACAGGCTTCCTGAGACTTTCACGTGGCTGGGTCTCTCCCCTCCTCAGCTCTCAGGCTGTCTATCTCCTTGGCAAGACCTGCCCTGTCCACCTCATCTAAAATGGCATTCTCATCACCCCTAGTCACTACATCGTCAGTGCAGTCCACTAAATAACAGAATTTCAAATAATGTTGATGTCTCCCACTGGCTTATCAGTTCCATGAGGACCATGACTCAGCATACTCCCTGGTATAGTCTGGAAAATTATCTAATATTTATCAGATGGATATATTCATGAAGAAGAGAGAGAAAACCAAAACCATTTACCGCCCCCCTACAATCAGCCCATTCACAGAGAACCCAAACTACATCTTACTGCCCACATTAACTTAATTTCGTGGTGCTGAGCCTTCATTAGCATCTTTTACTATTTCTGACTGTCCAGTCCAGAAAGAGGGTTTGAATATCAACAATTAGCTTGTTCACTGAGCTTTTTTGAGTGCCCCTGCCTTACCCTTTCCGCTAATTTTGACTGTTGTGCAGTGGTTTGTGCCAAGTCTTAATCAAAACCCTGAACAAAGAGACTCATCTTAAACCAAACTTCCAATTCTCAATAAATTGTGGCCTAACTGTCTCTCTGGGCACTGCCCAGGCTTTGCCAAGCAGCAGTCACCCTTACTGAGTAAGCAATCAACTCAAATTTGTTTAGTCAACAGATTATGTTGGTGACATTGGAAAGCCAGCTTTGTTTTTCTAAATAATTTTATTTATCTTTTAACTGGAGTATATTGGCTTTATAATAATATGTTAGTTTCCAATGCACAAGAGAGCCGGCTTTTTTTTTTTTAATTGGAGGCTGATTACTTTAAAATATTGTGGCAATTTTTGCCATACATTCACATGAATCAGCCATGGGTGTACATGTGTTCCCCATCCTGAACCCCCCTCCCACCTCCCTCCCCATCCCATCCCTCAGAGTCATCCGAGTGCGCCAGCCCTGAGCACCCTGTCTCATGCATCGAACCTGGATTGGCAATCTATTTCACATATGATGATATACATGTTTCAATGCTATTCTCTCAAACCATCCCACCCTTACCTTCTCCCACAGTCCAAAAGTCTGTTCTTTACATCTGTGTCTCTGTTGCTGTCTCACATATAGGGTCATCGTTACTATCTTTCTAAATTCCATATATATGTGTTAATATACTGTATTGGTTTTTTCTTTCTGACTTACTTCGCTCTATATAATAGGCTCCAGTTTCATCCACCTCATTAGAACTGATTCAAATACATTCTTTTTAATAGATGAATAATATTCCATTGTGTATATGTACCACAACTTTCTTACCCACTTGTCTGCCGATGGACATCTAGGTTGCTTCCGTGTCCTGGCTATTGTAAACAGTGCTGAGATGAACACTGGGGTACATGTGTCTCTTTTAATTCTTGTTTCCTCAGTATGTATGCCCAGCAGTGGGATTGTTGGGTTGTATGGCAATTGTATTTCCAGTTTTTAAGGAATCTCCACACTGTTCTCCACAGTGGCTGTGAGAGCCAGCTTTTAAACAAAAGGAATACACACACACAAAAAATCAAAAGGAATACATAAAAGTGTGCTGCCTAGGGGCATAAAAAACAGCAGGAGTTCTGAGGTACATTGCCAGGTACATTGGAGTCTGAGACAAAAGGAACAATCAGTACTCAAGATCTTGTCTCTATTTAAAATTTTGCTATTTTAATCACTGCAGATTTTCCTACATTTTTTTTTAATGTCTTACTAAAATACTACTAATCTTGACTATGGAGCCATGAAATTAAAAGACACTTACTCCTTGGAAGGAAAGTTTCAACCAATCTAGACAGCATATTAAAAACCAGAGACATCACTTTGCCAACAAAGGTCCGTCTAGTCAAGGCTATGGATTTTCCAGTGGTCATGTATGGATGTGAGAGTTGGACTACAAAGAAAGCTGAGCGCCGAAAAATTGATGCTTTTGAACTGCAGTGTTGGAGAAGACTCTTGCAAGACCCTTGGACTGCAAGGAGATCCAACCAGTCCATCCTAAAGGAGATCAGTCCTGGCTGTTCATTGGAAGGACTGATGTTGAAGCTGAAACTCCAGTACTTGGCCATCTGATGCGAAGAGCTGGACTCATTTGAAAAGACCCTGATTCTGGGAAAAGATTGAGGGCAGGAGGAGAAGGGGATGACAGAGGATGAAATGGTTGGATGGCATCACCAACTCAATGGACATGGGTTTAGGTGGACTCCGGGAGTTGGTGATGGACAAGAAGGCCTGGCGTACTGTGGTTCATGGGGTCGAAGAGTCGGACACGACTGAGGGACTGAACTGAAGTATAGAGTAGGAAATGGCAAGCCATTCCAGCACTCTTGCCTGGAGAATTCCATGGACAGAGGAGCCTGGTAGGCTACATACAGTCCATAGGGTCGCAAAGAGTGGGACATGACTTGAGTGACTTAGCACAAGCACAGCAACTTTGATTAGTTTTTTGGTGCTCCCCTTTACTGTGTCTGAAATGAATGCCTCACTAACTTTACCTTATTCTCAGTACTGTTATTAAAAACTGATGCAATAGGGAACAGATTATTAACTAGATAGCTTTAAAAACGTGATTAGGAAACAAAGTGTGGGGGGAATTAGTATGTTGCTTAAAGTTACAAAGGTAAGTGAGAGATAAAGGATATGTGTAGTGTGCCATATCTTCATTACCGTGGCATAAGGTCAAAAGATAACTAAAGTGAACAAATCAAGAAATAGTATTTTACTTCGATACTTAGGAATCAAAGCTGAAAACACAATTTATTATGATTAAAAGTGGCTGCCTCTGAGGATGAGGAATTTCTGCTTCTCATTACAAATCCTCCTACTCTAACATTTTTTAATGTGTGCTTTTTACTACTTTGATGAGGAGGAGGATTGTGAAAACGAAAGTCTGGATTCCAAGACCTCTAAGCACACTACTGGTGCTTCCCAGGTGACTCAGTGGTTAAAGAATACAACTGCCAAGGTAGGCTCCACAGGACACGGGGGTTGGATCCCTGGGTGGGGAAGATCCCCTGGAGGAGGAAATGGCAACCAGCTCCAGTATTCTTGCCTGAAAAATCCCACAGAGGAACCTGGAGGGCTGCGGTCCATGGTGTTGCTGAGTCAGACCCAACTGAGCACGCACAAGCACACTGACAATGTCTAAGTCCACACTCAGTAGTCATGTATAGATCGTGAGAGTTGGACCATAAAGAAGGCTGAGCACCCAAGAATTGACGCTTTTGAACTGCGGTGTTGGAGAAGACGCTTGAGAACCCCTTGGACTGCAAGGAGATAAAACCAGTCAATCCTAGAGGAAATCAACCCTGAATATTCACTGGAAGGACTGATGCTGAAGCTGAAGCTTCAATACTTCGGCCACCTGATGCGAAGAGGCAACTCATTGGAAAGGACCCTGATGCTCGGAAAGACTGAAGGCGGGAGAAGGGGAGGGCAGAGGATGAGGCGGTTGGATGGAATCACCGACTCGATCGCAAGCTCTGGGGAGTTGGTGATGGACAGGGAAGGCCGGCGTGCTGCAGTCCATGGGATCGCAAGACGTCGGACAGGACGGAGCGACCGAACTGAAGCCCACACCCACACCCAAAATAAACGCGGGGTCGGGGGAGGGGCTCCCCCGCAGCCTTCGCCTCTGGCAACGGAGACGCTGTTATCTCAACAGGGGACGGCTGGAGCCTCTCCTCGGTGCGCCCTTTTGCCTCCGCTCCTGGAGGGCTCTGGGAAAACCCTACGGCCTCCGCGCGCCCCCTCGGGCAGCCGCCCGGCCCCGCTCCCGGCCGGGAGGACGCGGCGCGCGGGCGCGGAAACGGCGGCGCGGGCGGGCCGGGGCGCAGGCGCAGTCCTCCTCCGCCGCGGGCCCGCCCCTTCCCAGCCCCCGGCGGAGCCGCGCGGGGCCGCCTCACGGCGGAGGGGCGGGGGGCTGAGGGCCTCTCGGTTCCCACCCCGCGCCCCCCACCGGCGCCGTCCCTCGAGCTTCTTCCGGGGTCCGCTGGTCAGGGGGCCCGCTCCGAGGCGCCCCTGGCCGGGACCGCGGGACTCACCCGCCGCGGCGGCGCCGCCTCACCCTGCCCTCGGCCGGTCACGCGCCTGGGCGGGGAAGGGGCAGGGGCGGGCCGGGGCGGGCCTGGCCGGGGACTGGGCGGCTCTTAGTGCCGGCCCTGCGGCGGAGCTGCGGACTCGCGCCGCCGCCGCCGCCTCGGACGCCGCCCCAGCCGCCGCCTCAGCCCGCCGTCGCCATGAATCAGGACCTGCAGAAGGAGCGGGCCGGCGCCAGCTTCAACCCGGAGCTGCTCACGAATGTCCTGGACGGCAGCCCCGAGAACACGCGGCGCCGCCGAGAGATCGGTGAGGGCGGCCGGCCAGGCCTCCTCCCCTGCCTTCCCGAGCCGGGCTGGAGGTTCCCTCCGGGAGGAGTCGGGGCTGTGGGGGCGCTGCAGGGCCTAGGGCACAGCCTCGCGCCCAGCTTTTAGGGGCTCCGCGGGACCCCCGCGCTTCCCGGGGAGGCTGTGGTGGGGGGAATCGCCCATCGCGGGAGAGGAGGACCTTTCCGCCTCGAGTCTGAAAGCTGCTGTGATGCAGAGAGCCTTAACGGAGCCGTGAATTTCTTGTCTTCCTCTTGGTACCCTTTAACTCCCTACCAGAGAACCTCATTCTGAAAGACCCAGACTTCCAGCATGAGAACTTGAATTTCCTCAGCCGTAGCCAGCGTTACGAGGTGGCTGTTAAGAAGAGTGCCACCATGGTGGAGAAGATGAGGAAGTTTGGCATCGCAGATCCCGATGAAATCATGTGGTTTAAAAAGTAGGTATGCCTTCGCTTGAGAGCAAGGGCCTAAGCCTGACCCTTGAATTCGCCATCTGTGGTATCCTTTTTCATAGTGTTTGGCGTTTGAAGACTCACATCTTTTCATGCCATTTTAAAGTTCTGTGTGTGGACAATAATGTTTACTTTGATACTTAAGCCTTTTAAAGGGCTGACGTTTGTAGAAAGCTTGTCGTGGAGATGCTGTAGTTTTCTTTCTCAATAATCATACACATGCGGTCCAGACCTCTCAGTTTTGAGCGATTTAAATGCAGAATGACTTTGCTTCTTCTAAGAAGGAGACCTGCTAAATTTAGAAGGATGTTTTCCGTTGCAAAGATCAAACATTAAATATTTTGGAGCAGCAACAGATTGTATTTTTGTATACTAATGTAGCTCTTGAGTTTAAAATAATGGCAAATATGGGTGGATGAGGAAGAACTTTAGTCGAAGCTTTGTTGAATCTGGTGAGGGTATTTAAATGGCCCTCCTGTGCATATGAGACCTCATAAAAATGTGCCTTGATCTTACTGCCGAAAAGAGTATGTTCTTTTTTCAGACCATCTTTTTGTTGTGTTTTTAGTTAGAAATATGACACACACTTTTGTTTTTCCTTTATGTAAATATACACTATAATTACGTAACATTAGTATAAGATTCCTTTGACTTGCAGCATCTCTTCTCATTTATTTTTGAGCATTTCTTGTTTTAGGCCTCTACATTTTCGAAGAACTCCAATATTTTCATCAATAGAGAGTAAATGATTTGGATGGTACATATTTAAGAGCCAAGAAAAATGAAGCAATGGAACATGTTACAGGCTTTGTCTTTATGTTGCAATAGGCTTTCTCCTCCCTAATACAACTGCCAACTGATATATTTGGTATCTGTTTTCAAGCTTGACCTGGTTATTATTTTCAAGAGGAAATTTACTCCAGACCACACGCAGAACTTCTTTTCATTTTAGTTATAAACATACAGTTAATTTGGTAATACAGTCAGAGTACTCACTAACTTCCAGATGCTCTTTTTTTATTTTTTAAAGTTTGTAACTTGTGGCTGTGAGGATATTGAGGTTGAGTAACTCCTAGAAAATTATGTTTCTGATTTACCTGAATTGAGTTTGTGAACTTGTAAAATTAGTAAAATTTGATTTTTCCTTAAAAGAAGAGGTTTGTTTTGTTTTACTTTTAAATGGCTGCTGTCTTGTGTTTCAGAGTTAGATTTCATAATCTGTGGTAGTGCATAATGTGTAACTAGACTCCAGTGAAGTCATAGTGACATAGAACACAGTCCTTTATGTGAGTTAAAGATCAGGGGACACCAGCCAGGTTGTTTTTGTTTTTGTTTTTCTGTGTTATATTTTATGACTCAGACCTCTCTATTTGGGAAAAACAAAATACAACCTTTTGCAGGCCATTTGACATCCTTTCAGTATTTCTGGGATGTGACAGGAAGATCAGTGTTTGTTAGAGAACGTTTCATTAGTCTTGGCAATTCCTGGACACCATCGATTGTTATTCACACTCGTGTTTTATGTATCACTAACAAACTGAACTGTGAAGTACCACTAATTGTCAGCTATATTGGATGTCTTAAATGCTAAAGTTGGCTTTGGGGAGAGGGATGCTGTAATTAATGAATACAGTAATATTTCTCTTTCTAGGGATTTGAGGCATTTACTGGTGTCTTTTATATCCAGTTTCCCTATCACAAAATGAAACGAGAATATTTTGAAACTGACTAAAATATTAATAAAGTATGTTGAGTTTTCTCAACTTAAGCAGTAGAAGAATTCTCTCCATTCCTTGAGAAAGTAAGACTTTGCTGTTTGGGGAATATACAAATTCCTTTCCTGATCTCCTTTTCTGTAATTTTATCTTTTAACTATACTGTTTGCTATGCAAAAACTAAAGTATTTTTATTTTCTAAAGTATTTTTAAAGTAACAAAATTCTAATGCGAACCAGTCATGATTTTTTTTTTTAATCTTTCTTAGGTTTTTAAAGCTAGTTCCTTGAAAAGTGTTTTCAGGGAGGAGTAAACGTAACTTAAAACAAGTGCTCAGATATTGTTCTTTAGTTAACTTCAAGAAGCCTCAAAAAAAAATCTTAGCATGTCAAAAACATAAGTATTTGACAGTCTTTATTTTGTGTCACATATTTTTTCCCTCTTAGTTTTCTAGAATTAATTATTTTGTGTCAACATTAGCACTTTACCAACAGAGCCTCCTCATTTCCCATAAGGGAATGGCTGTGTCTCATATTGCTATTGTTTTTAGCAACTAAATTACTGCCTTTATTTCTCAGAAATTCTTGCAGGTTCATTTCCTCCTTGAATAAAGCATGGCTATTAGGGAGTGTTATGGTGCCCTTGCCTGTGAGGGGCCGGTTTTTACATTTACCTCCACATTATCCCACCTTAGTGAGATGGGTATGTTTTTTGCAAAGCATCTTACTTCTCTCTCTAGAACAGCTACTGTGAGAGTTACCTAGAAACTCACTTACCTCTTCTGCTCCTCTGCCTCCTTTGCCCTCTTTCTCTCCTTGCAGGCTAAATTAACATTTAGTATTTGTGTGAAAATCAGAGAACCTCAGGGTTAAAAAGCATTTTTGATGTTGGCTAGTCCAGGCACTCCTTGAATGTTTGAATCTGTCCTCAGCACTCCTAAAAGGTGGTGGGATGGTTTTAGGGCCTCCCCAAAAGTGAGTTGGCAGCCTACTCTCTCTTTCTCTTGAATTTATGCTCTGCTTGTTCTACAGGTCCGGACAGGGTGGTGGTGACACTGCTTTCTGTCCATCCTTTGAAACATTGTGAGAGTCAGTTAGATGATACTCACTTTGTACCTTAAGCTGTTTATATAGATAGAGCTGACAGAATAGACTCCTGTAAAATCTCTAACCCAGCATGTCCAAGGCTGACTAGCGCATATAACTTGTATTGACTATTTCACAGATTCTTTTAGGGGAAAATCATTAAAGACTGAATTTCATTAAAATTAGAATTCCCTTAATCTGGACTAATTTTCAGAGACCCTTTGTGATTTTTAACATATTCACATTACCTGCTTTACCCGTCTGTAAGCTCTGCACTGCTGCTGCTAAGTCACTTCAGTTGTGTCCGACTCTGTGCAACCCCATGGACAGCAGCCCACCACTCCCCCGTCCCTGGGATTCTCCAGGCAAGAACACTGGAGTGGGTTGCCATTTCCTTCTCCAATGCATGAAAGTGAAAAGTGAAAGTGAAGTCACTCAGTCATGTCCAACTTTTAGCGACCCCATGGACTGCAGCCTACCAGGCTCCTCTGTCCATGGGAGTTTCCAGGCAAGAGTACTGCAGCGGGGTGCCATTGCCTTCTCTGGTAAGCTCTGAAGATCTTTATAGATTTGTGCCTTGGCCCCAGAATGTATACATACTATCCTGGACATTTGCTTTGGTTACTAGGGGAAAATAGTTTAAATCATTCTTCTCTAGGACATTTTGTTTATAGCTCAGCAAATATAAATGTTCTGTGGAGTTTTTTTTTGATTTTCAAGACAAGTAAAGCCTAAAAATAAAGCCAAAACACACACTCATGTTCCAAGAAATCAAATCAACAAATAACACCAACAAAATAATAAAAGAGATCTGAGGCTAAAACAAATTCTGGGTAGAATTTGCTTCCTGGATCAAGTGTGAAATTCAGAATCCTGGCCCTGAAATGACTAGAGGGAGAAGAGATACCACCAGATTCTGCCGTTGGCTTTTTAGGTAGCATATGATAAGTATGAGTCTTAATTTCATAAGAAAGGGGTTTAAATTTGTTTCTAACCTTCATCCTCAAGGCCATACGTGTCTGGCAAGAATGGTGGTAGAATGCAGTTTCTAGAATAAGGCTGAGAACCTTTTCTTTTCTCTCCTGTAGACTACATTTGGTCAATTTTGTGGAACCTGTGGGCCTCAATTACTCCATGTTTATTCCTACCTTGCTGAATCAGGGCACCACTGCTCAGCAAGAGAAATGGCTGCATTCATCCAAAGGACTCGAGATAATTGGCACCTACGCCCAGACGGAAATGGGCCACGGTTAGTCCACATTTGAGGGTCAGTGGGTAGCCCAGTCAGGTTTTCAGTTAACAAATGACTCCAGGCATTTGACTCTTTTTTTCCCTGCTGCCACACATTTGGAATTTTATTATTAAATTGATAAATCTCAAAATTCAACCTGTTTCCTCATAGTTTATTTCCCCATAAACTGGTCCAAGATTCTGGCCTGAAAGATCTATTTTTTACCGTTGTACACCCAGTGTACACATTTTAACTGTGTACACCCAGCTAAAATGGGTGTCCTGCACTTTGGAAAGGTGGGGTTGAAAATATGGCAAAGTGCTCTATTGTGTGGGTGTGTGATTTAAAGACTTAGTTGGAAGTTCTTAAGAGGCTTCATGCCTCAGCAACATGTGGAAGATGCTTTGCTTTAATGAAGTTAAAAATGTGGATTTTAAAGAGGCAGAGGGTTAAAGTGGTGAAGGCTGCTAGGGGGTTTGGAAAAAAAGTCCATGATACTCTCATTTTGTTTCTTTTTATTCATTTTTCTGTACCTGTCCATGGACTTTGAATTACCAGAAATTTTTTGTGTTTGGTCTTGTGAAACAAGTTTGTTTTCATAAACAAGGCCACTGATGGGCTTAAGGGTCTTGAATTTGAGCTGCCCAACATCATTCCTAATTATCAAAATGTTTCCCTCATATAAATAAAGGAAAGCAAAGAAAAGAAAGGAAGATATCAGGGACATTTCTCTTTTGTGTTTGATTTGGTGCTTTTTGGCTTGTGAATTGGTTTAAATAAATGTCCTTTCTCATAATGCCTGTGGGCACTGCAGATCCTGGTCATGGGACAGTTTTATGAATACCCTGCTAGTCACCCCAGGATGGTCAGCACTGAGATAACAGACCTGAGGGAAGATGTCCTAAGGGAAGAAAGATCACATTCCTACAGTGTTCCTCTCTTGGAGTGTGTGTGGGTGTTTTGTAATCTTGAAATAGCTTTGTGGTACAGAATCCTTTTTTGTTTGTTTTCAAATTCATCATTGAGTTTATTTGACTTTAAGAAGCATACTGTTCACAGGAGACATGAGATATAAACTATTGTGAAACTAAATGAGTCTGATCTGTTTATCTCTTGTTGGTCTGTCTGATCCTTCTGCCTCTATTTATGAAGTATATTTCCCATGTGTATTCGAAGGAAGAGAAAGAATTGAGGACGTAAACTTCATTGGTTTGAGGAGCCGGGAGGGTTGGATTAAGGTCCCCTGTTGCTCTGGGCAAGATTATATTTGTTAGTTTTCTTTCCCTTCTTCCTTCTAGTTTCCGGATATTTTCTTGTGTTTGAAACCAACTTTGTCTTGATCTCTATGGTTTATTAGAGAACAGAATTTTAAAATTAGGTCTTGTTTCTTGCTGAAACTTTGTCAGTTCATATTAGTTGGGCTTTGCTGAGTGCTGTTCTTTTCCTAAAAAGCCAGTCTGTTGGCTAATTAACATCCCGTTAGAGTATAATTTTATAGAGAAGTACTTCAGCATCAGCACGATTGGAAATAGAGCAACTTGTACAGGATGACGATTTACCTGCTTAGATTCTGAGACTTTGGAACATTGGTCAACAGTGATTATCTCGTGTTCTTACAGAACTAGCTGTAACTTCCAGTTTGGGATTCTTTTGCTTCTAGGAAGCCTCTGAGAAGTGAAGAAACTTAAAAGTGCTCAGTCTTATTCCAGGACCCTCAAAAATCTTAAAATTCAACCACCTGCAGAAAATCTAGCTCACCCGTGTTCTCTCATCCCTCCTTTAAACACACTCCTGTCTGTACAGGCACACAAGCCCAACACATACTAGGTCTGTGGATCTGCGAGCCCTCATCAAAGGCAGAGGCCTGGACCAAGGAGGGCACCCTCTCCCTGGGGCTCCATTGTTAGAGACTGTCTGGGACATGGTCTAGGGTTGATTATCTCCTGACCATATGTCTCTCCAGGTCACAAAGGTCATGGTTATTTGATCATTTCAAGTTCTGGCCACTTCATTGGGATTCTTCTTGCCTTTTCTGTTATTCATCCTTGGAGATGCTGCAGTGTCTTTGCAGATTCCCATCTCTAATACTAAACTGTGAAAATACTCTTCCTTTGAAGCTTGAAAAATCGGTCATGCACTTGATCTTGTAAGTCCCTAATCTTCCTCTTCGTGAATCTCACTTCTCTGTCTGTCCGATAGCCTCCCATCCTCTCTTTTCCCAGAGTGATTCTCTTCCCTGTTGGCCTTCCCATGAGACTTGCTCCCTGGATATTCTAATTTCCCCACTGTTAGTACTAACAATATAAACGTCTTTACAAAAGCTGTGTTCTTTGGGTTATGCCTTTGGAATATCTTTCTCAGAGATGAATGACTACATTTGAAGAGAATGAGTAGTTTATAGATTTTGTTGCACAAGACATGAAATAGGTTTTGATATATTTAGTGTACTTGTGTCTCCCTTGTCTCATCAACATGGTCACTTTGGTTTTTTTGCTACTTTTATATCTATCTAAGAATTAAAGTTTTCATTTACCAATGCTAATGAGCCTGGATATTACATGTTTGGCTTACTCTCTGCATTATATATGTATGAACTGGCATTTTCTCCTTTGAGTATTGGATAAATAGAATCTGCATATTGATCTTAGAAAATTATATTGTTTCTATTGGCTCTGTTTTATTAAATATTTTAGCCTCAGTGCATCTGTCTCTGACTGGATATAAGTTTTCTTCTCCTATCTTGGGTAATTAGCTTCCATTTTATTCCCTTTTTTGTTTGTTGAATTTGTGTTTAATGTTTTTACTTGTGTATGATACAGTGATCAATCTCACATACAGTATTCATGTTTATTAACTAATAGCTCTTTCACTTTATTGTGTTCTTTCTAGTTTATCTTAGAGTTTTATAATAGTTTCAATTTATTTATGGAACCTTAAATATGCTACATTAATTTGTTTCTTTCTGTTTTCTCTAACATCATAAGCTTTGGCTTATTGTTGTTTTAAACATATTTAAAAATCTGATAGGATAAGCCTACTATTGTTATAGCCCATGTTTCAAGATATATGTATTTAGTATTCTTGCATACTTTTTGATGAATTCTGATCTCAATTTATCGAGTTCCAAAACATATTCTATAGGAATTTAAAGCCTGTGTTACGTTAAATCCCAGTATTTTCTTGGGAAGTATTTTCCTTCGTACTCTTGAGCTAAGAATTAGCAATTTCTTTTCTGTTACTCAGATCTTTTATTCGTCCTACTAAGTATTTATATGTTTTTATAATTAAATATTTAATATTCTGAGTTAACATATTTAAAATTTAAAAATATTTTGTTGCTATTATAAATCACCTGTCTCTTTAATGGGATTTCTATTTGAATGGTTCTAATGGATAAAAATGAATGATTTTTTTTAAAACCTATAGCTTTTCTAAATTAATTTATGATTGATGGTGTTTTGTTGTTGATTTCCTAGGATTATAATGCTGTCCATTGAGTTGCTATTTTGATTTCTTCCTTTCTCATATGTTATTAATCTAATTGTTTGTCCTAACTACTGGCCAGCCTTCCCAGCCCTATATCATGTAGGAGATAAGGGGAAAGCCTTTTGGTGTTAATGCTTTTGAAAGAATTGACTGCAGCTCCTTACCAAGTAAAATGTTGGTGCTTTGCAATTATAAAGTAAATTAATTTAAACTAATTTATGTTTATCATGCATAAAGGTTACAGGAAATATCAATACTTGGTTTAAATCAAAACCTATCCAGATAGCTTTGTCCTTGTAACGTTTCTTCATTTCCTCCACGTCTGAATAATCTTTGCCCTAGTTACAAGAGACCTTTTACTCCTGAAAACAACTTTCAGCTTCAGTACAGTTTGTGATGATGGTAGTTTTCCCCCTGCCCTTGTCAGTGTGCTCTGTGGTGACCCTTGGTGTTGGTCATTATTCCCTGATACACACCCGCCCATGATGAGTCTGAAGGGCACCTCAGAGCGACCTCTCCTCCCCAGGAATTGCTCTGGTTTCTAGCATGGAAAAGTAGGCTCTCAGCACTGAGCGTGGTTGGCCTCAGGCCACAACTTTTGGCCGTAGTTCAGACTTCTTGTCTTATAGCTCCTAGGCACCCTTTAATTTTTCTTCCTGCACACCATTCCTTTAAAAACAGGACAGTTAGCATTTCTGTTTGTGAGTGAAAGGTACTCTGTCATCCCAGGAATGTTGTTTTTCCAAGGATTTTCACTATTAAAAACAAAACAAAAACCTTTTTATTTTGAAATGACTAAAGTTGCAAAAATAGCCCAGAGACACCCTATGGACCTTTCACTCGGTTGCTGCCAGTGGTACTACCTCACAGGATTTCCAGTTTGACACTTCCAAACCTTAACTGGTTTGGCAGGTCTTTCTAGTGTCCCCACCATTATTCTCAGCCCAGACTGCACTAGATGACATGATTAGGCTATGAGATTCTTGTCCTTGTTTTGCCGTGATCTTTTTCTCTTTTTTTTGGCTGTACTTTGAGGCATGTGGGATCTTTAGTTTCCCAACTGGGAATGAACCTGTCCCCTTACCCTCATTGGAAGCATGGAATCCTAACCACTGGACCACCAGGGAAGTCCTGCCATTGTCTTTCGGACCTGAAAACACTTAGTTCATCTTAACTCTAATTTCTTTATAAAATGAGGAAGTTATTCGTGCGTTTTTTTATTTTCATGTGATTGGTTAGCTGAAAGCTCAGCTCACCCCAACCCTTGTGGGAAGACATCACAGATCGGCCCTCACCTAGAGCACCCTCCCCCTGATTATTTTCCTCCTCAAGTGGAACAAATGGAAAAGTTTTGAAACTGAAATGTTTAGGCTCATTTCTAAGATAAAGAACATAGTAAGAGCAATGTAGAATTGATTAATTTAGTGCTGGAATTTAGATAAAATGCCAGTAGCATGCAACATTACAAAGCTGTATAGTTCTATTTCCTATTAGAAATAAATTCACATAAAAGTCTATGGCACTTGCAGATTTTAAATGGAAAAGAATGACTTTAGAAATTGGATTTTAAATGACATTTAACATGTTTATTATAATTTTGATAATTCCCATATGATTGTATGGAGTCCTTGTTATGCATGAATCTGTTACTTGTGAATATCATGAGCTTCACTAAAAATTGCATGCCCTTTTATTTCTGAAATTTATTACTGGGGTGAAGAGCACCGTCAGTTTTTGTATTAAATTGTTTCAATAGCATGTGGCTAGATATTTTAATGAATCCGAATGAAGTGACCAAAATTATGTGAGGAATGTGGATTCAAGCTGAATGTTTTATAGACAAACAGAAAAGATTTCCAACCCAGAAACATTATTATTAGATCCTAAAAAAATTTTTTCCAAGAGAACTTTTATGTTCTCCCGTCTCAACTTTTCATTAGAATATATGTCATTGTACAACTTCAATTCTCCATTCTATCAAGCCTCTTCAAAATTTTTATTTACCTTAATTGCAAGACTGTAATCCTTTGCCTTGGTCATATGGTCTTGGCTGCACAGGCTTTGGAATCAGTTCCAATCCCTACCAAGATTAGTTATTTTAGAAATGAGTTGCATTAGAAAATACTTCTCACCAATTTAATAAAAATGGAAGTAACCAAGAGTTATAATGTAATACAGAAAGGGACAGTGCTCCCATCCATGATGAAATCTACTCAACTAATTCATACTTAACAGAAGATATTTTTTTTCTCCTTCCCTTGCTGTTTGTTCACATTGCTGATTCTGTCATACCTGATGACTCTCAAATGCCCATCCTTGGTATTTCTTTGAAGCTTTGTGCACCGAGGGCAGCCTGGGCCTCTGGATCTTCACTTGGGCATGTTCCTGCCCACGTTGCTGCACCAGGCAACCGAGGAACAGCAGGAGCGCTTCTTCATGCCTGCCTGGAACTTGGAGATCATTGGCACTTATGCCCAAACAGAGATGGGTCATGGTACGGTGCGTTCAGTCTACCTTCTGGGCCGGGTGGGGCTCTTCGAGCCTAGCGCACATGGGGCGTCCATCTCGTGCCAGGGGTGGCGTCTCCACGTGCTGTGTGAGGTCTGTTTAAATGCAGTCTTTCTGCAGCGCTCAAGGTTTTCACACGTGTAAGTCTTGGCACAGACAGTGCCTTGGTCAGCGGAAATTAAAGCTTGTGTTATAACAGATATTACTTATTCATGGTTCCCCTTCAGTGGATCAAGAATTAAGAGTTAGGTTTTACTTACTAAGTGGTTTTTCAGGTTCACTGCATTTGTACAAGATTTGTATAGAGAGTCTGAACCCATCTCTTTTTCTTCATTACTATAATTCCCTTTGGTACTGATGCCTTAATGGTCTTACACAGATTCCAGAAGGAATACATGTTAATAGCATGTGTTCTAAAGGGAAGTGAGTGGCCTTTATAACCAAAACATGCAGCATTTTTTACCTTGACATTATTTGTGTTGATTCACTAAATTTAGTAAACTTCTAAAGGTGGCTTTGGCCAAAGTTTAGTAAAAATAAGATAAGTTGTACTTCCAGGTAATTGATTTCACGTTCTGTGTGTACCACCTTTATTTTTTTCTTTCCACCCCCCACCTACCTTTCTCTGTGAACTGGATGGGGCTCAAGCTGGTGGCGGTTCCTGGTGGCACTCCTTCTATATTGGTATTTGCCTTTGAATGGTATCCATTCATCTACTTCTGGCTTCTGTTTGCCTACTCAAAGGTTTCAGAACAGCTGGTCTAGTGTCTATTTGCTCTTTGTTCCTTATTCCTGTAACAGCTTCCTCTTAATCTGATGGCTCATTTGACTTGCAGCTTCGATGCTAAGTAGTATTTTACAGGATTTTCCTAAGACACAAAGTGGAATACTATTTGGTTCAATTGTGCATTTGAAAGCACTCTGTCATTACCTGTTCTATAAAAGTTTCTTCTTTGGTGAAAGGAGTCTCTGCTGTCTGATTCCTTGATTCCCACCCAGGGGAAGGTTGTTGATCAGCCATAAACTTCAACTTGGAAGTTTCTGAATGTTGTACAGTTGATTTTAAGTGGTGAATGAAATCCGGCATTACCAAAGCAATCTGGTAAAAAGTTCTCATCATTGATTTCAGGATGGGGAGAGGGTCACTTAGAACATTTTTCTGAAACTTTTTTCAAAGAATTTTGGCACGTTTGTATTAGGGTTTAAGGGCTTGCCTGATAGCTCGGTTGGTAAAGAATCTGCCTGCGATACAGGAGACCCCAGTTCAATTCCTGGGTCGGGAAGGTCCACTGGAGAAGGGATTGGCTACCCACTCCAGTATTCTTGGGCTTCTGTTGTGGCTCAGCTGGTAAAGAATTTGCCTGCAATGTGGGAGACCTGGGTTTGATCCCTCCTAGAGAAGGGAAAGGCTACCCACTCCAGTTTATTCTGGCCTGGAGAATTCCATGGTCTGTATGTATAGTCCATGGGGTCACAGAGTCGGACCCAACTGAGCAACTTTCACTTTTTCATTAGGATTTAAAACACAAATCCCTGTCCATCTCCAATAAACATGAAAGTGGGGAACCAGTCAGGAATAAGTGAAAGCCTAGTGTTGGAAGCCTGCAGGGTGAACTTGGACCTTATTGTTGGACTTTAAGAAATTTAAAAAAAGTCACCATTCCAGGTCTTCTTTTCCCCATAATGTTTATAACTTTTAAAGTTTTAAAACTTGTTTTCCTTTCTAGCATTCATTCTGAAGTAAATTCTCAGTTTACAAGAACTTTAGCTGCAGTCTCTTCCTGTCATGTGTTATCTCATTTTTTGTTCTAATACAGAATTCTAGAATGTTGAATTGGTGTGGTAGACAGGATACGAGTGAGTTAAAATGGGCACACTAACAACTTCGAGATGCCTTTAAAGGGCAGTTAACTTCCCTGTTAAAGTCATAGCCTGTGATCTCAGGAAACTGATTCTTATCTGTCTTTGCATTTTCTTTTGGTTGATGTAAATAAATGTTCCCTATCTACTGCTGTGCAGTAAAGCAAATATAGAAATGGAACATGCTTGACATTTATATTTTCAGCTTAATAGGAACTATCTATTTAACCATTGGAAATTCAGGATCTTGGTTATCAGCCATTTGTAGCTCATCTACAGATGTTTTATTGTTAGATGTTGTTACTCTCTGAGATGCTAGCGCTTTAAAGGAACTGGGCAGGAGATTTTACCCTGTACCTGTTTTTTTGTCATATTCTATCTGAAGCAGGTATAATTCATTTCCTTAGGAACCCATCTTCGAGGCTTGGAAACCACAGCCACTTATGACCCTGAAACCCAGGAGTTCATTCTCAACAGTCCTACTGTGACCTCCATCAAGTGGTGGCCTGGTGGACGTAAGTGAATTTTTTTAACAGTAACTGGATGTTTTGAAGACTTATTATAACACTGTGTTTAGAATGTAGAGCATCTGTGAGAATATAATTTTGAAATATAGAAAAAACTCTTAGAGCTTAAACTATACTGAGCTTTTCACATTCTCTTGTGTTACCTGTTATAGATATTTATACACTAGTAAAGTGCAGAGGACAGCTATCAATTTTGCTGCTTTTCATAGATTTTTATCTAAGCATTCCTATGTGACAGCATAATTTCTGTAATCATCATTTAAAGTAATTCAGTATTCCCAGTTTGGTTAGTCATTTATGTATTGAAAAGTACTTGAGGGACTTCCCTGGTGGTTCACTGGCTAAGACTACGCCCAATGCAGGGGGCCATGTGACTAGCTGCCTGAGGGACTGAATCTTCTATTTTTTTTAATTATAATTAATTTAAATGTAAATAGCCACATGTGGCTAGTAGCTACTGTTTTGGAAAGCCCTACCTTAAGGGAGAAAAAGGAAGTAATGTTCTATGATTATCCTAAAATTGTCTTTATGTAAATGAATGAAAAATAAGTAGAACAAGTAAAACTCTCTTCTTTAAAATGCTACCAAATTAACACGTTGTCTGCCTTAAGCTTAGACGATGTTACATGTCAATTATGTTCCAGTAAAAATACACACACACATATGTATGTGTGTGTGTATTTTTAAAATGAAGGCTTACTTTGCCAAAATTTAGTGAATTTTGCTATTGATGGAATCTTAGTCTTATATTTAACATATGTTTTTCTGTCTTTTGTTGCTGTCTTTTGAAAATGTAAGAACATTTGCTCACTTTCCTCTCTCGTTCTCTTTTATGTTGTAGTTGGAAAAACTTCAAATCATGCCATCGTACTTGCCCAGCTCATCACTCAGGGGAAATGCTATGGATTACATGCCTTCATTGTACCTATTCGTGAACTTGGGACCCATAAGCCTTTGCCAGGTTAGGATTATCTAATGTTGAGATGGGAAATTAAACCAGTCACTGTCTTCTGCAAAAAGCATAATATATAACTAAAGAAGAGGAGGGGAGCCAGGAATTCCAGAACATAGACACCTTGTGACTTTCCCTTTATCTGCGGTAGGTATCACCGTAGGAGACATTGGCCCCAAATTTGGCTATGATGAGATGGATAATGGCTACTTGAAGATGGACAACTATCGTATTCCCAGAGAAAACATGCTGATGAAACATGCCCAGGTACAATGAGATGGAAAATAGGAGCAGCCGTGTCAGACATGGGGGTTTCAGTGGCCATTGATAATCACAAGGTTGGAATGGTCTGTTTAGAAGGTAATAACAGATTTTTTACTTCTGATGATGCTTTTATTATGACCATGAAATCAGATCAGTTGACAGGTGTGAAGAGCATGTCTTGCTTTGCTAAACCAGTGGGGCTCACACTTTAGTATACATTAGAGTCGCTTGGAAGGCTGGCTAAAACCTAGATTACTTAGCCCCCAGCATTTCTGATTTAGGAGGTCAGGGTAGGGACTGAGCCTCAGATGGTTCTGATGCTGCCTTTCTGGGGACCACACTTTGAGAATGAACTGCCACTTGGGTTTAATAGAGGAAGCATCCGTCTCATGTTCTTTTTCCAGGTGAAGCCTGATGGCACGTATGTAAAACCGCTGAGTAACAAGCTGACCTACGGGACCATGGTGTTTATCAGGTCCTTCCTCGTGGGAGAGTCAGCTCGGTGTCTGTCTAAGGCATGCACCATCGCCATCCGATACAGCGCTGTGAGGCGTCAGTCTGAGATCAAGCCGGGGTGGGTAGAGTCTGAGACGAGCTCAGTACCGAAGGTCTGGCGTGAGCCCCATCCAGATACCAAAATTCCCAAATGTGATGTGGAGAAAGTGCATTTGTTATAAAATTAGCTAGATGGCAATGTACTGGGTTTGCTACTTAGAACCTAAACTTTCTTAAGTGGAAAGATGAGAATAAGCACCTAATTATTACTTTTAACCTTCTAAGAAAAATGATAATATTATTAGAGCTTTATAAGTGAAGTTCAAAACGCTGAAGGTATGATGTGAATGTTCTGATCGCTGCTGACAACTGCAGATTGGGTACAGTGAAAGGGACAGTAAACTTGATTCCCTGTCGTGTCCCTGGGTGTCGTTTCTTCTTATTGCTGCCTGCTAATCAGGCATGACTCTTTGATAAACTTTTTACTCTTAAAGAAGGAATAAAGAAATTGGTAAGAGCAGACTTTTTTTTGCATGCTCAGTGGACCTTCTTAGACTAAATATTAAACCTAGTCCACTGAGTCGTCTCGTATTAGTGGTCAGAATATAGTTTATTCTACCAGCTACACCCTTGACCACGCCTTCCTCCTGTGAAGTTAACGAAGTTTGGTTCTGTATGTTGCCATGAGATACTGTTTTCATAGTCAGACTGGAAAGGCTGGAAAGATGAAGAAAAATAACAAATGTCAACTAGAAAACCCTGTTCACGTGTTCAGCAAGGTGGCTCAGAGTGCATCTCCTGCAGCCAAATAGCCTGGATTTAGATCAAGAATCTGCCGCTTACTAGCTTTGTGACCCCGGATAGGTTCTTAACCTCTCATTTTCCCCATCTGTAAAATAGAGCCAATAAAAATTACTTCACAGGATCTTTGTGAGGATTAGATAAATTAACCTGTCAAAGTGCTTAGTCCAGAATCTGGCATGTAGTGAGCTCTGTAGAGGCATTTACTTATTTTTGTTTGTTTTTCCTTTTTTCACATACTTTAGTGAACCAGAACCACAGATTTTGGATTATCAAACCCAGCAATATAAACTTTTTCCCCTCCTGGCCACTGCCTATGCCTTCCAGTTTGTAGGCGCATACATGAAAGAGACCTATCTTCGGATTAATGAAGACATCGGTCAAGGGGACCTGAGTGAGCTGCCTGAGGTCTGTGTCTGGTCTCTGTCCCTTGTGGGAACCCTTCTTGTTCATACTTCCCTGTGGGATCGTGTGTAGAGAAAATTAAACATTGGGATACCTTGAAAAGAATCCATATGTTTATGGATTTATCCATGTTTTTAAGTTTCAGAGTTACTGTATTGTGTTGGTCCTCTATTGAGCAAAAGAACCTAAGTGGTGCCTTTTTTAGCCACGTAGAACAGTTCAGAAGGAAATGTGGTAATGTTCCTAGTTTAGGCTAGTTAGATGAGTATGTTTTTCAGTTTACATGCATAGCAAGTGGTTTTGTTTGCTTTTTGTTTGTTGGGTGTTTGGCCACACTGGGCGGCTTGTGGGATCTTGGTTTCCTAACCAGGGATCAAACCGGGCCCCTGCCAGTGACAGCACAGAGCCCTAAGCACTGGGCACCAGGCAATTCCCTGGTGAGTGATTCTGCAAGTGGCAGTTTCTGTTAAGTGCGGTTCAGTGTGTCTATTTGGAACACAGGCTGTCAGCACCACAGATGTCCTGATGGCCTGTGCTTCCCCCTTCAGCTTCACGCGCTCACCGCTGGGCTGAAGGCTTTCACATCCTGGACAGCGAACACAGCTATTGAAGCCTGTCGGATGGCTTGTGGCGGACATGGCTATTCTCACTGCAGTGGACTTCCAAATATTTACGTCAGTTTTACCCCAACCTGCACCTTCGAGGGGGAAAACACTGTCATGATGCTGCAGACGGCCAGGTAAGAATCTAATTTTTGATTTCTATCCTGTGTTCTCAGGAATGTCTGAGTCCTTTCCACTGATACCTGTTCCCATGTTTTCTCTTCACATTATGTTTGTTCCTGAAAGATGTCATTTTGCCTTCCATCCTGACTCAGGACGTTTATCTTGTGTTCAGATTAGTATAAAACCCCTGCCACATAGTTTAAAGTCGTTATAGGAGTTCATTTTATTTCTGTTTCATGAGAAGCATAGTTACTGAAAGCATGTATACTGGTGACTTCTAGGTTCCTGATGAAAAGTTATGACCAGGTGCACTCAGGCAAGTTGGTGTGTGGCATGGTGTCCTACTTGAATGACCTGCCCAGCCAGCGCATCCAGCCACAGCAGGTGGCCGTCTGGCCAACCGTGGTGGATATTAACAGCCCCGACAGCCTGACAGAGGCGTATAAGCTTCGCGCGGCCAGGTGAGTGCACCCACCAGAGCTGGGACCAGCAGCTGCAGGGGGCCTCAGGCCCGGGGCCTAGGTGGGAGGCATGAGTATTCACTGTCACCTTCTTGGGCTCCAGTTTTCCAGGTTTTGTTTGCTTTTTTTAAAAAAACAGATTAGTAGAAATTGCTGCCAAAAACCTTCAGACTGAAGTGATTCACAGAAAAAGCAAGGAGGTAGCGTGGAACCTAACGTCCATTGACCTTGTTCGGGCAAGTGAGGTCAGTGATGGTTCTCCTCTCCCCACCCGCCTCCGTCCTTCACCACCCCCCTCATTTTCTTAGTATAGAAACCATATCACTGTTGAATCTTTTCCAGAGAGTCTTACGTTCTGGTGTTTTCCTTGTATCTAGGCACATTGCCACTATGTGGCGGTTAAGCTCTTTACGGAAAAAGTCCTCCAGATTCAAGAGAAGTCCATCCAAGCTGTCCTAAGGCGTTTGTGTCTCTTGTATTCTTTGTATGGAATCAGTCAGAATGCAGGTGATTTTCTTCAGGTAAAGATTTTCTTAAGTTTAAGTCCCTTTATTTACTTGTTAGTTTTTTATAGAAAATAATTTTGGTTTACTTTGTAGTTGTGCAGATGTGGGTATTTATATATTTATAAACACCTGTCTGTATACGTGCCTTATAACGTCTGTGCTTGCTCGCTCATTTCTTCCCTTTAGGGGAGCATCATGACAGAGTCTCAGATCACCCAGGTGAATGAGCGCATAAAGGAGCTGCTGACTGCTGTTCGCCCTGACGCTGTCGCTCTGGTGGATGCATTTGATTTTCAGGATGTGACACTGGGCTCTGTGCTTGGCCGCTATGATGGGAATGTGTACGAAAACATGTTTGAGTGGGCCAAGAAATCCCCGCTGAACAAAACAGAGGTAAAAAAAAGAAAAAAGTGTCTTTCACCTTTTGAAGTTACTTATTTAAATATTAAGGCAGGAAAGCCCTCGGAGAATGACCACCTGTGGAAGCTTTGAGAGCTCTCATGACCACTTCAGACAGTCCCTTTATTTGAGCAACAGGTTCTGAAGGGAACACGATCTTTCCTATAGTATGTGGGATTTTAGTTTCCTTAACTAACAACAGTTGAAGAATTTCAAACATAGACACAAATAGAACACTGCAATGCATCTCCCTGTACCCTTGATCGTGTTTCAACAACTGTCTGCTCATGACCAGTTGCATTTCATCTGAACTTCGCCACTGAGAATTACTTTGAAGCAAATCTAAGGTATCAGGTAATTTCATTCATAAATATTTCAGTATGTCTCTTTGAAAGATAAGGATTCTTTTTTTAAAAAAAAACATAGCCACAATACCATTCTCACACCGAAACAAATTAACAATAATTCTTTAATATCATGAACTAGCCAGTCAGTGTCCAGATTTTTCCCAGTTAGCTCAGATTTTCCCCCACCCCCCTTTGATTTTTTTGAATCAGATCCAAATAAGGTTCGGATAATTTTTTGATTAAAAATATGTTATTTTGGTACTTCCCTGGTGGTCCAGTGGCTAAGACTGAGCTCCCAATGCAGGGGAGCCAGGTTTGATCCCTGGTCAGGGAACTAGACCCCACATGCCCCAACTAAGACCCAACACAGCCAAATAAGTAAATAAAAATAAATATTTTTTTTAAAAAAAGAATCCACCTTCCAATGCAGGAAACGTGGGGTTGATCCCTGGCTGGGATCCCACATGCCATGGGGCAACTAGAGAGCCCCCGTGCCACAGCTCAAGAAGCCCCTGCACCACAGCAGAGAGCCTCCGAGCCACAGTAAGGGGCCAGAGGCGGTTTCACATCGCAGGCTCCTTGTCAGTAATGTTTTCTATCTCCCTTCCCTGCAGGTCCATGAATCTTACAAGCACCTAAAGTCACTGCAGTCCAAGCTCTGACGTGGCTTGGTGGTAACCGCAGTCTGCCGCTGAAAGTAGCTGTTCTCCGTACACCTGTCACACAAATCTACGTTGGATCTTGATCAAATTCAGAAAAGCTGTAGAGCAAGTGATAAATTGACCCTTTCCTCTTTTTATAAATGAAAAAAGAAAATGAACAGATTTTGCAAATTAAAGGGGAACCCAGATGTGTTTTACAAGTGCAGCTAACACTGAAAGAGACCGTTAAGCGTTCAGAAAAAGCTTTAGGGAATGCGGTGCAACTCCGTCTTTGTCACTGCTGATCCCGGAGGCCAGGGCTTCTGATAACTAGTACACCTTAACTACCGAGTAGTTAACTGTTTTCACATCTTAACTGCTGACCACTGGATATACAAGTGTTTTTAAGCAAAGGTGTTTTTCTAAGCAGGGTAGAACCCTTCCAAGCTTTCTTGCTCATTGTCCTAACACAGTGGCAAGGGGCCCCGGCTAGAAAGCAGAAGTGAAGAAAGAGAGACTGGGAAAAAAAACTAATCAGGAAGCCTGTGGGTTGGTGCCTGACACACTGCCACCTTTCCTGCCTGCTTGCCCTCCTCTGTTGATGTATTGCTCCGATCTTAAGTGTTCACAGTAGCATCTTTCCACCCGAAGATTTCTTGAGCACAGGCTCCTGTGGGGTCCCTGCCCTGTGTAATGCAGAACTAAGCCTCCATTGGAGGGTTCCCTAAATTGTTCCTCTAGTAGCGTTACAGCTCCCTTTGCCTCAGCTTCTCAGGAAGGGAGAGGTAGCCAAGTCATCTCTACATAGAACTTTTGGCAACTGATGAGATCTCCAAATCAGTGGTTTTGATTTCCCTCTCCTGAGAAAGACGCTAAAGAAAGGAGAAAGATAGTCACAGTTCCTTCTTAGAAGAATAAGGGCGTGGAGAGCTATCAGTTATGGTTACTGTAACTTTGGTGACCATGGTAACTACATTTTCTAGAACAATCCTGGTTTCCTATATTCTGGCACTCTGGCAGAAGCCATTAAAATGCTTGGAGGTTACCGTGTCTGGCCTTAGAAAAATAAAAGCATCACTCATCGCCTCTTATAACCAGGAAAGTCCTTTGACAAACCGTGTGTTCTGGTTTTTTAATCAGAAAATATAATCATTGAAACAGTGGCTAAAGGATAAATGGAAGCTCCATAAGATGTTTCTAATGGATATCTGGTTTTATTTTCAGTATGTTTCTAGGAGCTTTGTCTGACTTGCTAAATTGTCCTTTAAGGTAAAGTCTAATTTATACAATCATTCTGTATTTAAAAGCTAAACATGTATCTCATGATGAATTTTTTCTTCAAATCAATGTAAAACAAATCACTTAATTTTGTTGTTGTTGTTAACTATTTGTAACCTCTGTCTCATGAAGCCAGTTGTTCTAGAGTCGGTCTTGAGAATGTAGTATGTAATTCAGGGAAAATGTAATTCCCTTCTTGGGACCTTACATAAAATCTATGCCAGTGAAACTAGTAATAGGAGACTTTAAAGTCCAGCAGAAGAAATACTGCCTATTGACACAACCCTTAATCTTTCCACCAGAACTAATTGATAATTTTGTTAACATTGAAGTAAAAAAGCACTCTGTAAATCTCGTATGGGTATCTCTTGGGACTAGATCAGACTCTGGGAAATAACAGTAAATTCAGATTGCTTAATATTAACCTGTTAAATATAGAATTGTTTCCATTTAGTGGTTAAAAATCTTATTCACAGAGGGCTAACCCATGGCCAGGACATGAGGGTTTTTGAAATGACACCACACAATCCAGCTGCATAGGTCTAGGATCTAAGCAGTTTGAAACATGGTGGTGGACTCTGCCAGAGCCACCTTCTGTCTAACACCTTGAGTTTTATTTAAAAGCTAGATATGATATTGACAGTATTTTTATTAACATTGGAATGTTTTGAACTGTCGTCACTGTAATTAAAGAATAAAGGTACCATAAGACCTCAAGAATTTGTCACTGTCAAAATGGAAAGAATGTGCCACATAAAGTTAAACATAAGTTCAAATTATGAAGAATTTTAAGATGTAGATTTAGGTAACACTAAACAAGGAAGGAAGGAGTGAGACCTGCCTGAGGAGATAGCCCTAAACCTGCCGTGATGCTGTCTTTGGAGACCGTCTGTGTGCTCTGTCCATGCAGCAGTATGGGTTGGTTTCTCACCAGGAAGCATCAGATTCAGCTTGCTGTCCTTTAGAAGCCAGACTTTGCCACAGAGAAGGTTGGTTGTGTTGGGTTCTTTTGTGAGCCATTTTCATAAAGAGTACAGATAAATTTCAACCTAATCTCCAAAATGAGGATAAATCTGAGCAGAATTAATGTTTTTATTAGATGGTACTGACATAACCCTTTGAAGATTCATGAGGTTTCTGCTGTTTGTAATGGATGCAGTTTGCTACATCCTGAAGTATTTGGATTTCTACTTCGTATCTACTCAACAGACACTGAGGTATACTTCAGTGTTTGGACATAAGTGACCTTAAAGCACAGTTAATCCCAAAGCCTTTGCAGGCCTTCCTGTTCTTGTCTTCAGAACATCATACCACTAAGTAGCAGCTTATCTTCAGAACATTCACTTAATTGCAATATTAACCATGTTCACATACTTTCTGAGAACTCACTGGTTTTGGATAACATACACCTGGAGGCATTTAACCATTTGTAACATCAACATATTAGAACTCAATTCTTGGATTTTCTTCAGTGCAAGGCTTTGGTTGGGGAAATATATTGATTCATGATCCTTGAGTTCTCTGGGGAACAAAAATTCCTCTAATGGCTGTTGCTCAGAGTCCTACCCCTTTCAAGTTCTTTTCTATCCATCTCAGTAAAAAGAAAACTAGATGCAGATGGCCTATAACACCCACTAACAAGTTGTGTATTGTGCAAGGTATGCCTGAGGTTACAGACTGTCCTCAAGCCGTAGCTGCTGCACCAACTGGAGAGGAGCCTTACCAGGAAACTGATGATTTTACCTGAGGCTAAGAGTCTTCGGTTGACTCTCCTGACTCATAAAGGTTTTCATGGAAAAATGCAGAGATCATCTCAGCTAATTGAATATTTATTATTCCATTCTTGGAGGATTAGACCGTCTCCATAAATGAATAAAATGTCTTTTCATTTAAAAATACTGGTGGAGTTTTGCTTATACCTCTCCAAACTCAAATTTTCAGTATTATTCCTGTGGTCCATGATAGTAAATATAGAAACATATAAGGAAATTTTAGAGTTATCGGATGTTAGCCTTTGCAGACTGCAAATTCCTAGGTTTCAGGGAATTTTTGATTTTTATTTTGTCTTACATATAAGTGAGCCACTGATTATCTTGAGGAAAATCATGGAACATTGGGAGGGATATTAAGAATTCTGAAACAAAATAGTTTTCCCACGTTACTGTCAACTGTTTCACAGATTAGGTAACAGCATAATTGTCCATCCTCTGCATAATATTCCAACTGGTCTATTGAATTCATTCAACTGTAATTGAATTCATTACAATTGCTATGAATTCAAGGAAATTACTTTGGCGCATATGATTTGCTACTTTCTTACCCCTTTAACTGTCCTGGTTTGAGTTTGGTTCCTACTTGATGAAGTGTATTTAGCATGTATTGTTCCACATGCCTGGCAGGATGTGGCAGTGAAGGTGGGAGTACTGGAGGAGGTGCCCAGGTCCAAAAACTTGAGTCATGGTTGGACAGCAGTGACCTGCCAACCTTCGAGTAAGCCAAACCACTAACCCCATCTTTCTTTGTAAAACTGAAAAACCCTTAATAAACTCTGTAATCAACACAAGAAGTGTTACTGTCTTTATTAGGTGATGATGTTGGGTTTCATCCTGGCTTCACAGCTTTGGTTTTCATAATTGAAGGTCACAGGCACTTTCCTAGTCTTTATGGTTTCACCGCCCATCCACTCTTGACACATTCTCACGCCCTCCACCTTTCCACTAGTCAGCCCTCAAAAGAACGCTGAACTTTTTTTTTTTTTGGCTGCACCGTGGAGCATGTTGGATCTTTCTTCCTAGACCACGGATCCAACCCGTTCTCCCTGCAGTGGAAGTGCGGAGTTTTAATACTGGGCCACCAGGGAAATTCCTGAAACAACTTTAAATGTTTGGTTTGGAGCCTAGGTGGGCTTTCATTGTTGCTCAGCAGGCAAAGAATCCGCCCGCAATGCGGGAGACCGAGGTTCGATCCCTGGTTTGGGAAGATCCCCCGGAGAGGGGAAAGGCTACCCACTCCAGTATTCTGGCCTGAAGAATTTCATGGACTAGAGTCGGACACAACTGAGCGACTTCCACTTCACTTCACTTTGGAACCCAGGTAGTGGTAGATCTCCAGAAAACCGGAAGAAGCTCACGGGCCTCGGAACCTAGGTACCGCCGGCTTAGCAAAGGGGCGTTCAGGCAGCTCCTAGCAACGCGCCCAGCGGCTAGCTGAACGCGGTGCGCCGACTAACGGCCGCGGAGGGGCACCCTGGGAAGTGTGGTTCATTCCAGCCCCCAGACTCCCTTGGCCCTGGCAGGCGAGCGGGCTTAGGACTACAACCCCCAGGATGCTTCGCGCCTCGCCTTTTTTCCGGAGGCCGGGCGTCTGAGACACTGGCGCCCGTAGCGCTCCGAAGCTGGAGGCCTGACTGAACCGGGCTGGAGTGGAGCCTGGGCCGGCAGCTATGTCTGGGACACGTCCCAGGGGCTGCGCCTCCGAGGGGAATGGTACGTAACCGGGGGGCGGGGAGCGTGGGGAGGATTTCAGGGGCTGGAAGGATCATAGGCTGCGCTCGGGATCGAGATGGGCTGGGCGCGAGGACCGAGGGGGTGACACCGGGAGGGCCCTAGCTAAGGGATCTTAAAACGCCTGGCACGGAGTTGGCTGTGCACAACGATGCGATGGTCCTTGTGGTCCTGAGGCCTTTGCAGCCTCCCTTAGAAATTCCCACAGGATCACTGGGAAATGGGAGACGCTCCTAGATGTGATAGGAGACAAAACACGGTGGGACTTAAGTCGTGAACACTACCGCTACAGAGAAGGAGAAACTCAAGCAGGGTGGCCGCTGTGCAGTAACCCCACATTAACTTTGCATTCTAATAACAGGACCGCCGGCACCAGACAACTAGAGCTGCCCATCTCCTATTACTTTCTTCCAAGCTGTGCCAAAGGTCAGTTTGCGTAACTTTTTGAGGAGCGGGAGGGAAAGAAGTATAATTCTGGGGAAAACAGTTCACCACTAATGGAGTGAGTTAGATGATGAAAATACTATCAAGGAGTAACCAGCTTTCACATCTATTCTGTGTGCTGATTGCTGCTGGGAAGGTAGTCCTGGGTGTTGCCTGGTAAGGTGTATTGACCACAGTACCATACCCCCACCTCTTTTCTAAGATGGGGACCTGCCATTTTCTGTATCCTCTTTCAGAATAAGGAATGAGGACCACTGCACTTTTTTCAAACAATCTCCAAGCCTCGAAAAGTTACCCAGAACACTTTGCCTCTCATCTGAATCACCCACCATAAAGAATTTTTAATTGATGAAAATAGGTTTTGACCTCTTAAATGGGTAAAGTGAGAGAAGGCTTTATCAATCTTTGACTCAAGCACTGTTAAAGCGAAATCATTTATGAGCAGACACTTTAATTTTCTTCATTAGGGAGGATGAGCCTGACAGGCAGAATTCCAGTGAGCTGGACAGCACTGTGAAGGAGCTAGAAGCAGCCCCAAAGCCTTGCGATGGTAAGCAAAATGCAGAGCAGTTCAGTTCAGTCCCTCAGTCGTGTCCGACTCTTTGCAACCCCATGGACTGCAGCACGCGAGGCTTCCCTGTCCATCACCAACTCCTGGAGCTTACTCAAACTCAATGTCCATTGAATTGGTGATGCCTTCCAAGCATCTCATCCTCTGTCGTCCCCTTCTACCCCTGCCTTCAATCTTTCCCAGCATCAGGGCATTTTCTAATGAGTCAGTTCTTCACATCAGGTAGCCAAAGTATTGGAGTTTCAGTTTCAGCATCGGTCCTTCCAATGAATATTCAGGACTGATTTCCTTTAGGGTGGACTGGTTGGATCTCCTTGCAGTCCAAGGGACTCTCAAGAGTCTTCTCTAACACATAGAATACACAGCAGGTGTGTGGAAATGGGAGTCTACCCTCCCCCTGCCTCCACCTCCAAGAGCTTGACTGCATGAAGTACTTTGGGGACTGGGTGACCCTAAAGAAGAATGATGGTTTAGGAGCATGGATAGCAAACTTACTAATGGGACTTCTTTGGCAAGTCCAGTGGTAAAGACTGTGCTTCCCAATGCAGGGAGCATGGGTTCAATCCCTGGTCCAGCAAGCTGTGTAGCCCGGCATAAAAGAAAAGAAAAAAAGCAACTTCTTACTAAACAGTAAGCAAGCACCTCTTTTGAGCCTCTGAATATCCATCTGGAAAGCATTTTTATGTGTCTGTCACTGATACTAAACAGTCAGGGACATGGATTAGAGGAAAACGTTACATCCTGGGAGGGGTTGTGTGTGGTGTCTGGAAATCTGGGGGAAAAGAGAGACTTCCACCCACCAGATGGCGCCCACTGTGGCATCCACTGATGGTTGGGGGTGGCCCTTTTCATGCTCTGATTGAGTCTGTTCTGAGAAACTCTAAGAAAATCATAAAGGGCGTCAGTCCCCAAATGCCACTGGTGCTCCTTGTCCCCATCTTTGCAAAAGGCAAAACAATTCATTTTGCATTCTGGGTTTTAGTACAAATTCACTGTCTGATCTTGTTCATGGAATTTGTTTTTCCCTTTTTAGGCACCAAAAAACAAGAAAAGATTGAAAGGTAGGTGAGGATGAAACATCACCCATAAGCCAAAAATAATTCCCCCACCTTGGGTCCACATAACTTAGAAATGTCTGCCTGGATGTTCTCAGTGAACATGTGTTTTTTTTTAATATTTATTTATGCCAAGTCTTAGTTTCAGCACTTGGGATCTTTAGTTGTAGGATCTAGTACCCTGGAAAATTCTATGGACAGAGGAGCCTGGCGGGCAACAAAGTCCATGGGGTCACAAAAACTCAGGGACAACTGAGCATGCAGTCACTAGTTCCCTGACCAGGGACCGAATCCAGGCCCCCTCCCTTGGGAGCATGGAGTCTTAGCCACGGGGCCACTAGGGAAGTCCCTCGGTGTGAGTCTTGCTATTTTCCCTGTAATCCCAAAGGCAGCATGTGCTTTCCTATGGGACTCCCTATGCTGCCTCACTGGCCCTAGGAGTAATTCAGAAATAAACAACAGGTGAGACTCAGGGAAAAATCCTTTTTATTGGGCTCTGTATCCAGAAGTATCCAGGTGGGGTATCCTGGATGAGGTCTCAAGCTATGAGGCCTAAAGGACCCTTCTTTCCTCTTGAAGTCACGGTGGCCCTTTTCTGTTCCAGACATCGATGATGTCCTTGGTGACCTCCTGGGAGATGAGAGTAAGTGCCCCTTCCCCAGAACCCCCTGATTCAGGCTTGCTCTCTCTCTCTTTTGTTAACTGAGATATAATTCACGTTAAGTTCAGTCTTCTATAAAGTGTACAAGTCAGTGACGTGTAGTATATTGACAGAATTGTGCAGTAACCACCGCAGCCGAATTTAGAACATTCTCGTCACCCGTAAAGAAGCTCCACACCATTAGCAGTCACTCTTCACTCTCCCCTCCTCTACCCCCAGGCAGCCACTTACTTAACTTTCTTTCTCTGTGAATCTGCCTTATTTTACATTAAGTGGAGTCATACAGTATGAGGCTTTTGCATCCGGCTTCTTTTCACCTTCCTTGTTTTTGAGGTTCATCCGCACTGTATGGCTGGACAGTTTTCCATTGTTCTATATGCCCCATTTTGTTTGGCCACGCATCAGTTGATGATTGTTTGGGTGGTTTCCACATTTCAGCTACGCTGTTATGAACAACCATGTACAAGTTTTTGTGTGGGCTTATGTGTTCAGTTCTTTCTGAAGACCTGCCAAACTATTTCCTACAGGAACTGTACCACTGTACATTCCCATCAGCAGTGTAAGAGGGCTCCAATTCCTCCACATTTTTGTCAGTAATTGTTATTTTCTTTTTCATTATAGCAATCTTGGAGAAGGAAATGGCAACCCACTCCAGTATTCTTGTCTGGGAAATCCCATGGACAGAGGAGCCTGGCAGGCTACAGTCCATGGGGTTACGGAAGAGTCAGACATGATTTAGAAACTAAACAATGACAACAAATAGCAGTCTTAGTGGATGTAAAGTTAAATCTCATTGTGATTTCAATGGGCATTTCCCTAATGACTAATGATGACTAATGATCTTGAACATCTTTTCATGTGTTTCCTGGCCGTTTATATCTTTGAAGAAAGGTCTATTCAGATCTTTACCCAGTTTTCAAACTGAGTTATTTGTCTTCTTATTGCTGAGTCTGTAAGAGTTCTTTCTGTATTCTGGACACAAGTCCCTTGCCCTCTGCGTCATGTCAGCCGCACTGAGAAACAGGGCTTTGGGGTCAGCAAAGCTCACCAGCCGCGGCGTGCCTGAGGTTCCCCCCACCTTGGCCCCGAAGCATGCACAAAGCACAGGCCCGTGGACAAGTGCGTTGTTTCTGCATTCTTGTTTGGGGGCGGGAATAGCCTCTTGATTTGGCACCAGTTGGGTTGACTTCCTGCTTGGAAGTATATGATGCCCTCCTCCATTCAGGTTTTTAAGAGACCTGCCTCAAGGGCCAGTCCTTCCTCTAAAAAGGTCCCTCTCTCAGTAGGAAGGTGTGGGAGACAGCTTAGTGGGCAACTTGCAGTCCTTTCCATCTCGACTCGGGTTCTCTGTGGCCGAATCACATGTTTTTATTTTCTTTTTTTCAGCAACACCACCTGAGACGCCTGTTAAATTAACGTCACGTGCCAGAGACGCCCCGGGTGTAGCCCAGGCACCCCCTCCCTCCGGGCCTAGACCAAAGTGAGCACATGGCACTGCCCGGGCATCCAAGCCCCATTTCAAGCCGAATGCTCCTGCCCTTCCCCCCGTTTTCCACTCACAGTGGGTCCTGCTTATAGGGCCGCGACCTTCCTGTCCTCCCTTCGGCTCCAGGGCAGTGGAGGACCCTGGAGGAGTGGGAAGGTCAGAGGTTCTGGCCTCTAGTCGTGCTAGTGTGTGGCCCTGGGAAATTCCTGAAGCTCTCTGAGCCCCTGTTTTCTCACCCTTGGAATAAGAGGATTGACCTAGATGCTTGACTCTCAAATTGGTGGCTCAGATTGTTCTTCTGAACTTTCCCCACAGTTGTGAGATAGGGAGGCACTTTGTGAGCGTTCCACTCTCCAGCTTCATTTTAGCCCAAGTAGTTCTATTTTTCTCTCTTACCTGTTGTTTTTAAAGGGACTCTATGTTTTTAACAAACTTAAAAATCATGGCACTTGGTGACTTGTGAGTTTCCATTCAGCAATTCTGTCCTTCTGGAGAAGAGTCTGTCTAGGTCCATTTGGCCCCTCTAAGCTCCTTCCCATTCCTTGAATCATCTAGTGCCCTGGGGACTGTGGGGGTGGGGGTGTGGGTGTAGACTCTGCTCCTTTGCAGGTCCCTCCTGGAAGACAATGCCTTCATCACCCGGGCAGGCCTGGCGGGAGCTGATGACGAGGTGAGCCTGGCCCATTCCCTCCTCATCACCAGCTCTGCTTACCCCCAGAGGCAGTGAGATGGCTGTTGAGTCCTAGGGGCTGCCCACAGAAGATTTACAAGGCCCCATAAAGCCAGTTTGTTCTCAAAACAGTACCCAAGGGCTGCCATGGACTTAGAGCAAGTCCTTTTCATTCCTCGCCGTGAGATGAGCTAGAAAGGCAAGCTCCGAGCAGCTGCTGGAGGCTTGGTGGCTGCCCTTCTAAGGGCACTTCCCGTAGTAAACTCCATGCTCTCAGATCACATGGAGGGGAAGTAGCCTAACTTGTTTTGTGGTGGCCGTGGACTTCCTTTTAGGAGGACCCAAAAGTGGCAGCTGCTTTGTGGGTGTCCGCAGCTGGGCAGGTTTGAATTCATGTAATGCCTGAGTACCATGAGGGCAAAACCCTCCAAATTATGCTCCTCCCCTTGCCCAGCTCTGCTCCTGCCCTAACAGGAGCCAGGTGATAAGGGTCTTGAGCTTTGCTGGGCCTTGACCAGCATGTCTCTCCTGACCCTCCTGTCGTGTAGGTTTCAGACATCTCTGATGCAGACCCACAGGCTCTGCTGCAGGCCATGAAGGTAAGGAAACAGCTTCGGGGAGACGGGCTGGGACACTATTTTATACCAAGCCCTCATTCTCCCTCTTGTTCCTTCGTTTATTTATTCATTGGCTGCACTGAATGTGGGATCTTAGTTCCGTGACCAGGGATCAAACCCACACCCTTCCCTGCAGTGGAAGGCAAATTCTCAACGGCTGGACCACCAGGGAAGTCCAAACCTTGGGGAACCTTAAACCCCAGGACCCTGCTGTTTCATTTCTACTGCAAACAGCTTCGACAAACTGAAAGCAGGTTTGAGGCTCCCTCCCATTCTTACATCGAGGTGGCAGCTGCTCATGAGGGCTGGTGAGAGTACCAGCCGGAGACCTTTCAGCTTATCTGAGACCTACTGTGTGGAGCCTTTGGATTTCAGCCCTGCCTCTGTCCTTGTCCTGTGACCTTGTTGGGGTTGGTCCCCCACCCAAGTCCCCATCTGTTCCATGTGGAAGTTGGAGGCAGCATCCTTACCAAGCTGCTCAGAGCCTGGGGGTGTTTAGCACCCACCGGCTGAGCATCTGGGGGGATTCCTCCCTCCTTCCTGCTTTTCCAGGACCTGGATGAAATGGATGCTGATCTCTTAGGTCTGAAGAAGTCAAATCTAGCCTCAAACAAAAAGCCTGCAAAGGGTTCTGAGAAAGAAGAGCCGCCTAGTCCTCTTAAAACCGCCAGTGTGTTAACCGCCAATGAGAAAGGTGAGTAGGACGTAGCTCCTCAAATGAGGAGACACTCTGGGGATGTGGGAGATGCTTAGACAGAAGGCCTCGTGCCCTGTGGGTTTTCTCTGCCTGGGAGAGGCAGACCAGGAGCTCACTATGTACCTGTGTGTTGGAGTATTTATGGTTGGGGAGGGAGATGGGTTGAGCTTCCCACCCCACTTCCTCAGACTCCTGGAGAATCCATTTGAGTTAAATTGGAGAATTTTATAACTCTTGCATCTTCCCAACCTATGTACCTGTTTGGAGAAACTTGTGAAAGAGGGCCGAAGATCGCTTCCAGACCGCATTTCCAGGTCAAAAGCCTGACTGAGATCCAGGGCGGTGTAGACCTCTCCCACGGCTGTGTCCACGGCCACAAGCCCTCAGCCACCAGATGGAAATACACAGCAGCCCAGGGGTCCCAGTCATGGTGTGGCGGCATGTAGGCCAGAAGAGACCTGGGCCTGTGACCTTGACTCCTCTTTGCTCCCTGTAGGAGATGCCATTCCCACCAAGAAGCTACCTCCGTCTCCCTCCAGCTTTGGGCATCAGTACAGGAAGTTCTCCTTTGAAGGTACTGGCCCTGCAGTCATGCCTCCAGGGCGATTCAGTTTTTATCACACATACTTGTTTGCCCGAGGGCTAGTCACTCTGACAGAGGTGGAGCAGACAGCTGGTGCTGTTGATTTTGGTCCTCAAGAACTGAAGAAGGGACTAATTCTGCCCCGGTAGCTGGGATATCTGGGCACTTATTTGCATGGACTTGGAAGCCAGGGGTTAAACTGAAGATTATAAAGTGTGAGGGAAAGTCCCTTGCTTGCCCTTCATGCACTCCCGGACATTTTACTTGCCTTCTCAAGCCTGGGGGATGTTCCTAGAAGGCTGGTGCAGACAGCAGAGCCTGGGGCAGTTATGCTGGAATGCGGGCCCTGGGGCCGCTCTCCCTGCTGCCTCTCCCCTGGCCCAGTCTCCCCTGTATCAGAGCCCCGCCACCTCAGGCCCCCAGATGCCGAGCGCCTTGCATAGGTGTCAGAGCAGCTACAGCTGTCCGGTCAATAACTCCCCCGGTGCAGTACAGCGCTGGTTTTCCTGAACGCGACATACAGTCTTCCCTTTGCTTCCCCTTCTGCCCGTGAGACTCGGAAGACCCCCTGGCAGGACTTCTCTCTGATGATGAGGAAGGAATCCCCAAGAAGCTGCCCTCCACGGAGACGAAAACCTCTTCCACAAAGAACCCAGCCCCAGTCAGAGATCACGGTAGGGAGGGCTTGTTATGTTCCCCGGGCTGCTGCAGGTGACTCACTGAACTTCCCAGCACAGATCCAGAGACCCCACCAGGCAGGGACCAGAGGTCTCAGATCCTGGACCGAGAGCTCATCAGTCTCTGGGGAGAGGGAGGGGAGAGGGGATGGGCATGCCCGGGAGTGGGGCTGGGGGAGTCAGGTGCCGGGGTGGGACCAGACGCTGCCGTGCCTGCTGTTCCACTCAAAGGTAGAGAAACGCCTCCTCAGCCCATTCAAACCGCACAGTTGAGGACCAGAAGGCTGAGGGCACTGTGCCCTGTGTTCTGTCTCTTAGGGCCCTCGATCCCTCTGACTCCTGGGGACACTCCGGTCCGAAAGAAGGAAGAGCTGCTCTTGGACGATGGGGATGACATCGCGGCCACCCTGGGGTTTGGAGACAGCCCCAAGACAGAGAGGAGGTAGGCGGGCGACCAGTGAGGGGCCCTGGGTGTGGAGAGTGCCGCCAGGGAAAAGCGAGAGGGAGGGTACAGTGTGGCCCCCCCAGGAACCCCTCATGCTCACGTGTACCTTCCCTGTGTCCCGTCCTGCAGGGAAGGGCCCCTCCCTGCCCGCTCCAAGCTGGATGAGCTGCTGGGTCGGGGCCCCACCGCCAGGCTCCTGGCCCGGCCAGGCACCAGCAAGCACAAGGAGTTCAAGCTGGACAAGAAGTACCAGCGCTCACAGGGTGAGGAGGCTTGTGGAGTGGGGGCGGAGGGGCCCCAGAACAGATTTTTAAACTGGGTCAAAAGTGTCAGGAAATAATCCTCACCTCATTCAATTTTCTGTTTGTTTTTTTTTTAAATATGCTCTTTGATAAATTGGAGTAGGAAATGGCATCCCACTCCTGTATTCGTGCCTGGAAAATCTCACGCACAGAAAAGCCTGGCAGGCTACAGTCCATGGGGTCTCAAAGAATTGGACACGACTGAGCAACTAAGCACTTTGACTACTAAATGTATCAGTTGTAACTTATTGGTTTCTCAACCTGCTGATAGGCAGCAGCTCACAGTTTGAAGGACGCTGCTCTGGCCAGTGTTTCTCTGTTCAGAGCATCAGCCCGCGGCTTGTCAGCTCGGAGTCCTTGTTGGGATTCACCCGGCCTCACCTGCAGGGGTCGGGGCCGGGCTCCTCAGGTGCACTTTTCACAGCTCCCAGTGATGTTCTGTGTGCGGGGACTAGAGGTGTAGACAGACGCCCGACCCCTCACCCAGCTTCCTTCTCCTCCGTGTCCCCATCACTCTTCTTGCCCATCAAGCTGTTAGCTCAGCCCTTTTCAAACCCAGCATTCTGCAGCATTCACAGAAGAGGTCGACTCCCCCTGCTCTAGATCACAGGTTCCTTTGTTCACAGACAAAGAAGACACCTGGGGTGATGAGGACTTCACCTTTGGGGCCTACCAGCCCACTGTGGGCTCCTCCGAGGGCCGGCAGTCCCGCCGGCAGTCTGTCAGGTAAGCGCAGAGGCAGGCTGCCCACTGAGAAAGCGGGGGCCCTCCTTGCCCCATCCCACCACCGGCTTGTTTGGGAGGCACTAGACTCCATGGACGCCAAAGGAGGGGAGTGGCCAGGGCCCACCAGTCCAGGCCAAGGGGTCGGGACAGCGCCCCAGCAGGAGCGGACCCTGCGTTCTGCTCCCAGCCTCCTTGGAAGAGTAAGGAAGAGGTGGACTGGACTCAGCTGGAAGCCCCGGGAAACCGGAAGCTGCTGTGACATCAGCTGATCTCCTTCTCCCTGAGCAACACCCAGACCCAGGGGAGCAAGAGTGAACCTCGAGCAGCAGCTTCTCAGACTCAGTGCCCCAGAAACCCGGCCCTGGGCTCTGCCTTGACCGTCCTGACAGTGGTCTCGTCCCAGCTGGCAACAAAATGTTAAGCTAGTGGATGGACTTTTCTGAATTTGGAGATTTTTTTCTCCCAGTATATATTTTAAACTTTATATTTTGAAATAATTACAAACTGACAGAAGAGTTGTGAGAAGAACTCCCTCCTACCGTTTCTCCAGGCTCCATGGTGTTAACGTTATGTCACGTCGGCTTCCTCAGCCTCTCTTTCCATCTCAGTAACCTTGCACACGTGTGTATTAACTCTTCCCTTAAACCTCGGAACCTGCTGCCACCTGCCAGTAACTCATAGAGTGAAATGAAAGCCGCTCAGTTGTATTTGACTCTTTGTGACCCCAGGGACTATACAGTCCATGGAATTCTCCAGGCCAAAATACTGGAGTGGGTAGCCTTTTCCTTCTCTGGGGGATCTTCCCAAACCAGGGATCAAACCCAGGTCTCCCGCATTGCAGGCGGATTCTTTACCAACTGAGCCACAAGAGACAATGACCAAATGAATGAATGAGTGACGGGATGAGCATTAACAGAAAGCCTAGAAGTGCTTGACCCAGCTGACTTTTCTCTGGGGGTGTGTGCCTGTGGTTGGTCCTGTTCGCTGCAGATGGATTTGTCTGTGGTTTTCGTGACTGAATCAAGGCGTTCTGCAGACCTCACTTGGCTCGCTGTGGATCTGGCCAAGCAGGGCCCCAGGCATCCTGACTCCTTAGTGTGGGCCCCCTAGCCCCCCTGAGCAGTGGAGGGAAAGGCCTGTCAGGAGTTCTTGGGACAGGCTGCTTGCCCTGCCTTAGACTCCCCTCTTCTCTGTCTTGAAGTAGGTTCTTAGATGGCAGCACAGACCCCAAGGGAGAAGCAGGCTCCAGCCCCACCCAGCCCAGGAGAGGAGGCGCTGACTGGCTGGGCCTCAAGGACGACGGCTCGGATCTGCTCCCAACCTCCCCAGGCAGGGAGGCTCGGAGGGGCACCCCTCCTGTGAGCCAGCATTCCGCCCCCGTCCGCCACTCTGCCTCGGCTAGGCTGCCCTCCTCGGAAGCAAAACCACCCACCGAGGGTACGAGCCCTTCTGCCAAAGGCAGCCAGGCTGTGGAGCCAGGAGCGTCTGAGGAGGAAGAAGATGAGGACTGGCTGAGCCATGCCCTGTCTCGGAAGAAGTCCCGAGGTCTGGCCAGAGAGGAGCGTGCCACGGCCTCTGAGGGGCAGCACTCGGCGGGGGCAGCCAGCCGGCCGCCTTCCCACAGGTAGGGCTTAGGCTGCTGTCTTTCCCGGGGAAGGACTTTCCACCTCGGCGCCTCAGTCAGGAGCGCCCCCAGGTTGCTGACTGTGGGCAGAGTGCAGTCTCTTAGCTGTGCTTCTCCCCACCTCGCTGGGAGAGCATCTGGCTCCCCCGCTTCGGGAGCTGGGGGGCTGCTGGTGCCCACGCCCTGCTGCCGCGGGGCCAGGTGCTGGCCTGGTTGGGCAGGGAACCCAGGGTGCCCTCCTGGGGAATCACACAGCCTTCCTGGTGCCTCCGAGCAGGGCTCTGTCCACAGCGCCCTCGGGCTGGCAGGACACCCGGTGTCCAGTGGCTCTGCTGACCAAGCTAAAGCAGGCTACACATGTGGGGAGTCCCTCGTGCTCTTGGGGAGTGTTCGAGAAGACAGTGGCTGCCAGGGGGCTCCTGGGGGAGGCTGTGGAATGTGGGGGAGGACAGGGAGCGTCCCCAGAGGGGGCTGGCGGGGCCAGGACCATCCAGAGGAAGCTCTGTGGCCAGGGCAGAGGGGAGGCGAGGTGGGCAGTTGTGTGACAGGCTGGGGATGTCACCCTGCCCTGGGGTTGAGTAAGTGAGGAGGGCAGTTTGGACCCGGATCTGAAACCGAAGGGAAGGGAAACCTTCCTCACTGGCCCGAGAGCTGAGAACAGAGGGGGAAGAGCGGACGGAGACGAGAGGAACCACGGGGCGCTGGAGCCGGTGGGCGAGTGAGCAGAGCCTCAGTGGATGCTGAGGGCGTGGCGTGGACCAGAGCATGGCCATGGTGCCCATGCAGGTCCACAGCTGCTCCTTAGATGTTACCAGGTAGTTGCCCCCAGGAGGGCTGCAGAAGGGGCTCAGACCAGGAGGAGAATTCCCAAGATGGGATGCTGGCAACGGGGGGAAGATGGAGAGGGGTGGGAAGAGGGGTGGCCATGCAGCTTCCCTCCTGGGCTTTGTCCCAGCCCGCCCTCGTCCAGCCTAACCCAGACCTTCTCCTGCCTTCATATTAACAACTGCTTTCTCAGTCAGCCTGCTGCCAGCACCCAAGGGCTCGAGCCAGCAGCTGCCAGGGAGATCCAAGGAACAGCAACACAAGGGCCATGGTCCCCACCTGCCACCTCTGGGTACGTCCAGTCTGAGGTGGGGCTGCAGGCAGGTGAGGCTCAGGGGGCCAGCCCGAGCCACCGTCCCTAGAACAGCAGGCGGCTGTGCTGGGCTCCACGTGGTCAGTGTGGTGTATGGGACGCGAGACCACACACGAGACCCACTGAGTCAGGGGACCTGAAGCCAGATACCCGTCCCCTTTTCCAGCTAGGACCCCATTCTTAGTAAACTACAGCATGACCCTGGCCTTCGCCTTTCCTGCCAGACCAGCCCTCCCCTTCTTCCTGTATCCTTCACAGCAGGTTGCTCACCTTGCCCCCCCGCCCTGTGTCTACAGGTCCCCCGTGACTTGGAACAAGGGTGACCCAAAGAGAGGAAGAGCCCCTGGAGACCACTCCAGCACTGGTGTGTGTTCTGCTCTGTTCGGGAGGTTAACTATGGGTGGAGGAGAGGCACTGAGAGCTTCCCTCGGGTCCCTGCAGACAGACATGAAGCCAGGCTCTCCCGAGCACATGCCTAGACTGCGGGCCTCCCTGCGCCTCCTCATTTCTGTGCTGTTGGTTTTTCAGAGGCTGCAGTTTTCCCGAATTCCCAGGAACCCTCAGGGCCTTTTGTGCCTGTTCAGGTAGGGAAGGTGAACAAACAGGAGGGCCCAAGGGGCAGTTCTTTTTTTTTATTTCTGTCTTTTGCTACTATTCATGGGGTTCTCAAGGCAAGAATACTGAAGTGGTTTGCCATTCTCTTCTCCAGTGGACCACATTCTGTCAGACCTCTCCACGACAACCCAGCCTTCTTGGGTGGCCACACACTGCATGGCTTAGTTTCATTGAGTTAGACAAGGCTGTGGTCCATGTAATCAGACTTGCTAGTTGTCTGTGATTGTGGTTTCAGTCTGTCTGCCCTCTGATGCCCTCTGTCAGTGCCTGCCATCTTACTTGGTTTTCTCTTACCTTGAATGTGGGGTATCTCTTCACGGCTGCTCCAGCACAGCGCAGCTGCTGCCCCTGACCTTGGACCTGGGGTAGCTCCTCTTGGCCATGCTTATGCGCCATCGCAGGCACCTGCACTTGTGCACCTGAAAGACGATGCTGTGAAAGTGCCGCACTCAATATGCCAGCAAATTTGGAAAACTCAGCCAGTGGCCACAGGACTGGAAAAGGTCAGTTATCATTCCCATCCCAAAGAAAGGCAGTGCCAAAGAATGCTCAAACTACCGCACAATTGCACTCATCTCGCACACTAGTAAAGTAATGCTCAAAATTCTCCAAGCCAGGCTTCAGCAATACGTGAACCGTGAACTTCCAGATGTTCAGCTGGTTGTAGAAAAGGCAGAGGAACCAGAGATCAAGTTGACAACATCTGTTGGATCATCAGAAAACAAGAGAGTTGAAGAAAAGCATCTATTTCTGCTTTATTGACTATGCCAAAGCCTTTGACTGTGTGGATCACAATAAACTGTGGAAAATTCTTAAAGAGATCGGAAAACCAGACCACCTGACCTGCCTCTTGAGAAATCTGTATGCCGGTCAGGAAGCAACAGTTAGAACTGGACATGGAACAACAGACTGGTTCCAAATAGGAAAAGGAGTACGTCAAGGCTGTATATTGTCACCCTACTTATTTAACTTATATGCAAAGTACATAATGAGAAACACTGGGCTGGAGGAAGCACAAGCTGGAATCAAGATTGCCAGGAGAAATATCAATAACCTCAGATATGCAGATGACATCACTCTTATGGCAGAAAGTGAAGAACTAAAGAGCCCCTTGATGAAAGTGAAAGAGAGACTGAAAAAATTGGCTTAAAGCTCAACATTCAGAAAACTAAGATCATGGCATCTGGTCCCATCACTTCACTGGAAATAGATGGGGAAACAGTGTCAGACTTTATTTTTCTGGGCTCCAAAATCACTGCAGATGGTGATTGCAGCCATGAAATTAAAGGATGCTTACTGCTTGGAAGGAAAGTTATGAACAACCTAGACAGCATATTAAAAAGCAGAGACATTACTTTGCCAACAAAGGTCCATCTCGTCAAGGCTATGGTTATTCCAGTACTCGTGTGGATGTCAGAGTTGGACTACAAAGAAAGCTGAGCACTGAAGAATTGATGCTTTTGAACTGTGGTCTTGGAGAAGACTTTTGAGGGTCCCCTTGGACTGCAAGGAGATCCAACCAGTCCATCCTGAAGGAAATCAGTCCTGAGTGTTCATTGAAGGTCTGATGTTGAAGCTGAAGCTCCAGTACTTTGGCCACCTGATGTGAAGAGCTGACTCATTTGCAAACATCCTGATGCTGGGAAGAATTGAGGGCAGGAGGAGAAGAGGATGACAGAGGATGAGATGGTTGAATGGCATCACCAACTCAATGCACATGGGTTTGAGTGGAGTCCAGGAGTTGGTGATGGACAGGGAGGCCTGGTGTGCTGTGGTTCATGGGGTCACAAAGAGTCGGACACCACTGAGCGACTGAACTGATGGGGCAGTTCTGTGCTCAGAGGCAGCACCTGCCAAACCACCAGGAGGAACGCGTTGTCCTCTCAGCCAGCTCCCCCATCTCCCCACCAGCACTCACCTGCCTCTCCCAGGCAGGGCTGGGTGCTCACTTGCCGGCACCATTGGAGGATTGAGGAGACCCTGAAGCGGAGGCAGCTGAGAATGCTTCACTCAGAGCACAGGGCTCAGCCATCCAGCTGCTCTGTCTAGAATACCTCCTCCACTGCCGTCCTCCCACCGCCCACGGTGCCCAGGTGCAATAGCACCTGTGACCCCCAGGCCCGAGGAGGCCTGGCCCCACAGGAGCACCTCCCCGGGAACCCGGAAGTGCCTCTGCGATGGTGGGTGGGTGGGGAGCCTGCAGGACCCAGAGCATTGCTCTGCGCTGGGACCTCAGGCCTGACATCTCGGCTAGGGTCACCACCTTCTGTTGTAGCTGCGACTCTGCAGGGACCTGCTGTTTATCTGGAACCCCTGCTGGGAGGATGTTATTCTGAGGGTGTGGGGGAGACTCATTTTCCAAAACCTGACCTGAAAGGGGAAGGACAGGGACCATATGACCCTGCAGGCCTCATCCTTGGCCCCTGGGTGTCATGACTGTCCCTGTCTCCAGCCACAGGTCAGGCGCGGAGCCTGGCAGGTCAGAGGTGAGCTCAGCTGGGTCCCTGTCCCCTACCTTACGGAGCACATCCCTCCCCCTCTCCTCCAGTCCCTGCTCCCGGAGTCCCTGGCCCGGAGCCTGCTGCCCAGCCCTGAGTACCAGCAGCAGCTCCTGGTGGCACAGGCTCAGCTTCAAAGCAGCACAGCTGAGCTCCAGGCCAACCTCCTGCAGAGTCAGGCCCGGATGGCAGAGCTCGAGGCCCAGGTGAGGGGCAGAGGGGCAGTGGCTTCCAGGACAGGGCTGGTAGGAGGGTGTGCTGTGAGGGCTGAACAGCTTCCCCAGGCAGCCTGAGGGACTCCCCACACCATCTCCCTCCCTCCATGCCATGGCCCAGGTGCGGAAGCTGGAGCTGGAGCGGACCCAGCACAAGCTGCTGCTGGAGAGTTTGCAGCAGCGGCACCAGGCAGACCTGGAGCTCATCGAGCGTGCTCACAGGTACCCAGCTCCTCCAGCCCCGGCTGCCTGTGGCTCAGGGCCAGCCCCAGCTCGGGTGCCCCGAGGGGCCCTCCGGGTGGCCGCCCTCCACTTCTGAGCCTCACGGTTGGGTGCTCTGCTGGCAGGAACCGAGTTGAGGTGCTAGAAACATCATACCAGCAACGAGAAGAGCGGCTGCGGAGAGAGAACGAGGAGCTGTCTGCCCAGTATCTGTCACACTGCCAGGAGGCCGAGCAGGTCCGCGCTGAACTCACGGCCCAGCACCAGCGGCGCTTGGCGGCAGCCACACAGGAGAAGGACCAGGAGATGGAGCGGCTCCGGGAGCTGCAGCGGTGAGAGGGGGGCCAGGGGCCGGCTGAGTGGCCAGAGGAAGCTAGTTGCCCTGAGACCCCAAGCCGTGGCTCAGAAGCCTCTGTACAAAGGCTTGACCCCTTCCCTTCCAGATGAGGACTGAGAACTGAGGCCATCACTGACCCATCTCATGCAAACCCCCACCCCTAGTGGGGATCCCCCTACTCCTTCAGAGTAGCGAGAGCATCCCAGCAGGACCCAAGGTCACTGGTTATTCAGGCAGGGCCTGGTAGCAACAAGCAACCCAAGCGCTAATTAAGCACAGGTTAACCAACCCATCAGCCGGACCACTCGAGGCTAGTGACTGCATCAGCCCTGGAAAAGGTTGTGCCTGGCATGTGGATCTGATTCCCTTTCCAGAGGAGAGCGAAACTAAAGAAAAGGCACCTGAGGGGGTCGGCCAAGATGGGCTGAGTCGGCCTTTTCCCCACGGCTCAGATTGGCCAGACATGAAAGGATTGTTGGGCCCCCCTGTCAGGTGGCCTTGGCTGAATAACAAGGAATCTGCCCCCAGAGAGAGGATGTGGCATCGAGGCACCAAGACAGATAAGAAGGTGGAGGAGCCAGGGAAATGGAGGCAGTGCCTGGGGCTGGGGAGGAGAGGCTGTGGAGCATGGACCACCCCGAGCAGCCCCCTCCCAGACGGAGCTGCCCAGGGTGTTCACTGCGCCGCCCTCCCCCTGTCCCCCAGGGCCTCCATCCTGGAGATGCGCAAGGACCACGAGGAGCAGCTGCAGCGGCTGAAGCTGCTGAAGGACCGGGAAATCGACGCCGTGACCAGTGCCACCTCCCACACGCGGTAGGCTCAACATCAGGCTCTGCTCCCCCAGCGGGGCGGGGCCGGGGGCCCCAGACCCTCGTGACCTGAGCCCCACGCCCTGCACTCCCAGGTCCCTGAACGGCATCATCGAGCAGATGGAGAAGTTCTCCAGCAGCCTGCACGAGCTGTCCTCCCGCGTGGAGGCCTCACACCTCAGCACCTCCCAGGAGCGCGAGCTGGGGATCCGGCAGCAGGACAAGCAGCTCCAAGGTACTGGCACCCCGGGCTCCTCCATCCTGTCCCCGCCGACAGGAAGGTGGCAGGCAGTGAGCACCCTGTGGGCCGCCCCCAGCGCTGCAGGAGAGGCTGAGCCGGCAGCAGCGGGACATGGAGGAAGAGCGGAGCCGCCTCCAGGAGGTCATTGGGAAGATGGAGGCACGCCTGGGTGAGCAGAGCCGGCTGCTGGAGCAGGTGGGGCCCGTCCCCCTGCCCCTCCTGCGGGGCCCTTCTCGCCGGCACTGGGCAGCTGTCCTCTGCCCTGGACTCCTCTGCGCTTCTCTTTGTCTCTCTTGCCCCTTCCTGCCTCTGCAGGGGCTCCCACCTCCCCAACCTCCAGAAGCGCCCCAGCCCACCTGGTCCAGCCCCTACACACTCATCACTGATGCCATTGCTGAGGTGACCTTGGGAGAAATGCTCTTGTCTCCTGAGCTTTCTTTAAACTCCCTTTGTCTCTTCCATCTATAAGAGCAGGCTTTGTGCTTTAAAAAATCATGCCCTTTCGTGCTTGTTTCAGCAGCACCTGTGCTAAAATTGAAACACTGTAGACAAGATTAGCATGGCCCAGTGCAAAGACAGGCAAATTGGTGAAGGGTTCCTTTCATAATCTAATAAGTGATGAAAACAATTGGCTGTACTTGTGGGGAAAAAAAAACTCACATTGACCCCTACCTTACCAAACAAAAACAGCAATTCCTGAGGGAATTGATACAGTAAATACTTGATGAATTCAGGAATAGTAATAACCTTTTCTTTTCTGGTACAAAGTTCTAAGATGATATGTTTCATTGAAAAAATTAAAGTAACTGGCAACAATAAAGATTATCCAGTAGCCCAAGATAGCCACTGATGACATCACAGATACCCTATAGACCTGTCAGTATGTGGACACAGATGTTTTTATATCATGAACCATGTTTTCAGCCCTTTCGGTGCTTTACACAGTGCCTGCCTCAAACCAGTCCTCAGGCTCCTTCCCATTTTTACTGCTCAGGAAAGTGGGTGTTTGTGGCATAGCATGGGAAAAGCCATATGAGGGTGGTTTGCCCATCTCCCCAGGGAGCATTCAGGCCTGTCTGGGGAGCAGGTGGGGCCTCCAGGGGCTGGAGCATTCAGCCCTGACGCTACCGGGCCTGCAGGAACGCTGGCGGGTGCACGCTGAACAGTCCAAGGCCGAGTCGGCACAGCGCACTCTGGAGGAGCAGAGGAAGGTCATGGTCCAGCAGATAGCCATGGAGCGGGAGGAGCTGGAGAGGGCCAAGGTGAGTCAAGACGCACCGCGTTGGGCTCTGTCTCTGCCATCACGCCCAGGGATGCTCACCAGGACCTCACACCCCTGCCCCAGAGCACCTTGCTGGAGGAGCAGAAGTCCGTCATGCACAAGTGCGGGGAGGAGCGGCGGCGCCTGGCAGCCGAGTGGGCCGAGTTCTTCGCGCAGCAGAAGCTGAGTAAAGAGCGGGCCGAACGGGAGGCGGAGCGGGCGCTGCAGGTGGACACCCAGCGGGAGGGAACCCTCATCAGCCTGGCCAAGGTAGGACCCAGAGCCTCCCGGATGGTGGGAACCCCGCACAGCCCTGCCCCTCTCCCCACCCTGGCCCTCACAGTCTGCTCCTCCACAGGATGGTCAGCTTCAGAAAGCACACAGTGGTAATAAGAGTTACCACTGCGGAATTAAAACAACCACAATCACATCATAGTAACAACTTGCTTTTAAAGTTGTTAAAAGCATCCTGGTGCTTTATGCTCATTTGCTCTTTTAATCCTCATCACGTTTCCATGATTTAGATAATCTAGAAATGAACAGAGATTCAGAGAAATTGAGCCCAGGGTTTGGCCCCAGGTCTCCCACCACCTCCTCCCAGAGTCAGGGTGGAGTTCAGCCCCAGCAATGAGGCAGGGTGACCTGCGGGCCCCAGAGCCCTGAGCAGAGCTCAGTTCAACTCCAGGAAGGAGAATGCAGCCAGGCTTTGCCATCTCCAGGAGCAGGCAGAGCTGAAGATCAGGACCAGCGAGCTCCGGGCCAAAGAGGACCAGCTGGCGGCCGAGAGGGAGGCCCTGGAGCGGGAGCGGCAGGAGCTGCGTCTGGAGAAGGAGAGGGTCAGTGCTGCTGCCCAGCGCATCAGGCTGCGTGCCGAGGAGGTGGAGAGCATGAGCCAGGTGCCGCGGAGCATCCCGGGTGTGGTGGGGAGCCGGCGGCTCACTGACCTCCACCAGCCCAGCTGACCCAGGTGGCCTCCCTGCAGGTGGCCTCGAAGAAGTACGAGGAGGGGGCTCGGGCCCTGCTCGAGGCCCGACAGGTGCAGTCGGAGCAGCAGACCCGGCTGCAACTGGTGCAGGAGCAGCAGGAGCGGCTGCGGCAGCAGGAGCGCCACGTGCACCAGGCAAGGCGCCGCCCAAAGGCTCTGCCCCCGGCACCCCTCCCCCCGGCACCCCCTCCCCATCCTTCTGCTCTCACCGTGGTGTCCTCCTCTCTGGGGGCCGGGACAGGAGCATCTGAGTCTAGCCCAGCAGCGGCTGCAGCTGGATCATGTCCGACAGGACCTGCCCTCCAGCCCAGTGGGGCTGCTCTCCAGGGCCCAGGACCCCGCAGCTTCTGGCCTGAGTGGTGAGTAACTCCGGCAGGAGGGGACATGGGTTCAGCCCGCCTGATGGGCAGAGCATGCCGGCAACATCCTGCCTAGCCTCCTGTGTGCCCAAGATAAGAGGCAGCTGAGTTTGTTTCTTTAAAACCTAAGTTAGTTATTTTTATTTCATTTATTATTATTTTTTTATTTTGGCTCTGCTGGGTCTTTGTGATGGCACACAGATTTAGTTGACCCGTGGCATGTGGGATCTTCCCGGACCAGGGATGGAACCCATGTCACCCAAATTGGAAGGCAGATTCTTGACCACTGGACCACCAGGGAAGTCCACAGCTTAGTTTTAAAGTCATCTTGTTGTTTCTTTTTTTATACTAGTAATGCATGTAATAGAAAAATAGGCCAAAAATAGAAGAAGGGAATCTAGTTTTTAAAGTACTTCCCTCAGGACTTCTTCCCTGGCAGCTCAGTGTTCAAGACTACAAGCTCCCAATGCAGGGGGCCCAGGTTGAAACGCTGGTCAGGGAGCTAGATCCCATGTGCTGCAAATAAGACTCAGTGCAGCCAAATAAGTTTTGAAACAGACCATGTTTGTATTAAAAAAAAAAAAAACTACCTTCAACCCCACTCTCTAGAACCACTTTATAAACATTTTGGTGCATAGTATTCTAGATTGTTGTGTGTATGTTTTTAAAAACAAAATTGAGTTCTTGAGGCACTAGCCCATACCCCCTTTGCCAGGCAATGAAATAAAGCCACTCTTTCTCCTCCATAAAAAAAAAAATGAGATTGCATCATATATTGTTTTGTATCTTTATTTTTTCCATTCAGAAATATTCAGATGGGACATATTTTCATGTCAGTAATTACACATTTAACTTAACTCTTAATCCACATAATTTGCCATTATGAGTTGTCCTATATTTTTACTAATTTCCTACTGACTGATTTTTTTTGTAGATAAGGTAACTAGCACTCCAGTGAAAATCTTTGTATAATACATACATCTCTCCCCGATTATTTGCCTCAAATAAATTTTCAGAATTGGACTTAGCAGCTGAGATGTACTCGGAAGGTTGGTCTGGTCGCACCCACTTGCAGTGGTGAGAAGGCCCCAGGAACCAGCTGTGGCTGTCTGGGTCTCCCACCACGCTGCCCCCTGACCCCGTCCTCCTCTGCCTTTCAGCCGCAGTGGCACCTGCCCCTGCCGTTCCCTGGTGCAGCCAGCCGCCAGTTGGCCTGGGTCCCTCACACCTCTTCGCCAAGCTGGTGCTGCTAAAACACACGGCTGAGCAGGTAAGCATCCCAGAACAGAGGCCACCCACCCACTGTCCCTGGACTCGGGGCCCCTCGTGTTCACAGTGGGGACAAGAAGCTCAGGCAGAGGCAGGAGAGAGCACGGCCTGGCCCCGGGGAGGGCCGAGGCCACCCCTGCTCCCGGAAGAGAGCAGCACGGCAGGTAAAGGACAGGCCTCGCCGACACTCGCGGTGTCACTGAGGGAGCATTTCCTACCTGCCAGGCTCTGCGTGGTGCCTTGTAAGCGTTCCCCCTCCCACAGCCCTCCCTGGCAGGTACTGTCATTTTCTCCAGCTTGCAGACAGGCCGAGAGGGACGATGTCATGTACTGACACGTGGCCTCCCCCGGAGGGAGAGCCGGTGCATTCCCTGCCCCACCCCCGCCGATTCCAGAGCCAGGCAGAGCCAGGCCGTCAGCCGGGAGAGGACTGGTCTGCTGACCCCAGGGTCCCCTCATGCCCAGTCCAGCGACCCACGTCCCTGTCCACAGAAGCGGGTACAAGAGGGAGCCAGGGGGCGACTGCTCACCCAGCTCTGCCTTTCAGGACCGCGACTTTCTGGAGAACGAGCAGTTCTTCCTGGAGACCCTGAAGAAAGCCTCCTACAACATGGCATCCCACTAGGCCTGAAGGCACAGCTGCCTCCTCAGCAGAGGCCTCAGACCCTGTAAATGACCCTCTGGCTACCAGCTCATAGCAGGGGCGCCCAGGAGAACCCCTTGATGCCCAGGGCCTAATTACAGCTCTTCCTGTGGACTGGGTGCTGGTGGGTTCTTTGCAAGCCCTCCAGCCCATGGCTGAGCCAGGTGGATGCACCCAGGCCTCTCAGACACCCCAGGAGGCAGCAGCCTCTGGGGAGGTGCCGTGCTGAGGGCATGCAGCCCCACAACACTGTCAGCTGCAGCTGTGGGTCTGCTCCCCACAGACTTCCAGCTCAGGACCCAGGGTCTGACTGGGCTCTGTGGACCCCTCGGCCCCTCAGCCTGCGGATGGTTTTAGAATCTTTTCACCTGGGCATCTCCTGAGGCAGGGGCCTCTCTACTCCCTTGCCACAAGGAACGGCCGACAGAGAGCATGGGGTCTCCCCGCTGATGGGGACGTAGAGTCGGGCCACACATGTTTCAGGGCCTTCTGACCTCCTGGCTGACAAGGTGGGGGTGCCGCAGGGGCCAGGAGGGCGCTGTGCCGGCGCTTTTACCTCAAGCTCTGACGTGCTCCTGGGGCTCAGCCAGCCCGTCCTGCTCTCAGGCTGATACGTAAAACCTGCGGCTCGTTCCCAGCTGCCAGGGCAACCGACTCCCTGGCACAGACCCTGGGCTCGTGGGCTTCTTCTAATACACTCCCCAGAGGGCGACGGGGTGCAGGGAAGGACGGAAGGCTTTTCTCCGCGCTGTTCACTGGCTGCAGAACCCCAGCGGGTGGGAACAAAGATGACAGAGCAAGCCGCTGCCTGGGAGGATTCAGAGCGCCTGGGGACAGAAGGGGCCGCACCCTGGCTGCTGCCCGAGGTGGGGGGCTTTGTCCTTCTCCATGTACAGGCAGTGGGCCAAGGCCTTCCAGAGGGGTACCAGGAGAGGCGTGAGGGGGTTGGTAGTTGTCTGCTGCAGACCCAAGGACGCAACTAATAAAATCGCAGTTACCGGAACTTCCCTGACAGTCCAGTGGTTAAGACTCCGCACTTCCACCACAAGATGTGCAGGTCTGACCCCTGGTGGGGGAAAAAGGAAAACCAGCAGTTAACTCCAGAGCGGCTCTCTCACCTCCCATCAGAGAGGACCGTCGGAGGAGCAGTAAGGTGGAGGAGGGCAGTGCCGAGGGGGTCGTGAGTGGGCCCAGGGGCGTCTCTGCTCTTTGACAACAGCCTCCAGCAGGATCACATGTATTTACAACCTCCTTCCTGCACCCACTGAACTGCTGTATCCTTCATGACTGGGTTCATAGAATTTGCCACGGCTCATCATAGCTGGAACCTATTTATCAGAAATGTTTGTTCTGTAGGGCTGTTATTTGCTCTAAAACTGACCATGGCTGGGACCCTCCAGCTGCCCTCGCTCTCCTAGCTGGACCAGAGGCCAGAGGAGAGTGTGATTATCACCCCTACTTCACAGATGAAGGGACTGAGACTCGGAGATTAAATAGCCTGCCCAAGGCGGCAGCAGACAGCCAGACAGGTTGGAGCTGTGCTTGAGCAGGTTTCAACGCCCAGGGTGCTCAGCCACGTCACAGCTGCCTCCTAGAAAAGTGCTGCACCCAGAGCTTCAGTGAAGCAGGAGAGCCTGGGGGTGGTGCCCACACGGAGGAAGGAAGCCTCCATGTCCCATTAAAAGCCTTGTTGAAGCTTGGAATTCAGTCCTCTTAGTAAAAAGTTCCCACCTGTGATGAGTTGGGGGCGTGGCCTACGGTGGGGCGTGGCCTAGGATAAGCCGGCATTCACTGCATTCACGCAGCCACTTGGCAGATACATGGATGATCACACGAGGCAATCCCAGGTGATGACAAGTTGGAGGCTGTGCAGAAGCCCACAGCGAATGAGCTTAGAATTAGGGGGCAGGTCGATGAGGCTCTGAATACCTTGTTAAAAGTTTGAGCTTTTACCTCTAGGGCAATGGGTATTCATTGAGGGATTTAGAACAGGGTGGAACTATATTTGTGGGGTTTTTTAATTGATTTTTTGACTGTGCCGCTGGGTCTTCACTGCTGCGTGCAGGTTTTTCCCTAGTTGTGGTTTGTGGGCTTCTCGCCGCGGTGGCTTCTCTTGTTGCTGAGCCCGGGCTCTAGGGCACAGGCTTAGTGGTTGTGGTGCATGGGCTTAGTTGCCCCATGTCATGTGGCATCCTCCCAGATGAGAGATGGAACCCGTGTCCCCTGCACTGGCAGGCGGATTCCTAACCACTGGACTACTAGGGGAATCCGATCATATTTGCGTGTTAGAAAACCTGCTGTGGCTGTGGGTGGGGACAGGAGAGCATGGCGCTGGGGACCTGGTGTCTGACACGGAGGGTCAGGAAGGAGACTGTGTCAGGGAAGGCCCCCAGGTTCCTGGCCTGGGCGGCTGGGTGCCCGTGACACAGCCACGTGGAGACGTTCTCTGGACCCTGAGTCATGAAGGCCCTTTACCCAGTGGCTGGACCTGCTCTGAATCACTGTCCCCGGCATTAAGGTGTGGCGGGTGACTTACTCACCCCCTTTTCATTAACATTCTTCTAGGCCACAGGCGGGAGAAGGCTGCTCACAGGAGTGTTAAGTATGTTTCTGCTGATCTTTCTTTTTCCCTTTAGAATGATAACTCCTCAAGATTATAACCTAGATGTTCCCTATAGAGAGAGAAATATTGGTAGAAAGTAACAATGCTAAAAGACAGCAGTGGGGCTAATACTTCCGGTTTCAAGAGTTATTCATGTTTATTATTTGCTTCAAGTTGATGCAGTTGGTAATCCCTGCTTGGGCTTTTGAATTAAATCCCAGTGAGCCCCCCTCTTAGAAGGTTCTAGGACAGTGAGAGAATGGAATGTTTTTCAAAAGTAAGGAATAACTGGAACTACCCTGTTGGTTCAGTGAGGTTACGACTCCCAGCTTCCACTGCAGGGGGCATGAGTTTGATTCCTGGTCGGGGAACTAAGATCCCACATGCTATGAGGTGTGGCCAAAAAAAAAAGCATAATTAAATCATCGTTTAAAAGAAAGTAAGGCATAATTGAGAAATAGGAGCCACCTGGTTGACCAGCAAGCTCTGTGCCTCTGCCCCTGGAGGTCCCATGAGTCTTCACTTCTAGAGGGGTAGGGTGGAGGTGGGGGTTAGAGGCCAGCAGAAGAGGATTCAGAGCAAAAAGATAAAATAGCAAAGGAGCCAGGTGTAAACACACAGGATGTTAAGAAGGTGGGCACCCCTGTGCTCTTGGCCTGAGGCATGGTCCTGGTCTGTTTATAGCCTTTGGCTCTGCTGTTGATGAGCAGGATTTCACAAATTAATAAGCAATGACTCCTTCAGGGCAGAACTGGGTCTTCCTGGCCTTAACTATAGCAGCTGTGCACTGATGGGCACACTGGCATTGATGGAGAGTAGCGCTGTTCGGCTGCTGTTGACGAAAACCAAAGTCAAGGTGTGGCCACTTCCTGCTGGATGAAGAGACCCCTGACACCATTGCCGTGTGAATGTGAGGGTCAAGCTTCTGCTAGTACCAGAGCAACTGAAAGGGTCACCAACCCTGGTTGGGACATCAGGGAAGCCTTCCTGGAGGGACCACTTCACTGGGTCTAGGAGGCAACTTAGCAACAGGGGGAAAGGTAAGGAGGGCAAGGCAGAAGGATCAGCACGTTCAAAGGTCCTGTGCAGGGAGAGAAAAGTGCTAAGTAATTGAAAAATGTGAAACCAAGTCCCCGTAAAGCAAGAGAGTTCCAGAAAAGCATCTATTTCTGCCTTATTGACTATGCCAAAGCATTTGACTGTATGGATCACCACAAACTGTGGAAAATTTTTAAAGAGATGGGAAAACCAGACTACCTGACCTGCCTCTTGAGAAATCTATGCAGGTCAAAAAGCAACAGTTAGAACTGGATATGGAACAACAGACTGGTTCCAAATAGGAAAAGGAGTATGTCAAGGCTGTATATTGTCACCCTGCTTATTTAACTTACATGCAGAGTACATGATGAGAAACGCAGGGCTGGAGGAAGCACAAGCTGGAATCAAGATTGCCAGGAGAAATATCAATAACCTCAGATATGCAGATGACACCACCTTTATGGCAGAAAGTGAAGAAGAACTAAAGAGCCTCTTGAAAGTGAAAGAGGAGACTGAAAAAGTTGGCTGAAAGCTCAACATTCAGAAAACTAAGATCATGGCATCTGGTCCCATCACTTCACAGCAAACAGATGGGGAAACAGTGGCTGACTTTATTTTTCTGGGCTCCAAAATCACTGCAGATGGTGACTGCAGCCATGAAATTAAAGGATGCTTACTCCTTGGAAGGAAAGTTATGAACAACCTAGACAGCATATTAAAAAGCAGAGACATTACTTTGCCAACAAAGGTCCGTCTAGTCAAGGCTATGGTTTTTCCAGTAATCATGTATGGATGTGAGAGTTGGACTATAAAGAAAGCTGAGCGCTGAAGAATTGATGCTTTTGAACTATGGTGTTGGAGAAGACTCTTGAGAGTCCCTTGGACTGCAAGGAGATCCAACCAGTCCATCCTAAAGGAGATCAGTCCTGGGTGTTCATTGGAAGGATGTTGAAGCTGAAACTCCAATACTTTAGTCACCTGATGCGAAGAGCTGACTCATTGGAAAAGACCCTGATGCTGGGAAAGATTGAGGGCAGGAGGAGAAGGGGATGACAGAGAGGATCAGATGGTTGGATGGCATCACCGACTCAATGGACATGGGTTTGAGTGGACTTCGGGATTTGGTGATGGACAGGGAGGACTGGTGTGCTGCGGTTCATGGGGTCGCAGAGTCGGACATGACTGAGCGACTGAACTGAAGTCCCCGTAAAAACATGTTCCCTTACCAAGTTTATAATTAATCTCTCAGTCCAAAACTTTATTCCCTTTCCTTTACCTTCCGACCTCAATCCTGTGCTAACTGGACACTAATCAAACAGTCAGATGACTAAAACTGCTACTGTTGATAACATCGTTAATACACTAAAATTGCTACTATAGATACCACCGTTAATGTGCAAACTTTGAATGTTTCTCCAGGACAAGATGAGGTAACAAACCCCCTCAAGCCATGAACCACCTGGCTAGAGAGTCGTAAACCAGAAACATCCAGATATCCAAAACTTCAATGAAGAAATGTCACAGGAGGTGGGATGGGGAAAAAGTTACAAAATGATAATTAACCCTGGCTTCTTTGTTCTATCCTTAAAAAAAAAAAACCCTCCGAACACAAAGATCAGGCTTGGGTAGATCTGAGGCTTGTCTCCCACTCCCCTCCTTGGTGTCTGGCAATGAGTCTTTACTTTGCCACAAACCAAACCCACTGTCAGAGTCTGGCTCTGCATCATGGGCACACGAGCCCTTTGCTGGGTTACCAAAGGTTTGGTGTTATAGAAGCCTGAATTCCAGGACAGAGGAACCAGAGCAGAAATCACTCCAGGTCACCTTGAGTACCAAGTTTTATCTTGTTAGAACCAGATCCCAAGAACAACACAACCCTGAAAAGGTTTCAGTTCAGTTGCTCAGTTACGTCTGACTCTTTGCAACCCCATGGCCTGCAGCATGCCAGGCTTCCCAGTCCATCACCAACTCTCAGCTCAAACTCATGTCCACCGAGTCAGTGATGCCATCCAACCATCTCATCAGGCAGAGGCAAAAAACTGGAGGTAATCAAAAGCTAACACATACCACAGTTTCGGAGGAGGAAATGACAACCTATTCCATTATTCTTGCCTGGAAAACCACATGGACAGAGGAGCCTGCTGGGCTACAGTCTACGAGGTCACAGAGTCACACTCGACTAAGCAGCTGAGCACACAACACAGTTTAGTCTTCTTGGGGGCTCAGACAGCAAAGAAGTCACCTGCAACGCAGGAGACCCAGCTTCCAACCCTGGGTGGGCAAGATCCCCTGAAGGTGGAAATGGGAACCCACTCTGGTATTCTTTCCTGGGAAGTCCCATGAACAGAGGACCCTGGCGGGCTACAGTCCCTAGGGTCACAAAGTACAGAGTAGGACTGAGCGACTAACACTTTCATACCACAGTAAATGCTTTATATATGTTAATTCATGTAATCCTTAACACACGAGATAAGCACTATTACTACCTACTTTCTTTCCAAGAGAGGAAAACCGCAAAGGCGAAGAGAAAGTCACATCCTAGAATATGAACCCAGGCAGGGGGACACAACCCTGCTCACAACCCCTACGGCTGCCCGTGCTGCTACGGCACTGCAGGGGCTGAGGACACCGCCTTTAGGAGTCCGGTGACCCTTGAGAACTCAGGTGTCCGACTCTGCGACCCTATGGGCTATCCAGTCCATGGGATTCTCCAGGCCAGAACACTGGAGTGGGTGGCCTTTCCCTTCTCCAGGGTATCCTCCCAACCCAGGAACTGAACCCAGGTCTCCCGCACTGCAGGCGGATTCTTTACGAGCTGAGCCACCACGGAAGCCCGAGAACAACACCCAGAGCACCGCAACGGGCGGACCTTCTCCTGCGGAGGCGGCTACAAGCCTGGCCGACAGCCCCCAGTCTGTGTCGCCCCCTGGTGGCCGGCGGCAGGCATGGGGCGGGATGGCTCGCAGCTCCGCCCGGCCGCCCACCGGGTACTTCCGGATCCGGGGAGCCAGGGGCCCGCAGCCACCTTCAGCGGGGAAGGAGGAGCTCAGGCAGCCGAGGCCCGAGGACTACGGGCCCAGGGCCAGGCCGGGGCCCCCAGCACGCCGGGGCGGGGCCCCAGGGGCGGGGGCGGGGCCCCAGGGGCGTGGCCCGCGGGGGCGGGGCTTGCGCCGAGCGCTCAGGCGCCGCTCCGGCCACCTCGGCGGGGTCCTGTGAGCGGCGGTGCGCCGGCCTGAGGGAACATGGCGGCGCCCTGGTGGCGGGCCGTGCTGAACGGGAGCCGGAGTTGGCGGGGCTTCAGCACCTCAGGTGACGGCTCCGGGGGGTGAGGGGCTCTTGGAGGTCCCTGTGCAGCCGAACCCTGGGGCTCGAGCCGGCTCCCGCTGCGGGCCTCCGCGGGGGCCGGGCCGGGGCCAGCCTGATGTCCCGCTCTCCGCCCGCAGCCGCCCTCAGCCGCCGGGCCGCTCCTCTGGGGCCGATGCCCAACGAGGACATCGACGTGAGTAACTTGGAGCGGCTGAAGAAATACCGCAGCTTCGACCGCTACCGGCGCCGGGCGGAGCGGGAGGCGCGGGGCGCGCACTGGTGGCGGACGTACCGGGAGCATTTCCGGGAGGAGTCAGGTGGGGTGTCCGGAGCTGGGCTGTGACCCCACCGCCTTGGGACTTGGAGGTTGCGGGGTGAGGGTGGATTCCGCCGGCGTGCTCCCCGAGCGTGGCGGAGAAGGCCTGCTCGCGTTCCTGTGTGCACTGGTGGTGCCTTAGCCCCACCAGCGTTTTTCATACCTTTTGGTCCCCCTCCTTGAAAACTCTTTTCCTTCATTATTATATTTCCACTTGGGATGTTTCTACACCTAGAGTCTTTTTCTGACCAACTGCCCCCGTCCCAGTCCTGGGTTGGAACGCCCCTCTGTGCTCCTATAACACTGTTGATGTCACCTTGGACACACTGCATCCTGACACTTAGCTGCTTCCCTCCCAGACTATGAGCTCTCTCAGGACCGTGATCCTGTCTGTCTGGACCACCGCTAGCTCTCTACACCTGCCACAGATGACCAGTACTTTGCTGAGTTAAATTGAAAGCCTTGGGATAGTGACTCAGGGACCCTGCACAGCCAGCTGTGAACAGGCTTGAAGGTGATCCCGGCCATAATTAGGTCACCATGCACTTGGGTTTCCCATGACCTAGACAGACAATGTTCCTGAAGAGGACATGGCAATCCACTCCAGTATTCTTGCCTGGAGAATCCAATGGACAGAGGAGCCTGCCAGGCTACAGTCCACTGGGTCTCACAGTCAGACACTACTGAAGCAACCTAGCGTAAATGTAACCTTGTTTAGGGATCAGAAAATAGTTTCACGTTGTATCCAATTTGCTTAGTGACTGGAACAAGTCCAGGTCTGTGAAGGTGACAGCACAGTGTTTTAGTTTTGAGAATTCAAGGCTAAGCTTTAGTAGCAGAATTTGCCCAGTGAGAGGAGAAGTATGGACAGGGAGCTTAGTTAAGACTTGATTCCACTTTCTCCAACACATTTTTCCTCCCCAGATCCCAAAGACAAGGTTGACATTGGGTTGCCTCCACCTAAGGTCTGCCGGACCCATCAGTTGCTGGAACGGAAGCAGGTCCTGCGGGAGCTTCGGGCCAGTGTGGAAGAGGAGCGGGCCGCTCGCCTCCGCACAGGTAAGCTTTCCCAAGGGAGAGGGTCCTGGGTGTGTCCCTGCCCCAACCCTGGATCCCAACTGGCATCATTCCTTTCCAGCGAGCATCTCCTTGGAGGCTGTGCGGGCCGAGTGGGAGAGAACCTGTGGCCCCTACCACAAGCAGCGTCTGGCCGAATACTATGGCCTCTATCGGGACCTCTTCCATGGGGCCACCTTCGTGCCCCGAGTCCCCCTGCATGTGGCCTATGCCACAGGCGAGGATGACTTGGTACCTGTGTATTATGGCAATGAAGTCACTCCAACTGAGGTAACTGCTGGCTTGTGCCCCTCCCTGCCCTGTGTGCACAGATGGGCACACAGAGACACATGTCTCTGGCAGAGACAGCTCCTTTTTGAAAGCGTTTACAGAGGTGGTTTTTATGGTGGTCAAGAGCACAAGCACAGTGTCTGTGTAGGGTCACCTGGGGTTTTCTTGTTCTCTGTGTCTTTCTGATTTCCTAGTAAACAACACCATGATAAAGTAATCACAAAGAAGGGGATGTAAAATAAAAGAAGCTCCATCAGAGTGCCCTCCCGGCCCCTGGCCATTGGCCTTCTTGTGGTTCATATCTCTGTATAGGCAGCTCTGTAGGGCTCTTTGGATAAGTCTTTGCTTCCTTGCCTCTCAAGGGGCTCTCCAGGGCACCTGGTCCAGGATGGGCTCTCCTTTCTCCAAGGCTCCCTCAGGCTCCTGCCCTCCAGGATAAAGGTCTATTTAGAACAGCTTGTCCATCCTTTGGGGTAACAGCACCCTCGTTCTTTCCCCATCAGGCTGCTCAGCCCCCGGAGGTGACCTATGAGGCAGATGAGGGCTCTGTGTGGACACTGCTGCTCACCAACTTGGGTAAGGGTCTGGGGTCTCACCAGGACGCCTGCCTCCCTCAACTCCCTGGGAAGGCCCTGGGGAGCTGGGGGAGGAGCCAGGTGGAAAGCTCCAGCCCCAGCTCCTTCCAAGGGAGGAGGGAGGGGGTGGCAGTGCCCGCAGTCAGTGGGGTGTGTTTGTGTGCAGATGGACACCTGCTGGAACCAGATGCCGAGTACGTGCACTGGCTGGTGTAAGTACCTGGGATAGGGGTATGGCTCAGCATTCGAGGAGGTTCTGGCATCCTCGAAAGAGCTGCACTTGAATTTTAGTCTTGGCTCCACCACGGATTAACTAGCACCTCCCAACCCTGGAGGTGGTCCCTCACCTCTGCTTCAGGGTGTCAGGGGCCCTGAAGGGTGATCCAGGGGCTGATCCAGGGTACAGAAGACAAGCAGGCAGTGGGTTTCAGCCCCTCCCACAGGCCTCTTTGTCTCCCTGAACTCATTTCCTCATCTGTGAAACTAGGGTCATGCCACCACGTGCCTTAGCCACTCTGAGGGGCTCAGTGACAAGCAAATGGGAAAGAAGACAGTGAGAGACCTCTGGCACCTGTGGGCCGACTTTTGTTTGCTCAGTGGCCTTTGGTTCTGAGAAAGCAAACCTCCTGGAGAAGGAAATGGCAACCCACTCCAGTACTCTTGCCTGGAAAATCCCATGGATGGAGGAACCTGGTAGGCTACAGTCCATGGGGTTGCAAAGAGTCGGACACGACTGAGTGACTTCACTTAAACTTTGGTTCTGAGTACCAGGCCTAGAGGCCTAGAGGTCAGGCATTTTTATTCAACTTCAGTTACCACCCTGTGCAGCAGGCCCTCTGGCGAATTGTACCAGGGGCCAGGTACAGTGGCCATCCCAGTGCCAGGCTGGGCAGACACTCCCTGACAAATCCAGAGCTTTCAGGACATCAGGAGAGAAGCAGTCTCAGGTGGCGTGGCTCTCCTGCCTGAGTGGCCATGCTGCCCCACCAGCCCCCTGGCACCAGGAAACCAGCTGCTTGAGCTTGCTCTCATCCTTAGGATCCCTGGAGCTCTTGTTGGCCTCTGAGCCCCTGCTTTTCCCCCCACACGTCTGCTCTCCATCTGAGGGTGTACAAGGCTCTTCTTCCTACTTGATGGTGTAGTGAAGATCATCTTAGGGTCCTTCTGGGGAGTTGTAGCAGTCTCTAGGGAGCACTGGGTGGGGATGTTCCTGCTGCCGCCTGTGGAGTGGCAATTAACAGATGCTTTTTCTCCCACCAGCACCAACATCCCGGGCAGCAGGGTGGCTGAAGGACAGGAGACGTGTCCCTACCTCCCCCCCTTCCCGGCGCGAGGCTCCGGCTTCCACCGCTTTGCCTTCCTTCTCTTCAAGCAGGACAAGCCAATGGACTTCTCCGGGGACACCCGGCCCTCACCCTGGTAATCTGTGCCCCCCACCCCAGCTCCCCTCTCCCCTAGGCTCAGGCCAGCTTCCCAGTAACGGTCAGTCTTCCTCAGGTCTCCTGTCTCATCACTTGGGCCTTGAGGCAAGCAGAAGGGTAGTTGTGCTAGGCAGACCCTAAGGGGCTTTTCAGCATTGCCTGAGGGACCAGAGGGGGGTGTGGGGCTCTGGTTCCCTCTGCACTTGCAAATGCTCCCCTCCTCCTGCAGCTACCAGCTTGCCCAGCGGACCTTCCAGACTTTTGATTTCTACAAGAAACACCAAGACACCATGACCCCGGCTGGCCTGGCCTTCTTCCAGTGCCGCTGGGATGACTCAGTCACCCACATCTTCCACCAGCTCCTGGGTAAGGGCAGAGTGGGCAAGGGGGAGGGGGCGACTGGTCTGAGCTCACAGACTTCCCCTGATATGCCATGAGAAGCGCCTGTCAGGAGAGGGCCACCAGCAGGGTGCCATTCCTGGGGTGGGCTGGCTGGGCAGTCCCCCAGAGCAGACAAACAGGCTCAGGCTAGCTGCAATCCACACCTGTGCCTCTCCTTCCCTCTTCCTGCAGACATGCGAGAGCCTGTGTTTGAGTTTGTGCGGCCGCCCCCTTATCACCCTAAGCAGAAGCGCTTCCCCCACCGGCAGCCCCTGCGCTACCTGGACCGGTACAGGGACAGTCACGAGCCCACCTATGGCATCTACTGAGAGACCAGAGTGCCCTCCACCTCAGTGAACTGGGCTTCTTAGGCCACCCTGCCAGGCTCTGCAGGCAGGGGCAATAGAGACAGCACCGAGGGACCAAGCATTGGGTTTCTCCTGCCTGAGGCCACCGTTCTACCACCCTCCCAGCAGGCTCAGGGCTTCGGAGGGAAGGCTGGGGGTAGGGTTTCCAATAAAGATTTTTGCTGTAGCTGGTCTGGGTTTGTGTTCTGGCAACAGCCAGAGCGCCCCCTGGTGGAAATCTGTTACTTTACTGCCTCCCATCCCAGGAGGTGCCCTCTCACTTCTGCTTGCTGTGATCCAGAGGCTGAGGACAGATACAGAAGAAATGCAGGTGGTGGGCCCTGGCTGCTCCCACAGGCCTCCTGAAAGAAATGTGCCAGCCCTGGGCATTGTCCCCTCGCCAGCTTTTCTCAGGCTTCTGGCCTCCAGATGCTTTGAAAAAAAGGTTTGTCAGGTGAGGGGCACAGGCAGGTCTCAGAGATCTCTGGGTACACTGCCCTGCTCAGGGCCCTGGAGGCTCCTGCATGCTTGCCAGATGGTTAGGGTATGTCTCTTCTCTAAAGGAGAAGACTGCCTAGGAGCCAGTCAAGAGATCAGAAAGAGAAACTAAACATATTACAAAACAAGACAAGGTTTGCTACATCGAAGTGAGAGGATGTCATGCCTCAAAATTAAACCAGCTGGGTCAGAAAGAAAGGAGAAAGTTAACCCTGCCTCTCGCACGGGCCCAGCACACTGTCGGAGAGACAGTGGGTTAATGGTCAAGACCCCCTCTGCCCATCTGCGGGGGAACCGACTCTCTTCAAGTCTCATGGTTCAGAACAGTTTGGAGCTGCAAACAAGGAACTCCCCAGCACAGTATTCCAAGTGCAATTGAAGACTGCTTTGAGTTTCCATTAAAGGGAATGAGAAGGAACCACTATTTTCTGGTCTCTTGTCTCTTGGTAACCAGACATTTCCACCTCACTGTTTACTTTAAAAGAACCGAAATTAGGCATAGCCTAGAAAAGGGAGACACCCTAGTCTGGCAAGTGCCTGAAACTCAGCTCAAGGGAAAATGCACCAGAACCCCTTGGGTCAGGAGAGCATTTAATGAGCACCAGCTGTGTGCCCTGGGCTCCTTGCCAGGCACTCCCACGTGCTGTCCTGTCCCATTTAACGGCCAAACCCCCTGGGAGGTAGACAACTGTTGTCAGTGTTACTTTAGTATTAGACTTTCAGATGAGGGCCTCAGAAGAGGTTTTGGTGGTGGCCCTTAGCCAGGAGGAAGCCGGGAAGCCCAATGGGTTTCCCAAGGCTCTAGTCTCCAGAACCTGGGGCCAGATCCCCTGCACGGGAGCTGTAGGACTGAGGAAGCGGGGTGAGGTCCCAGGGTGGGACCAGAGAGAGCTGGACCCCCATCTCCCAGCCTGGGCGGTAGAAGGCAGTCAGGGGCGCCTCGGAGCCTGCGCCGTCGGCGCAGGGCGGAACGAGCGTGCTGCGGCCGGCAGGCGCTGGGAGTGGCGGCTGGTCTGGTCGGAGGGGAAGAAAGGTTGCCACCCCAGGCTCGTGCTCGCTCCGCCCGCCGCACCCACACCCCGGCGCCGGCGGTCCCTTTAAGAGGCCCCGGCCTTCCGCCCGCGCGCCCGGGGCTGCCCGCCGCCGCCATGGCCGCGCAGCAGCTGGAGGACAAGCTGATCTGCTCCATCTGCCTGGAGCTCTACAAGGAGCCGGTGACGCTGCTCTGCGGCCACAACTTCTGCTGGGCGTGCATCCGGGACTGGTGGGACCGCCGCGAGAAGGAGTGCCCCGAGTGCCGGGAGCCCTTCCCCGACGGCGCCGAGCTGCGCCGCAACGTGGCTCTGAGCGGCGTGGTGGAGGAGCTGCGCGCCGCGCCCGGCCCTAGCCCCGGCCCGGGCCCCGGCCCCGGCCCCGGCCCGCTCTGCCCCCGGCACGGCCGGCCGCTCGAGCTCTTCTGCCGCACCGAGGGCCGCTGCGTGTGCTGCGTGTGCACCGTGCGCGAGTGTCGCCTCCACGAGCGGGTGCTGCTGGACGTCGAGCGCCGGGCGCGCGAGGTGACTCGCCGGGACCCGCACTGCCGTCTGCGCCCGGGCGGGGGCGGGCAGCTTCAGCTGCAGGCTTGGCCCTGTTTTGATTCCGGGTTGAGAGGAAGCGGCGGTCAGGACAGGGATGCTTGCAATAGAGATGTCAGGGCGGTGCCAGGTCCAGGGTGAGGATACGGGAGTGAATAGCTGGGATGGAGTGAGGAGGTCGAGGAGCCCAGAGCCGAGTGCTGGAGGACAGACAATCCCGCGGCTGCTGAGGCCGCAGAGTCAGCACGAGAGGTTACTGCCTTGGGGACTGAAGACAGTGAACGGAGTGTGAAGTTTGCAGGGAGGACTAGGTGGTACAGCTGGACCGCAGAAGCACTGAAGGAGTTAGAACTTGGCTAGCGGGAGCGGCAGTGATGCTGGGGTGTGAGGGCAGGACCTCGCCCTTGGGGAGAATCAGGGTGAACCAGAAAACTGCCCTGCCCCTTCCTGCCTCCAGCATGTTGTACTGTGCTGGAGGCTCTGCGGCCCGGACCGAGGCACCAGCGTTGCCCTTGGGAAGTGCCAGTGACCTGGCCAAGCTATGAACTTCCCTGACCTCCTTCCTCATCTGTGAAGCAAGGATAACATGGGTCCCTCACTTCAGGGTGTCGCCGGGACGAGCAGAAGCAAGACAGGCTCTTGCAGACCTGAGAGTATAGCCGTGTTGTTTGTGTTCAGCCCGAGGTTTCTGTACCACCAGGGCACCGCTCTGCTCCCAGCGGGGCAGGGCCTTTGTCCAGGCCTCCCTGGGACCCTGACCCAGTTCCCCCAGGGCTCAGAACCAAGGCTGATGCCCTGTGTGCGGGCCTCACATGGGTGGCACAAGAAGGGGAGACTGAGCATCTGCAGGTGCTTGCTGACTGGCTGAGGGGGGACTTCACAGCCAGTCCTGGCCCCCTCTTGTTACTCGTGCCCCGGTGGGCCCCACAGACCCAGCTGAGAACCACGCTGGAGGTCATCCAGCAGCAGGCTGCCCAGGCCGAGAGGCAGCTACAGGAGCTGCAGCAGCGAAGCAGCCAGATCCAGGTACCAGGCCTGTCCCCCTCGCCACCCCCACCACGTCCTCATGCTGTGTTCTTCAGGTGGCCAGTAGCCGGCCCCTGTGACACCTGGCAGTAGGCGTGAGCTACCTTGAAAATGTCTCCTGGCAGCAGGAAATGTAGGGCCGGGGGGTGGGGGGCAGAGAGACCTTGGCTCCCCACCCCTCAGCCCAGTGGGCAGCCCAGGGCCCTGGCTGTTCTCAGCTCCTCCTGTGCCCACCCAGAACTCAGCCTGCACCCTGACCTCCGTGGTCTCTGGCAAGTTCAGCTGCCTGCTGCAAGCCCTGGAAATGCGGCGGGCCTGGGCTCTGAGGGACATCAGCGTGGCCAAGACCCAGGCCCTGGAGCAGGCCCAGGAGGAGAAACAGCGCCTGAAGGGCCACCTGGAGGCCGTGTCTCTCTGTGATCGCAGGATTCGGCACCTCCTGGGGCATCTGGATGACCGGACCTTCCTCCAGGTCCCAGGCTGGGGGGAGGCAGGCTGGGGGGCCAGTGCACCTGCCCCTTGTGCCCGGGCTTACTGCAGCTGTCCTCTGCACTCAGGAATCACAGCAACTGGTGCCCCCAGGCCCTCTCGGGCCACTGAGTCTCCCACAGTGGGACGAAGATCAGCAGCTGGGCGGCCTGAAGGAGTCACTGAGCCAGCTGTGTGCCCTTCTCCTGGAAGAAGGGGGCCACCCCGGAGTACCAGCTGGGGCTGCTGACTTGGGCTCCATGGGTAAGGCTGATCCCAGACCTCTGCCTGCTCCCCTGGGCCCTGCTGTCCCTCCCACTGGGGGTGGGAATGGAGTCAGTGGCCTGGCCCCCCCCCATGAGCGCTCCTCCTGATGACTCCCCTAAAACCCTGCTTTGCCCCGTAGAGTCCCCAGGTCGCCTGGCACCAGTCCTGAGCCCAGTATGTCCACTGAGGAGGAGACTCTGGCAGAGTAAGAAGGCCTCGAGCGCACGTGTGTCTGCACCTGTGTGAGCGTGTGTGTGTGAGTGCATCGTATGTACAGGCGGGTATGTGTGTGTTCATGTGTGCGCTGTGAGCACGTGTGTGTGTCCCTATGCATGTGTCGGGGGGCACCTACTGTGACTGTTCTGTCCAGGAAAACTGTTTCACGCCCCTCCCTAGGGCTGGCCTTGGCCCCCCCATGCCCACATACCTGCTGCACGGTGCACACTTCTTACACACGCAGCGAGTGTAGTGTTTAAGGAGATTCTGGGTGCGCGAGCCTGGGATCGATCACGATTCTTCCACTTACTATGAAGTTAGGTTAGCTTTCTGAACCCATTTTCTCAGCTGTGAAATAAGGCCGATGGAAGGTTCCACCTCGGGTCACACGGAGGATCAGATACTGAGATGAGGTCCACGTTCCCTCCAGTGACCCTGGCAGACGTCTGGTGTCCGTCAATGGAAATTCAGTTGCTGTCTGTCCCGTCCTGAGAACAGAGTGACGGCCGGGCGCAGGCGCCCTTGCTCATTCACCTTCCATCCGCCTCTGCCCAACAGATTATCGCAACCTGACCTTCGATCCTGTCAGCGCCAACCGCCACCTCTACCTGTCTCAGCAGGACCAGCGGGTGAAGCACCTTCTAAAGCCCCGGGGCCCAGACAGGCCCGGCAGCTTCGAGCTCTGGCAGGTGCAGTGTGCCCAGAGCTTCCAGGCCGGGCAGCACTACTGGGAGGTGCGTGCGTCCAACCACTCGGTGACGCTGGGTGTCGCCTACTCAGAACTGACGAGGCGCAGGCAGGGGCCCCACACGGACAACATCGGCCGCGGGCCCAGCTCCTGGGGGCTCTGCATTCAGGAGGACTGCACCCAGGCCTGGCACAACGGAAAGGCCCAGCGCCTCCCAGCCGTGTCAGGGCGGCTCCTGGGCGTGGATTTAGACCTGGCCTCTGGCTGCCTCACCTTCTACAGCCTGGAACCCAAGACCCAACCCCTGCACACCTTCCATGCCATGTTCACCCAGCCCCTCTACCCCATTTTCTGGCTCCTCGAGGGTCGGACCCTGACCTTGTGCCATCAGTCCGAGACCAGCCTCCCTCCCGGGCTCCAGGAAGAGGCCTCAGGGCTCAACTGAGGAAGGCAGGGGACGAGTGCCACCCTGGTGACCAGATGCCACCATTCCCGTGGGCCCCAGAACTGCCCCAGCTGCTCCCCTGGGGACCTGTGGCCACAGTTCTAGTGGGACCAGTCGTTGGCTGGAAGACCGCCTCAGGAGCTAGCTGGGCCACTTGGAGAGAGAGGCGGGAGGAAGCCTCCAAACTGGAGTTCGCCTTTACCCTCTCTCTGGAGGGGGGCGGGGCTCAAGGGAGTAAGATGGGAGCCCAGTTCTAGGGCTGCCTGGACCTCAGAGACCAGCGCGGTGCCCAGGTCCTGCAGGAGCGTGCGTGCAGTGCAGGACACACCACAGCGGGACAGTCACTCACGGGGCAACGCGAGTTTACCTCCCACTGCGACAGTGTAGACCTAGGAACAGAGGATTCCCAGAGGAAATCTTGAGAAGGTTGATTTTTACCTTCTCCCTCCTCATCTCTTTTCTATTTTCCTTCACATTTTGGTATATTTTCATTTTCTCTTTGTACATCCTTGCTCATATTCTATAAACAATTGTGTTTTTCTGCATCTTTTACTTAACATAAGCATTTTCCACATGGTTCAAATTTTCTCCTTGAATGACCACAACATTCTAATGACATTCTAATGACAAAGACAAATTTTAATCAGAATTTGTTGACCCATTATTGGACTTCAAAACGTTTTATTTGGGGGCTCTAAAAATATGGCTGTGATGACTTTTTTGGGGGAGAGCACACTCCTCAGCATGTGGGATCTTAGTCCCCCAACCAGGGATCAAACCCTTGCCCCCTGCAGTGGAAAGTGGGAGTCTTAACCACTGGGCTAGGGAAGTCTTGAGATGACAACTTTTGAGCTGGAAGTTTTGGCCATATTGCCCTGTACGTGGGCTACATTCCCTAAAGAGGAATCGCTCAACAGAGACACAATGGAGACTTGAAGATTTTATTTTCATACAAGGGACTGAAATGAAGAAACCTTGAGTCAGGCCAGCTGATTCCTGCCCCCCAGGCCACCAGCCAGTTGTCACGGCAGAGCCTCAGCCGCCATCATTCTCACCTCGTCCCTACCCGGAGCATGGGCATCAAGTGTAGCTGCCAGCACAGTTCCAGCTCCTTTTATTTTGGATTTTGCTATGCAGAACATGTTTCCCTGCAGGTCCTTGTACATGTTTTATCTTGTGTTTCTGGAGGTGAGGGTGCTGGGTCATTGGGGAGCACTCATTTTGTACAAGAAAGTACTTCTCAATCAGGGTTGTGGTCCCAAGGGTGTCTGCTTTCTAATTTTTTACACTGTACATGCATTTGACAATAAAAGCTTTTTTAGAAAAGGATAACCTGCAAAAACACACACTCCAAAAATTACAAATGTTTTTGTATTTGTATAAGGTAGATTTCCCGCCCCACATTGTCACTGGTCCCCGATGCTGCGGCAGTTGCAGACTCCACCTTGTGGCCTCACTTGCCAGCTCTCGGATTTAAGGGCGGGGCAAGGCCTCTGATTGGTGCAACCTGGGCAAGGAGCTTCCAGAAAGATTCCTAAGGTTGGGAGGTCCCTAAACAGGGTGGGAAGGTTCTAACCCTGGACAGTCAGTGTGGCAGTCTAACTGTGACAGGGTGACGGCTGGGTTAACAGCAGGAGCTGAGAGCCCTGGCAGGGTAGATGCAGGATTGGGCTGGCCAGGTAGCCGTTATCGCTGGTGACCCCAGCGGATAGATTCTAACCATCCCTTCTGATCCCAGAGCCCCTACACGAATGTCCAGCTAGCCAAGCCCACAGAAAAAGGGACAGAGGAAGAACAGCCCCCTCTCTGCTTCCATAGTGCAAAGTGTCTTGGGTCATTTAATCTATGGATTTACTTTTTTATTGGGCTGTTGGTCCTTTCCACATTGTCCTGTGGGAATGTTCTATACTGCGACCATTAACTTTTGTTTACATGACACTATGGCCTTTTTTTGGTGGGGGGTCCGGGGGGAGTGCCATGCTGTGTGGCATGACGGATCCTAGTTCCCTGACCAGGGGTTGAACCTACTTCCTTGCGTTGTGAGCTCAGAGTCTTAACCACTGGACCGCCAGGGAAGTTCATATTTTTATGAACTCCATAGAGTGCTGTGGAGCAGTGCTTCCCATGTCAGTGTGAGGGCGAGAATTAACTCTCCTGGACAGTTACTTCGGATTAAATTCTCTCAGCCCTGCTGATGCTACAGCTCTCCACCTCCTCACCAGGAAAAATGCCTTGGTGCAGAGGGAGAAAGAAACATGGACTCTGGGGCATAACATTTGTAAAGGGAACGCATCTGATGCGCCTAGGAGTGTTTCCAGCATCTCTGCTCCATTTCTCACAGTTTCTGGGCATCTGTGAGGCAGAACCAGGAGGGTGGGCATAGGATCAGAACAAGAGAAAGGAAGGGCGGGAGAGATTTTAAAAGATAGAGGCTTCTGGGGCTGGTGGATTGGAGGCCAGAGGGGAGGGGTGAAGAGAATCAGAGGCTATCCTGCCTGTGGAGGGAGGAACGGAAAGGAGTAGCATAGTGACCAGGAAATGGGGCTTCAAGTAACGTGGGGCTGGAAACTAGAAGACAATGGAGCCAGATCTTTGAGACTCTGAGGGAGGAAAGGATTTCTATTCAGAATTCCATACCCAGCCAAACTGTCAATCATGGGCGAAGCCTGAACAAAGACATTTGCAGACACTTCCGCATCCATTACCAGGAAACTCCCAGAGGATGTAATTTTCAAAAATAAAGAAATAAATCAATGAAGGGAAGGGGAGCCCCGGGATCTAAGCAATGGGGAATTCAACATAAAGGGGAAGTGATAAGGAATCAAAATCTCGCTTTCCAATGGTGACGACCTTGCCAAGAGAATATGCCTCTCCCAAAGGATCTCCTTCGTCCCTCTCCAGAAGGGGAGAAGAGGAAACACAAGAAAAAGTGCCTCATGGCAGAGCCCCAATTCCTATTTCATGGGTGTGAGATGCCCAGGATGCTATAAAATCACCAGCGACTTTAGCCACACACAAACAGTAGTTTTCTGTGCTGGTTGCTCTACTGTCCCCTGGCAGCCTACAGGAGGAAAAGCAAGGCTTCCAGAAGGATGCTCCTTCAGACAGAAGCAGCACTAAAAGTACCCTGTATCAGAACAAATGGGGAACCATCCCAATAAACACATTTTGGATATCCAAAAAAGAGAAATCTCCAGAAATACGAGCACAAACATCCAGATGTTCAAGCTCACACCTGTGTGCTTCAGGGATATGGAGGTAAGTGCGAAAAGAGCCCGAAGGGTTGAACCTAGTTGTCCATGGGAGCAAGAATCTGAAAAAGGTGTGATACAGGACTGCAGCTTTTATTATATGCCTCGCTATATTGTTATTTTTCAGATACTCTAAATATATTATTTTGAAATAAATACATGTGTTTTAAAGTACATCACTAGCATAAAGAAGAAGTGCTGTTGTGGAATATGGCTTGGTTCCCATTTCCTTTTTCCAGAGATTCAAGCAAAGCTAAGCTTGGCTTGCTAAGTACTATTGTTTGTTCGACTGCTTTTGCAGTTTGTTTTTGTTTGACTTTTTTTTTTAAAGCAATACTGCAGCCAGACAGTGTCCTTTATGAGGTTTAGGATTATTTTCAGGGTGCACGTTCTGGGTTTAAGTTCTGCCTCTCTGCAAGACTACATGTGTGACCTCTGGCAAGATATGTAACCTGTTGGAATTTCATCTCCCCTCCTTCATGAGGGTCCTGGGGAGGACAGAGTGAGCTGCAGCCGTGAGCAGAGTGTCAGTTACTTAAGAGCCAATTCATTTCAAGAGTAATGAATATAGGCTTCCTTGGTGGCTCAGTTGTAAAGAATCCAGCTGCCAATGCAGAACACACAAGTCTGATCCCTGACCCGGGAAGATCCCACATACCGCAGGGCAGTTAAGCCTGAGTGCTGCAACTACTGAAGCCCACGAACTCCAGAGCCCGTGCTCCACAAGAGAGGAGCCTCCGCTTGCCACAACTAGAGAGAAGCCTGCACAGCAACCAGCACAGCCAAAAAAAAGGGGTAATCAACATATTGGGCAACTTGAAAAGCTTCCATAATGGAAATGAGATATCAAAATGCCACCACCCTGACAAATCACCCTGACAAATCACTCCTCCAGATGTTCCTGGAGGAGTGCACCTTCCCAAACAGGCTGTGAAGTGAGGATCGGAGGGCGGAACTTGTCCCTTGTATGTACCCCCAAACCCAAGTGGTACCTCCTCTCCCTTCCAGAGCCAAGCAGACCTGTGGTCTCAGCAAGCCCAGGCAGTCTGGCTGCCAGGCCTCTGATGTCTGAGCCTCTGAACCATCCCTCATCTTGGCAGACAAGGGACAATCAAGATCAAGTGCTCCCTGTGGAAACTACTTATGGAACTCATTACACGCCTCTCTGCCAAAGCAGGCACACCCAGGCTGGTTCACCCTGCTGCGCTGCCCAGAAGGTCTTTTCCCATCCTAGTTTCTGCACGCCTCCGAGCCCTAGCAGTCTGTGAAAGCCCAACTCAAATAACACTTCCTCCATGAAGGCCTCCATGACTTCACCCCCACCCACTTCCCACTAATTCCTCAGGAGTGGATCCCACCCCCTTTTAATATTTAATAGATCTTAGTTTTCTTCTCTCTTTCCAGGAGACTCTGCACGGCATATTTTTAAATCAGATTTTATATTTTTATTGGAGTGTAACTGCTTTCCAATGCTATATTAAGTTTCTGCTGTGTAGCAAAATGAATCAGTTATACATATACATATATCCCCTCTTTTTTGGATTTCCTTCCCATTAGGTCACCACAGGGCACAGAGTAGAGTTCCCTGTGCTATACAGTAGGTTCTCATTTTATGCATAGCAGTGTATACCCTTTACATTGTACACAGTGAATCCCAGACTCCCAATTTGTCCCACCTCCTCCCCACCCCCCCCCGTAACTGTAAGTTTGCTCTCTATATCTGTGACTCTTTTTCTGCTCTAGATTTTTTTGTTTTTTGGCTGAAACTCATGGCTTGCGAGATCTTAGTTCGCCAATCAGGGACTGAATCGGAGCTATAGCAGTGAAACCACCAAGTCTTAACCAGTGGACCACCAGGGAATTCCCCCTAAATTAGACATGTTTAACCCAGGGTCTTGAGGAGGTGGAAATTCTCTTTATTTTCAATGTCCTCTAATGGTAATCTAGCATTTCTTTCCATCGTGAATGGAAAAAACACACCACAATGATATTAGCAATAGCTATGACTTGTCACCAATAAAAATGACAGATTTTTCATAGCACATTACAGAAGGGACAGAGAACTTGAAATATGCTTACATTCATCACTGTCTCAAAAATATAGTAATTCTTGGGCCTCCAACAGATCTTGTTATTTGTTCCTGTGTTAAAGAAACACAGATATAATTTTATTACAAATTTGTTTTCTTTATATTTTGTACCTGTATTTCAGTGTAATTGGTTGCCATGGAACCCTGTGCATTTTATTTTGTGCCTTTAAAAGCATCACTCTGGGGACTTCCCTAGTGGTCCAGTGGTTAAGACTCCATACTTTCCCAGCAGGGGGCATGGGTTGGATCCCTGGTCAGGAACTACGATCCCACAGACAGCACAGTGCGACCAAAACATGGAAGAATAAATATACAAAAATAAAAACATTACTCTGGAAAGACGTCTGAGACTACACTAGGCTTTGAGAAGGGCCCTGGAGGAATAAGAAAGGCTAATCCCCACCTCTATATGGGTCAACTGTCTCCATTCGTGTATCCCTTCCACTTTGGCCTCTCATCAGCAGGAGGTCTGCAGGCCTGGGTGTAGGCAGCATGGCTTCAGCTATTTTTTTTTATGAATTTTTAAAAAATAATTTTACGTATTTATTTTTGACTGTGCCGAGTCTTCACTGCTGCTCGGGCTCCTCTTCAGTCGCCGTGCACAGGCTTCTCTCCTCGCAGAGCACAGGCTCTAGGCGGCTCGGGTCTCAGCAGCTGTGGCAGGCGGGCTCAGTCATTGAGGCTCCTGAGCTCTGGAGCACAGGCTCAATAGTTGTGGCTTCGTGGCATGTGGGATCTTCCTGGATCAGCGATCGAACCCATGTCTCCTATACTGGCAGCAGATTCTTCACCACTGAGCCACAAGAGAAACCTGTTATATGACCTTTTAAAATACTTACAAATTTACAGAAAAGCTGCAAAGATCACTCAGAATTCCCCTATACGTCCCTCCCAATTTGTCCTTTTGCTCATATCATGACTATGGTACATTTGTCACATTGAAGGAGCCAATACTGATACATTCTTATTAACTATATTTCATAACATCCTTTTTCTCTCTCAGGAACACGTCTAGAATACACAATCATGTCTCCATGGGCTTCTCTTGGCTGTGACAATTTTTCAGACTTTCCCTGCTTCTGTTTGACGACCTTGAGAGTTTCAAGGGGTTCTGGTGAGGCGCTGTGTAGACTGTGTCTCTACTGGGATTTGTCTAAAGTTTTAATCATAATTAGAGTGGGGCTGTGGGTAGGAAGACCACGTCATATCAACGGTGCTTACTGTCCGACATGACTTACCACTGTGGGTGTTGACCCTGATCACCTGGCTGGGCTCATTTTCAGCGCTGTTCACTGTCAAGCTACTCTTCTGCTCCCTTTGGAAAGAAGTCACTCTGCACCCTGCACACGTTCGGAGTGGGAAGCCATTCTCCAACTTGGAGAATGTGCCAAAACTGTTCAGAATTCCTCTGAGTGGGAAATGTGTTTATTCCCCCTCATTTATTTATTTATCCAGAGATTTATTTATAACAGCATGAACTCATGAAGTTTGTTTTATACTTAGGTTTACAATCCAGTGCTCCTGTAGTTATTTTGTTGCCATTCTATTTGTTTTTTTAAATTTAACATTATGGAGCTATAGCTTACATATACTAAAATGCACCACTTTAAGTGCACAGTTAGACTAGTCTCAGTGAATGCCTCCACTTGGGGAACCCATAGCCAGAGCCCCTGGCACATTACGTGAGTGTCCGGGGGCTGGAACTGAATTCCTAGGACAATGGACTTGGAGGACGACATCAACTTCCCATTTTAAATTTAGAGAAGCCCAAGTTCCCCACCAGAGGTAAATAGAGTCACTAAGAGGCAAAAACATATGCCCATCAGCAGTTATTTTTCCCTGCAGCTAAGCAACTTTGTCTTCTTTCTTTTTATATTTTTTTTTTGGCTGAGCCAGGTCTTAGTTGTGGCATGCAGGATCTTTGATCTTCCTTGTGGGCATGTAAAATATTTAGTTGCTTAGTTGCAGCATGTAGGATCTAATTCCCTGACCAGGGATGGAACCTGGTTCCCCAGCATTGGGAGCGCAGGGAGTCTTAGCTACTGGACCACCAGGAAGTCTCAGCAGCTCAGCAACTTGGCTAAAGATGCTGAGGAGGGGTCTGGAGCGCAAAGGTGCCTGCCTGACACAGTGCGGTCGCCCAACACCTCTGGAGTGCCTGGCCGGCCATGGGGCGGACCCTCATCGGGGGTCATGGAGGGGTGAATTCCTCCCCTTGCCTTCAGTGTGGCCGGCTCCAGTCGCCTTCTCTGCCCTCTGCCCTCTTCTGCCCTCTCTCTCACGGCCCTTTCCCCCAGGAGCCCCTAGGGGTCAGGCTGGGGCCCAGAGGCCACCCCACACTGTCCGGTCCGGGCCGGGTACAGGCTGGCCTTTTGCGCTGGGGGGCGGTCCGAGCCGGGGGCGGGCGGGGGCCGGACCCTTGGCCTCTATCCCAGGGGGCGGGGCCGCGTCGCGAACGGTCCGGGTCCCTCCCAGGCGCGAGCGGCGCAGGCGGTGCGCCGCGGCCACGGAGCCATGGACGGGAGTGGGCCCTTCAGCTGCCCCATCTGCCTGGAGCCGCTCCGGGAGCCGGTGACACTGCCCTGCGGCCACAACTTCTGCCTCGCCTGCCTTGGCGCGCTCTGGCCGCACCGCGGAGCGGGTGGCGCCGGCGGCCCCGGAGGCACGGCCCGCTGCCCGCTGTGCCAGGAACCCTTCCCCGACAGCCTCCAGCTCCGCAAGAACCACACGCTGTCCGAGCTGCTGCAGCTCCGCCAGGGCTCGGGCCCGGGGCCCGGCCCCGGCTCGGCCCCGACCCCGCCGGCCCCGGCCCCGGCCCCCGAGCCGGCAACACCCAGCGCACCGCCCAGCGCCCCAGAGCCATCGGCTCCCTGCGCGCCCGAGTCGTGGCCGCCCGGCGAAGAGCCGGTGCGCTGCGATGCGTGCCCCGAAGGCGCCGCCCTGCCCGCCGCGCTCTCCTGCCTCTCCTGCCTCGCGTCCTTCTGCCCCGCGCACCTGGGCCCGCACGAGCGCAGCCCCGCCCTGCGCGGACACCGCCTGGTGCCGCCGCTGCGCCGGCTGGAGGAGAGCCTGTGCCCGCGCCACCTGCGGCCCCTCGAGCGCTACTGCCGCGCCGAGCGCGTGTGCCTGTGCGAGGCCTGCGCCGCCCAGGAGCACCGGGGCCACGAGCTCGTGCCGCTGGAGCAGGAGCGCGCGCTCCAGGAGGTAGGGCGCGGGCGCAGTGGGCGGACTGGGGCGGGTGATGGGCCTCGCGCGCCGGCCGCGGACCCCTCATTGCATTGCCATCCTTAATTCGCCTCTCTAACCTGAGGATCTCTGCGGTGCCTTCCAGCCCTGACCGTCATCCGCTCGCTGTGGGACATTCCTTTCGGGAAGAACGGGGGTGGGAGGGACCCAGTGAGAACTCGGAAAGGATGCAGAAATCGGGCTGGAGGACTGAGGCTGGGGCAGAGCACATGGGGGGTTTAAAGGAGCCAGGTGGGGTCCGCAGGGCCCTCGGCGGGCTTCCGGTGCTTCGGCCGGCTTCCCGCTGGTCCCCGCTCAGATCTGCCTGGGCTGAGGGTCTGGATGGGTGAGGCAGGCGACAGGAGTGCGGCAGAGGGTGGACAGAGCACATAGACCGCTCTGTCCCGCCGTTCCGGGGGCTGGTGGTGGGCGCATGTGCTGGCTGTCCCTCCTGTTACCTCCGCCCCCTGTTTCCTTTGGCCCTGTGCCTGGTCTTGGCGCCTCTGGCCTTGGGATTTTCCGTCTCTCCTGCCTGAAGTGGTGACTCAGAAGACCCAGGGGATTTGCCCGGAATCCCCATTTTTCAGGCTTGGATTGGGGACACAGACTCTTGGGGAACAGTGATTCCCAGACAGTTTGAATGGCGCCTTGCGCAGGGCCCCTCCTCATTTTCTGCTTCTTTCCTGCGGAGGGAGGTTCTCAAATCACAGTGAGCAACATGGAGGAGCTGGAGGGCCCTGGACTTGCTCACCAGTCAAAGAGGGGAGGCAGGCAGCCCAGGGCCCACCAGCCTGCCCTTTCCCAGGCATTCAGAAAGGGCACCAGCCTGGGTTTGAGGCCCCTTTGGTGTGTCATCACCACCCCCAGTCCACCTGGACCCAGCTACCACTCCTGTTCACCCCCACCTCCCTCTTGGAGAGGCCCGTCACCCTACTTCCAGACCCCTTACTCCTCGAGGCTATCGTCCACAGGCCGAGCAGTCCAAAGTCCTGAGTGCCGTGGAGGACCGCCTGGATGAGCTGGGTGCCAGCATCGCTCAGTCCCGGCGCACGGTGGCCCTCATCAAGGTCAGATCCCGTCCAACCCCGCCCTGTCCACCTCTGCTGCAAGCTCCCAGCGCTGTGAGCTTTCGGCATGGCACCATCCACCCCAGAGAAGCCCGTGCCCAGGGCATGGCCTGGCTCCACTGAGCACGCTCGTCTACCCCCTGACCTGGCACAGACCCAGAGCAGTTCGGGCTGGCACCTCTCTCCCGTCTCCCCCGCTCCCGACCCCAACAAGACATGGTGGGAAGGCAGGGGTCTGAGAAGGTGGCCAAAACGTCGTCGGGGTGTTCTCTGTCCTCATTGCCCCCCTTCACCACTGTCCTGCAGAGCGCAGCTGTGGCAGAGCGGGAGCGGGTGAGCCGGCTGTTTGCCGAGGCTGCGGCCGTCCTGCAGGGGTTTCAGACGGAAGTGCTGGGCTTCATCGACGAAGGGGAGGCGACCATGCTGGGCCGCTCCCAGGGCGACCTGCGGAGGCAGGAGGAGCAGCGAAGCCGACTCAGCAGGGCCCGCCACAACCTCAGTCAGGTCCCCGAAGCCGACTCGGTCAGCTTCCTGCAGGTAAGGGCGGCTCCAGGGGCGCGATGGGCACCGAAGCCAGGAGGCAGTGGGAGGAGGAGGCGGCAGGGGGCCCCCTTCGGGGCTGTGCCAGCCTCCTGGCGGAGCTGTCTAGCTCCATCTCGGGGGAGCTGCTGCGGCCGGCTCAGCCTTAATGGGCATCTGTCTGGCACAGGAGCTCCTGGCACTCAGGCTGGCCCTGGAGGAGGGGTGCGGCCCTGGGCCTGGACCCCCAAGGGAGCTCAGCTTCACCAAGTCCTCCCAGGCTGTGCGCGCAGTGCGGGCTGTCCTGGCTGCGGCCTGTTCCAGCCAGTGGGAGCAGCTGCAGGGGCTGGGCAGTGACGAGGACGGGCTACAGAAGCCGGGCACAGAAGGTGGGCACCCCCCCCACACAAATGACTCACCCTTCCCCAGGCTCCCAGCACAGGGCCCCAGGCCCAGTGCCCACTCAGGAGTAGAGGATGGAAACTGTGCCTAGTGCAGGGTGGGACCCCAAATCCTGCCAGGGACTCGAGCCACCACCCTGTAATCACGAGTCAGCCCCTTTGGCCACAGCCCAGGGGGCAGAGTGGGCCTGTCCTGGCCCACCCTCTGGCTTCAGAGGGGCTGAAGCCCAGGAGGACATGGAGTGGGATGGGGGTGGGGAGGGGGCGTAGAACGAGGACCAGGGACGCATGTGAACACAGAATACTGTATTTGGGCATGGGCCTGTCCCCAGGTGGCCTGGGGTGCTGGGAGGATGGAGGAGGATGAGGATTTCAATCATAGGTTCAGAGTGGGGTCGCCTTGCGCAGCCCAGCCACAGGCAGCTAGGGAGACCCCCTCCCACTGTCTCCTCTTTGGCAGCAGACGCTGAGTCCCAGGACCCCGACAGCACCAACAACCTGGAGAGTGAGGCTCCCAGGGATTACTTCCTCAAGTGTAAGTTGACACCTGGGCTCCCCAGAATGTTCACCTGGGTTCTCCCGAGGCTGCTGGGCTGGGCCCTAAGTGCCCAAGGGACAGGATTCCTGTCCCTGGCTCAGGAGGATGAACTAGGTCAGCTCACAGGGGGCTCCCTGCAGTGGCTGAATCGTGATGGTTGCAAAGGATGGGAGAGGTGTTTGGGGGAGGTGGGCCCCTCGGGGAAGGGCTGCCCTGCCTGACCTTGGACCTGAGCCCCGCGTTTCTCTCCGGTCCGTGGGGGCAGTTGCCTACATCGTGGACTTGGACAGTGACACGGCCGACAAGTTCCTGCAGCTATTTGGAACCAAGGGCGTGAAGAGGGTGCTGTGTCCTATTAACTACCCCGAGTCGCCCACCCGCTTCACCCACTGTGAGCAGGTGCTGGGCGGGGGTGCCCTGGACCGGGGCACCTACTACTGGGAGGTGGAGATCATCGAGGGCTGGGTCAGCGTGGGGGTCATGGCGGAAGACTTCTCCCCACAAGAGCCCTACGACCGGGGCCGGCTGGGCCGCAACGCCTACTCCTGCTGCCTGCAGTGGAACGGACGCAGCTTCTCCGTCTGGTTCCACGGGCAGGAGGCACCCCTGCCACACCCCTTCTCGCCCACCGTGGGGATCTGCCTAGAGTACGCTGACCGAGCCCTAGCCTTCTACGCCGTGCGGGACGGCAAGATGAGCCTCCTACGGAGGCTGAGGGCCTCCCGGGCACGCCGGAGTGGCACGCTGGCCTCCCCTGTCGACCCCTTCCAGAGCCGCCTGGACAGCCACTTTGCAGGGCTCTTCACACGCAGGCTTAAGCCCGCCTTCTTCCTGGAGAGTGTAGATGCCCATCTGCAGATTGGGCCCCTCAAGAAGTCCTGCATATCTGTGCTCAAGAGGAGGTGATGCAGGGGCCCGGGGCCTCCTCCCACCGCTGACCCACTCCCAGGAAGCTTGCTTCTCTGCACCCCTGGTTTGAACCAGAGAAGGCACCAGCCTCACACCCACACACATTCCCCAGCCTTCTCATTCCTAGAGGCCTCCACCTTCTGTACCCAAGGCCTTCTACCTCTCAGGGAGGAGGTTTCCCCAGACCCTGTCCCCCTGCAGGCCTTGTTTCTGGGAGAAGGAACCGCAGCTTGGACAGTTCCAGGCTACCCTGACCCCTCCTCTCCCAGGTTCCTGGGACAGTGCCTGGCACATAGTAGGTGCTCAATAAACGTTTGGTGTATGAACGACTCCCTTTTCTACCCTTCTCTCGTGTGTGTGTGCGTGCTCAGTTGTGTCCCACTCTTTGTGACCTCATGGGCTGTAGCCCTCCAGGCTCCTCTGTCCATGAGATTTTCCAGGCAAGAATACTGGAGCGGGTTACCATTTCCTCCTCCAGGGGATCTTCCCAACCCAGGGATCGAACTTACCTCTCCTGTATTGGCAGATGGATTCTTCACCACTGAGCCAACTGGGAAGCACCCTTCTCTGCATCCACCAAGAATTCCCAGTACTTCTCATCTTTCCTGAGCTTGTCTTGAAAGGCAGGAGAAGGGAGCAAGGCCCTGGTCCCAGGATTCCTATTGGGCAGGAGAGCCCTGACCCAGGAAAAGGAGCCTGAAACTGGTGCCTACTCTTTGCACACCCCCTACTCCCAGGTTCTGCACAGGGAGAGCCAAAGGTGGCTCCTCCTGGAGGGGTCCAGCCCACCGTCATTCTGGCTGCCCGCCTGTTTGCTTTGGATGGTCTGGTGCCCACCAGCTATTTTCATCCTGGTTGCTATAGCCTAGTTCTGGAACCTGCTGAAGGGTGTCTGCCCAAGATTCAACGTAGACCTCACACTCCGAAAGAGCAGGGCAGGACACCTGGGCGTGGGCAACAAAGTCTGAGGTAGGGCTGTTTTCCTACGCACACCTTCTCAGCTCCTGAGGGCTGCGGCTGAACCGACCCCAGGGTGTGGCTGGAGCTGGGAACGGCTTCCCTAAAAGGACCTGTCTCTTCCTTCGGAGGCTGCCTCACATCTCTGCACCAGCTGGGTGGCTGGAACGCGGCTCAGCCTCCACGCTGGGGAGGCCCCGGGCTCTGTACCCCAGAAGAGGCTCTGCCTCTCTCCCAGGAAGGTCCAGGGCCCCCCGCAGCCCTGGGGCCACCCCCCATCCCCACCCCATCACAGCTTGGGACGCCTGCATGCCGATTTCAAGGCAGAGCACTTGATCCCTGAGGCGACAAGGTGTGCTCCCAGGCCAGCCTCTGCTGCCCAGGGGGTTCTCGGTGACTCAGGTGCACCCTAGGGAGGGCCGAGCCTGGAGAGCAGGGGCAGACAGAGGCCTCCGAGCCCCGGGCCTAAGGTCAGGCGGGACAATGGCTGAGTTATGCAGCCAGACAGCAAGGCCATACAAGTCCTGCCCCGGCTGGCTGCCTCGCCAGCTAAAAATAGCCCCTCCCACAGAGCCTGCTGGTGCCCCACAGCCAGGATGTTGTTTTTCCGGGCGGGGCCTGCTGGCTCCTGGGGCTCTGTGTTCTCGGCACCGTTTCCTTGACAGCCGAGGGCCCCAGCTCACCGGGGCCAGGGGGCGGATGGGGGAGGCTGCGCCTCCACGTTGCTGTGGCAACGTGAACCAATGGGGAGTCCCCTCACCTCCGGAACCCTCCCACCTTTCACAGAGCCCCGCCCACCCCTACCCTGGCACTCCCCATCCCACTCCTCTTACAGAGACCGCTCAGGCCCCGATTCTGCAGGGTCCCGGCATGTCGCGGAAAGTAAGTTAGATGGACGAGGCCCCTGCACTGGACTGGTGCTTCCTTCCTGCAATTCAGGCCTGACTCGTGAAGTCTGCAGCCACAGTGTCCCTGCCACTTGCAGAGCGACGTTATTGTTGTTCAGTCTTTAAGTCGTGTCTGAATCTTTGCTACCACGCGGACTGTAGCCCGCCAGGCTCCTCTGTCCTTAGGATTTCCCAAGCAAGAATACTGGAGTGGGTTACCATTTCTTCCTCCAGGGGACCTTCCGGACTGAGGGATCGAACCCACATCTCCTGCACTGGCAGGCAGATTCTTTACCACTGAGCCACCTGGAAAGTCACCAGAGTGACTGCCAGCTTCGAGAACCTTGTACATCTTAATCTCAGATCCCAGTGTTAACATTTACAGCTCAGAGCAGAGGACCGGCTCGCCCAGGGCTGCACAGCTCACAAGAATTTGGCTGAGGCTGACCCCAAGTTTCATTGTCATCCCCAGTGTGGAGTATTAGCTGCAGCCCTGCACTTCCTCTCTGATTGTAGGATCATACAATCAGGGGTGTATGTGAGTGTCTATGTGTTTCTGGGTGTATCTCTTTCCCTATGTGTGTGTTTAGGTATCTGTGTATGTCTGTGCTTGTATGTTGCTTGTGCATTAGTGTATAGGTCTGCATTTCTGCCTGGGTGTAGTTGTGTGTGTGGATCCAGCCCAGTGACTTTTCAGACATGCTCTGAGGACATCTGGAGTTCTGAGGAGGGACACTGAGGCAGGGCAGGCTGGCGGGGTGGGAAGGGAAACCAGGGGAAACCAGGACCTCAGCGGCCCTGCCAACGCTTTACAATCAGAACAGATTTTATGCAAGATGACTTTCAAAAAAGAGAAGCTGTTAAGAAGACAAAGGTTAGAAAACCATCAGTCTAGTCCAAACCTTCTTTTACCACCACCACTCGCAGATGAAGAAACTGAGGTATGTGTTTAGAAAAGTCTACATACACACAGAGGCTGCTTCCCAGTGCTGTTGCCTGTGGAAGAGCTGCTCCCGGCCCAGACCCCAGTTTCCACGGCCACCAGAGTCCTTTCTTCCAGAGCGGCCTGAGGCTCTGCGGTTTCTGAAGCTCCCATGGGAGCCCTGCCAATAACAGACATTGGCAGTGTGCGAAGGGTGTGAAGGGTCGTTGGAGGCTGCGTTGCTACTAGCCGAGTCTGGCTCCTTTGGGACAGGCGAGGAGCCAACCGCCACTTGAGCTTTGTTTCTGTGGGAAAATGAGCCCCGGCATTCCAAACAACAGACTGATCAACGGACTCAAGCATCGCTCCCCTCTTGGCAGCTGCAGATCCCACCATCCCCGAATCCCCGATTCCAGGAGGAAAGGGTAGACACATTCTCCTCCCTCCATCTCCTCCCTCCTTCCTCCCTGCTCCTGCTTCTCCCCCCTGCTCCCTCTCCTCCTCCTCCAACCCATTCAAGGAACTTACAGAAGTGCCTTTCTTCACTTCCCAGGCACAGGGTGAGGCTGGACTGAGACTGTGGCTAAAAATGAGGGCCTGGCTGGGAAAATGGGGCTGAACTGGGAGGGGCGGAGGTTTGCAGTTGTCTCTGCTGTTGCTAGGTTTTCTCCCCTGGGAAGAAGACAGCATTTAGATGCAGGGTCTGTGTCCCATTCAGCCCCATACCTGTCCCCCAAATCTGGGCTCCCTGTCCATACATGCCAAACAGGAAGGAACATGAAGACAGAATTTGGAGGAAATAGAAAGATGGCTTAGAGGCTTCCCTGGTGGCTGAGTGGTAATTAAGGCGCCTGCAATGCCGGAGATGTGGGCTTGATCCCTGATCCAGGAATCTCCCACATGCTGTGGAGCAACTAAGCTGGAACACCACAACTATTGAGACTGTGCTCTTGAGCCCAGGACCTGCAACTGCTGAGCCCGTGTGCAGCTTCTGAAGCCTGCATGCCCTAGAGCTCCTGCTCCTCAACCAGGCACGCGGAGGCAGTGAGAAGCCCGCGCACCGCAGCTAGAGAGGAGCCCCTGCTGTCTGCGCCTCGAGGAAAGCCGCACAGCAACAAAGACCCTGAACAGCCAATAAATTAATGAATTAATAATAGCAATAATAAAAGGGAGGAGGCTTAATTCCTCTGCCATGCATGGGGGAAAGACACAGCAGGCTAGCACCTCAAGGACTGTACCCCCCTCCTAGGGGAACTGAGAGACGTTATATACCCTGGGTTTCGTGGTTTTAGGGTACATGATAAAGCTCAAAGTAATGAAGGTCTTGTGTTTTTCTTCTTGCGTTATTTCAAAACAGTCTGGTAACTGGGTTTATTTGTCTCTGGGTTATCTGCCTTTGACCTTCTTTCTGAAATGCAAACAGCGATAAGGGGTGATTTGCTTCAAGAGAGTGAGGAGAGAGCAGGTACAGGATGTAATAAACATAGTATGGGGGGGCGATAGGTTAGCTTTGTGAAGGACAAATCTAACAGACACTACAGATTAGTAACAGGTAAAATAAAGCTAGGAGTGATTAAGTCTTTCAGGCCCATTTAAGTTTCTTCTCTAGCCTGTTCACCCTTCTTTTTACTTTCCTTGTTCTCAGGAGAGGAAACACTTTGTTTCCATTTTTGCTGCAACACACTCAACATTCGATGCCAGTGTTCAAAATCTAGAACACGAGGTCACTCCTTTTCTGCACCATCATGTCTTCCAGGAGATGCCTAAGAATTGCAGGAGGCCCTGAGTGGTCCTCACCGGCCCCACCTGGGTGCAAGCCTCAATCTGCTTTCTAGCATCCTCAGCAAATTGGCCAGGGAGGCGCTCACAGCCCGAGCATGGAGACAGGTAGGAGGTGGTCTTTGAGGTCCTGGGTACTTTGTCTGTAAATGATATTCAGTTGTTAATTTTACTCTGTAATATCTCTGATTTGGCTATAACGTAAAGAGTACCACGTCTCTGCTCCAGCAGTGGAGAAGAATGACTCTGTGTGAGTTCTTGAATCAGAGAGTTTGGACTAAAAATTCCACTTTGGCCATTTCCTAGCCATAGGCCTTTAAGCAAGGTACTTAGCCCCCTCTGTGCCTCGATTTCCTCACTAGTAAAATAGGGATAATAATAGATGTGCAAGGACTTCCCTGGGGGTCCAGCAATTAAGGCTCCTCGCTTTCAATGCAGGGGGTACAGGTTTGATCCCTGGTCAGGGAATTAGGATCCCACATCCTGTTTGGGGAAGCTGAAAGAATAATAAATAAGTGAAATAAAAATCTGTGAATCTAGACTGCTAATGATTGGTACTGGGTTTTAAAAATATTAGTAGTAGAATTCAAACACAGAGGGGAGTGGGTTGGAGGAGGCAAAGAAACAGGTGGGAGAAACTGAGAGAAGCGCATAGTGGTTTTTGGAGGATGAAATGAGCTACTTAGGCAAAGTGCTTGGCACAAGTCTGGCACAGAGTGAGCCTTCAATATGTGTTACTGGTATTATTATTATTCTCTTGAATGCAGTACTGGGGAGCTGTTCCTGCTGTTATGTCCACAATGAGGCTCCTTCTTTACCTACCCCATTGATGACTGTGATGCTCCCCAAAGCGCTAGTATTTAATCTCCGTCCTTCTTCACTAGTCCCACTGGCAGCTCAGTAAATGGTTCTTGGAAGCTTACTGGTGCGGATGTGGCCTGTGTCAATCACGCTGCTTAGTCATACGTGTACGTGTCCTGATTCTAAAATATGAATATATTCTTAAAAATAAAACGTGTATACTTATGTTTCAAAAATAAATTATACTCTTGGAAATTTTGTCAGTCCTTGGGGAACTCCATGAATTTGTTCTTTGGGAGCTAAGATTAGCCCAGACTAAACATGTTAGGACGCTCCATGTTGCTCCACCCACTAAGACAGGACCCTTTCACTCACTCACTCAACAATATGTGTTCAGCGGCGGTGCGCTGTACTCAGAGCTGGGGATTCCGTGGTGAGTAATCCCAACAGAGATGCCTGAGCCACACAACTGGCCCCATGATAGTCATAGCTGTAATAAGTACTATACAAGAAAAGGGCAAGGACTCCACCCCTGGGATACACCCAAAAGAACTAAAAGCAGGGACTCAAACAGATGCTTGTAAACCCATGTTCATAGCAACATAATTCACAACAGCCTAAGGGTGGAAACAACCCAAGTGTTCATCAATGGACGAATGGATAAACAGAGCATGGACTGAATACACAACAGCCATAAAAAAGACAGATCCTGACACATGCTATCACATGAATAAACTTTGAAGACATTATGCTAAGTGAAATAAGCCAGCTGTGAAAGGATGAATCTTGTGTGTTTCCACTTATAGGAGGCACTGAGCATAGGCAAATTAATAGAGACAGAGAGTAGGAGGGGGTTCCCAGGGGCTGGGTGCAAGGGGATTGAGGAGCTAGTGTTTACTGGGGTCAGAATTCCCATCTGAGGTGTTGCATAAGTTCTGGAGAAGAATCCTGGGGATGGTCTCACAATAATGGGATCATGCTTAATGCCACCGAACTGCACACTTAACGGTGGTAATTTTTTTTTTTCCCTGTGGTAACACTTGAAATACATTTACTAATTAAGACAGCAACACTTTTACTTTTATTTGCATTTATTTTTTGCAGCATTTATTCCCAGGCCATGAGTTTCTGTTTCTTCAGTTTCTTCTGGGATATCTTTTTCTTCTGTGCAACCTCCTCTTCTGGTTTAGGAACAATCTGTTCTTTTTCAGTAAGGATCATCTCAATATGGCAGGGAGGGCTCATGTAGGGGTTAATCTGACCGTGAGCTCTGTAAGTCCTGCACCGCATCTTGGGGGCTTTGTTCACTTGAATGTGCTCAATGACCAGAGAATCTACATCTAAGCCCTTAAGTTCAGCATTACTCTCTGCATTTTTGAGCATATGTAGTAAAAATTCAGCACTCTTTTTGGGCCACTGACCCTGCGTCCAGCCCCACTGTTTGGCCTGTGCACACCTCCCAACTCCACCATTGTAACGACGGAATGGCACACATTGCTTCTTTAAAGTGACATCCTTCAGATACTTGGTGGCTTTTTGGATATGCATACCCTTTATGGCCTGGGCAGTTTCACGAGTGTTCTTAAAGTGAACGCAAAGATTTGAACCTCTTGATTTGCATGATTTTGTGGGGTTTTCTGGGTCAAGTGAATAGCGCACCATTTTTAGGGATCACCTCAGGCCGCTTACCGGAAAAGATGGTGGTAAATTTCATGTGACATAGCCACTGTATTTTTATGCTGAAGAAAACTTTTGCCTCTGCTATATTACAAAACGAAACAAAACACAAATTTCCCAGGGACAGAAATTAAAAAAAACAAAACGAAAATTAGACAGTGGTCATGAGAAGGGGCCCTAGTGGGGCTGGCGGACAGGCATTTTCAGGGAAGACCTCCCTGAAGGGACAGCTGAGGCCTGGAGGACAAGGAGTGAGCAAGACAGAGAGGATGGGTGTGGGCTCGGGGCTGGACCAAGCACCCAGGGGCCAAAGCATTTAAAGGAAGGAGAGCAGTGTGAAGTGGCAGCCAGGCCTAGTGGGGCAGAGCCTGGTAAGGATTCTGGACTTTAATTAGGAGGAATGGGCAGCCCATAGCAGGGTTTCACATGGGGAAACAATACAACTGGATTTGAAAGTTTAAAATCACTCTCTAGGGAATTCCCTGGTGATCCAGTGGTTAGAGCTCCATGTTTCCACTACAGACAGCTTGGGTTAGATCCCTGGTTGGAGAGCTAAGATACCCCATGCCTTGCAGGATGGCCAAAAAAAAAAAAAAAAACAAACCCCAACCCACTCTATTATTTAAGTGGAAAATGGTTTTAAAGAAGGAAAAATAAAAGGGATGAGAGAGATCATGCATCTTTCCAGGGAGATGGGGAGGAGCCCATCTTGGAAAGAGGACCCAGAAATAGCAGTAAGGGGCCCAGACCCACAGGAGCCCCTGCAGACCCCTCCCTGAGCTTCCTCCTGTAGAAGGGTCCCTCCAGGCACGACTCCTCGGTGCTGGAGTGGAGACAAGGTCAGAAGCGATGCCTGGGTCTTTCTGGCTCTCTGGGATGTGGGAGGAACAGAGGGGAAACTGGAGAGCCGGAGCATCGTGTAAACACTCCCACAGCAGGAATCACTCACCACCGGCCTTGCAGCTGTGCCTGGGGACACTGAACTCCGCAGAACAGGGAGGTCTGGAAGGGGAACTGCCGGGAGGAGCTCATCTCCATAGCAACCAGAAACAGCCCCAGAGGAGCCCTGGCTGGGCTTCCTGACTGAGGAGCAAGGAACCTGTGTTACTGAAATACCCTCGGCCAAAATGACACACCCTGAAACAGCTCACTTCCCATCACTGGCACCCCACGTGGCGTCTACCGCTCCAGCTTCGAAGCCCAAACAACCAACCAACAGCAGATGGCGGAAAGCTGAAGGTTACCAAGAGTTCTCTTTCTCAAGATGATGACTGGCTGAGTGAAGGAAAAAAAAAATGCAGTGTATTGAGTATGAAAAGACTCCATAATGCTCAGGTACAAGAAATGTCAATTTTGGTAATTTTCCTAAATCACAAAATTTGATTGTGAACTGCCCTTCACTGAGAGGGTAAGAAATTCAATCTTTGGAATTTTTTTTTAAGGGTTTGATGGGTCTTCCCCTCAGTAGAATGATAGTCTGGGTTTATACAGTGCCATTGGAGAAGGAAATGGCAACCCACTCCAGAATCCTTACCTGGAAAATCTTACGGACAGAGGAGCCTGGTGGGTTGCAGTCCATGGGGTCTCAAAGAGTCGGGCACGATTGAGCAACTAACACTTACACTATCCAGTGCCATAGGATAGAAAGGGGCTTCCTGGATGGCTCAGTGAGTAAAGAATCCGTCTGCAATGCAGGAGATGCAGGTTCAGTCCCTTAACCCCTGGAGGAGGAAATGGCGAGCCACTCCAGTATTCTTGCCTGGGAAATCTCATGGACAGAGGAGCCTGATGGGCTACAGTCCAAAGGGTTGCAAAGAGTTGGACACAACTGAGCCACGAAGAAAAGCGCACACACATGGGACAGGAAAGTGTCTCCACTGGGGCAGCAGCTGAGATGCCCGTGGTCTGAGCCCCAGTGGTCCTTGTATGGTGAACCTCCTCCCCCAGGCCAAGCAAGGGTTTGGAGATTGTGACCAACTGTTGTCTTTCTGCTCCAGCCCCACTGTGTGAGTCTGCTCAGGTTGAGCAGACTAACGAAGTAACACAAACTAGGTGACCTAAACAACAGAAATGCGTTGTCCCCCAGCTCTGGGGAGGCCGGAGTCTGAGGTCAAGGTGTTGGCAGGGTCGGTTCCTTCTCAGGCCATGAGGCAGAATCTGTTCCAGGCCCCTCCCCTAGCTTCTGGGGGTTCACTGACAATGTTTGGCGGTCCTTGTAGCACTCTGCCTTTGTCTTCACATGACATTCTGCCTGTGTACATAGCTGTGCCCAAATTTCCCCTTTTTATAAGAACACTAGTCATATTGGACTAGGGCCCACTCTAATGACCTCATCTGAACTAATTATATCTACCACAGCCCTCCTTCCAAATAAGGTCACGATTTGAGGCACTAGGGGTTAGGATTTTGATACATGCATTTGAGGGGGACACAGTCCAACTCACAACATCCACCCTGTAAACCGGGCTCTGTGGTACAGGGGCTTCTTGTTGTTCAGTTGCTCAGTCGTGTCTGACTCTTTGCAACCCCATGGACTGCAGCACACCAGGCTTCCCTGTTCTTCACCATCTCCTGGACTTTACTCAAACGCATGTGCATCGAGTCGGTGATGCCATCCAACCATCTCATCCTCTATCGTCCCCTTCTCCTCCTGCCTTCAGTCTTTCCCAGCATCAGCGTCTTTTCTAATGAGTCAGCTCCTCGCATCAAGTGGCTAAAGTATTGGAGCTTCAGCTTCAGCATCAGTCCTTCCAATGAATATTCAGGACTGATTTCCTTTAAGATTGACTGGTTTGATCTCCTTGCTGTCCAAGGGACTCTCAAGAATCTTCTCCAACACTACGGTTCAAAAGCACCAATTCTTCGGCGCTCAGCTTTCTTTATAGTCCAACTCTCACATCCATACCTGACTACTGGAAAAACCATAGCTTTGACTAGATGAACATTTCTTAGCATAGTTATGTCTCTGCTTTTTAATATGCTGTCTAGGTTAGTCATAGCTTTTCTTCCAAGGAACAAGCATCTTTTAATTTCATGGCTGCAGTCACCATCTGCAGTGATTTTGGAGCCCAAGAAAATAAAATCTGTCACTGTTTCCATTGTTTCCCCATCTAATTTGCCATGAAGTGATGGGACCAGATGCCATGGTCTTCGTTTTTTGAATGTTGACACAGGGGCTGCTGCTGCTGCTAAGTCGCTTCAGTCGTGTCCGACTCTGTGCGACCCCATAGAGGGTAGCCCACCAGGCGCCCCCGTCCCTGGGATTCTCCAGGCTAGGACGCTGCATTTCTCTAGTACCTGCTGCTCCCTGTCGGGTTCTGCCAACAGGGGGCGCTAGAGGGTCTGCAGGGTGGGGAGGAGGGAGCCAACTGCTTCTCAGAGGCTGGCTGTTTCGTCATCACTGGAAGGCTTCCTCACCCCGGAAGAAGCAGTTTCTTTGTTGCTGTTTAGTTACTAAGTCGTGCCTGACTCTTTTGCCACCAAATGGACTGTAGCCCACCAGGCTCCTCTGTCCATGGGATTTCCTGGGCAAGAAAATTGGAATGGGTTGCCTTCTGCAGGGGATCTTCCCAACCCAGGGTTAGAAACTCAAATCTCCTGTCTCCTGCATTGGCAGGCAGATTTTCACCAATGAGCCACCAGGGAAGCCCAGCTGCAGTTCCTTACCTGCAGCTAAATGCAGTTTGCCGCCCCTTGCAGAACTAGCCACCCTGAGCCTCGTGAAGACACCGCCACCAGCAAGCATGTGCCCCACTCGCAGCATTAGGTTCTGGTCCCCAGGGATGTTTCCTTCGAGCACCTATGTTTATTATAATTATTCCCACTTTGCCCTTTGGTTCCTCCAATCCTAGGTTCAGGTGCCTCTGGGACACCTTAAAATTATTTATTTTCATCTTTTCTGTTACCTAGTGACCTACCTTTAAAGCAACATGCCTAGCTTTATATCTATGTTAATTCTTTATACTGAATTCTCTGTTCAGATCGCTGGACAATTTCACACAACCCCCCAAAGCACACTTCAGGACCCCCATTGACCACAACCCACCTCTTGGGATTGCTATGTGGGAGCAGGACAGATAAGGGGGCAGGTTGGAGGAGTACCACTGGAGAATTCCCCAAACTCTGCTCCAGTTCAGGTCTCTGGAAAGCACTCCTTCCCTCTCTAGGTCCAGTCATTCTGTCATCTCCAGTCTCCAGCCCCTACAGCCCCAGTCACAGATAGTAGGCTCCAGGCAAGAGCCTGGAGCTTTGTACAACTTCTGTGTTCAGACAGAGCTGGGAGCTACTGTTAAGGAACAGGAAGGCTTGCCTGCGCTCTTGATTGAGAAATGGAAAAAAGCCCCTTAGTCTTATGAGTCTCCTAGCCTATGAAGAGTGAAACAACTATGTGACATCTAAAGAAAAACTCTCAGCTGTGCCTGGTGGTACAGGGAATAAGAATCCACCCACCAATGCAAGGGACACAGGTTCAGTCCCTGGTCCAGGAAGAGTCCACACTAAAGCCTGCGTGCCACAACTACTCAGTCTACACTCTATAGTCAGAGAGCCACGCCTGATGAGCCCGTGTGCCACAGCTAGCCTGTGCACCTAGAACCTGCGCCCCGAAACAAGAGAAGCCCACCACAACAAGCCGTGAGCAGCCCCCACTCACGGCAGCTAGAGGAATCCGGAGTGCAGAGACGAAGACCCGGTGCAACTGTACATACGGAAATAGTTTAGAAAATACAAAGAGAAACAAACTCTCCTCCTCACCAGGAGGATGAGAATGACCTAAATCTCGCTGACACACCCTGGAGTAAACTGACTGGGGACCTGTAAATATGGAACAGTTTCAGCTCCAGGAGCTGGGTGGAGGCAGGTCCCACCTCTCTCGGGGCGCGGTGAGGAACGTGGTGGGGGGCTACTCCCATCAACTCCAGCAGGCTCCTCCTGTCCCCTCCTCCACCTCCCCCACCCATTCTGCCTTCGTCCTTCCTTTTGGAATAGGAGTTTTCAAAGTGAGGATTACAAAATCAATTTAGGGTACAAGGATTAGCAGATTTTAAAAGACGATGTATTACAGAAAATCTCAGAGGACATCACAATATAAAATTAAAATCATCAATCCTGATCTGTGACTCTTTTTTTTTTTTTTTTCCTTTTTAGGTAATACACTTGACAGTCGCCTTCTGGGGAAAAACAGCATTCATGACAAAATGCTTAAGCAGTTTTTATTTTATTTACTTTATTCTTTGAGATATAGTTCATTTATAATGTGTTAGTTTCAAGTGCACTGCAAAATGATTCAGTTATACACACACCCCATATATTCTTTTTCAGATTCTTTTCCATTATAGATTATTACAATATATTGAGTCTAGTTCCCTGTACTATACAGTAGGTCCTTTCTGTTTGTTGCTGTTTGCTGTTTATTTGCTAAGTGGTGTCTGGCTCTTTGTGATCCCATGAACTGTAGCCCTCGAGGCTACTCTGTTCATCAGATTTTCCAGGCAAGAATACTAGAATGTGCTGCCATTTCCTACTCCAGGGGATCTTCCTGACCCTGGGATCAAACTTGTGTCTCCTGTTTGGCAGGCAGATTCTTTACCACTGAGCCATCTGGGAAGCCATACAGTAGTATATTTAATATATGTTAATCCCAAACTTCTAATTTATCTACACTTCCACTCCTGACATGGTTCAACAATGAACTGCCCTTGAGTCCCTTAGTATGGTCCTGGAAAGGACCTGCCCTGTCCACCGCCTGGGAGCAGCCCTAACAATGCTTTCACATGGTCACATGTGTTTTATGAAACTTGCAAAAGTTGGACCCATAAGCCAGAATGGGTTAAGCCTGCTATCTTGCTCCACTCAGACTTCCTCTTCATCACATTTCCCCTCCTGTCATGAGGCCTCAATGTGGCTACAGCATGGCATGTTTATGACCCTGTGTTTTAGTTCTTACACAGGGCCTCCAACACGAGAAAAGCTTCAGGCTCCACAAAACCAGCCTCTGTCTCTGCCACCAATCGGGGTTGTGCACTGTTGCCCCACCTTCCCTCTTATGGTGCTTACAGCAGCTGTTCCTGCACACCCGTAACTGGGTGAGTTTTCTCTTTTTTTCCTTTCTTTTTGAAATGTATTATTAATATTTAAAATGCACACAGCAGGGACCTCCTTTGTGGTTCAGTGGTTAAGATACCGCGCTTCTACTGTAGAGGACATGGGTTAGATCCCTGGTGGAGGAACTAAGATCCCGCATGCCACATATCAAAAAAATAGATAAAATGTGCACAGGAGACAGTGTGAGAGCATACGCTGCACAGAAAGCCACCTGCCGACCCCAGTCCCCAGAGCTGAGCTTCAAAGCAGTGATGCCAGAAACAATGTCTGGTGGATCTTTCAGGAGACTTAACACTTAGATCTTATTTTTTAGACAAATGGAAGTATATTCAAGGCTATGGTTTCCCCAGTAGTCATGTATGGATGTGAGAGTTAGACTATCAAGAAAGCTGAGCGCCGAAGAATTGATGCTTTTCAACTGTGGTGCTGGAGAAGATTCTTGAGAGTCCTTTGGACTGCAAGGAGATCCAACCAGTACATCCTAAAGGAAATGAGTCCTGGGTGTTCTTTGGAAGGACTGATGTTGAAGCTGAAACTCCAGTATTTTGGCCACCTGATGCAAATAGCTAACTCATTTGAAAAGACCCTGATGTTGGGAAGGATTGAAGGCAGGAGAAGGGAACGACAGAAGATGAGATGGTTAGATGGCATCACTGACTCAATGGACATGAGTTTGAGTAAACTCTGGGAGTTGGTGATGGACAGGGAGGCCTGGTAAGCTGCGGTACATGGGGTCACAAAGAATCGGACAGGACTGAGCGACTGAACTGAACTGAAGTATATTTATACACCATTTGTTCAGAGGAAGCTTAGCAATCTTTCCATTTCAGCACACAGAATTTGACTTCATTCTTTTCAACGACTGCATAGATTGCCTGTGTGAATTTTTTTTTTTAGCTGTGCCGGGGATATAGGCTGTGCCCTGCCTTTACCACTTGATGGCTCAAAAGGTAAAGAACCTGCCTGCAATGCAGGAGACTCGGGTTCGACTCCTAGGTCCAGAAGATCCCAGTGTTCTTCCCTGGAAAATTCCATGGACAGAGGAGGCTGGCAGGTTATACAGTCTATGGAATTGCAAAGAGTCGGACACGACAGGGAGACTTTCACTAACTCCCTGACCAGGGATGGAAACCTTGTCCCCTGCAGTGGAAGCATGGAGTCTTAACCACTGGACCCCCAGGACTGTCCCATATGTATGGAATTTAACCTAACCCTCAAGGGCAGATTTCATCATATCCCCTGATGTACTACTTCATCGCACTTGTCCTGCAATGTCCAACCTGGTTTTGCACAAGACCTAACAGAAAGCTGTTACCTGCTTCGTAATATTTACTAGCTTTTGACCCTTCACCTAGGAAATCTCACTCAAAATGAAAGTCAAGCAGGTGGATCACAAAATTGGCCACCACGTGTCAGGAAATTAGCAGTCTGCTTCAAATCAAACTCTGATCCCTTAAAATTAATGATGCACCAGCACGACCCGAGGTGGGAGTGAGACGCCAACCCCCCTCCTCCGCGCCCTGCCCCAACTCCCACTCCCACACTTCCTGGGCAAGCGCTACCTCGGAGGTGGGGGAAGTTTACGAAACTACAGCGGCCGAGCGAGGCGCGCACAGCGCTGGGTCACGGTGAGTCAGCCTGAAGCACCTGTGCCCAATTGCATTCAGTGACTCCCAGTCTGGTTTAAATCTTCGAGCCTGGAAAAAGCTGGGAGGGCCGGGCAGCGAAGCTATGGCGTTCTAGAGGGAGCAGCGCCACCGCGAGGCCAGCGGTTGGAGGACGCGGCGGCGAGATGCGGGCGCTGGGCTCGGGTTCTCCTCTCCGCACCGAGATTCCCACCGCCCACTTCGGAGGGTTTGGGTTAGATTTCCTGGGAGCGATCGCAGTTTTTCCTGAGTCTTCGCTACAAAACAGAGACTGGTCGTGCACTCGTCTATCTGGCTCAGTGATTACTCAAGTGTGTGTGTGTGTGTGTGTGTGTGT